>JAHRHZ010000046.1:9194607-9312350 GCA_024137785.1 Ginglymostoma cirratum
GGGCCGGGTCCCACAGCGGAGGGAGCATGGGCCGGGTCCCACAGCGGGTGGAGCACGGGCCAGGTCCCACAGCAGAGGGAGCAGGGGCCGGGACCCACAGCAGAGGGAGCATGGGCCGGATCCCACAGTGGAGGGAGCACGGGCCGGGTTCCACAGCGGAGGGAGCACAGGCCGGATCCCACAGCGGAACGGGTGAGGCACAGGCCTGGCCCTGCAGGGGAGCGGGTGGAGCATGGGCCGGGTCCCACAGTTAAACAAAACTACTTAGCTCTCCATTTCGGAAACCATTGAAGAGTCAATCACATTGCTATGGGTCTGGAGTCACATGTGAGCAAGTCTAGGCAGGGATGCCAGATTTTATTCCCCATTAGTAAACCAGGTAGATTTTGCAACAATTGCCAACGAATTTAAGGTCACCATTGGATAATATTTTGATTTTAGGTTTATTAATTAAGTTCAAATTCTGCCATCAGCTATGTCTCCAAAGCATTACCTGGGACTCTGGATTACTAGTCCAGTCACATCACCACTACCATTGGCACCTTAAAGGGGATCCTGGTGGTGACTCATAGGTACAATAGTTCAGGCTTAGAGTCTTTAGGCAACATTTGTAAGTATCCACGAAAAGCAAACGTGAATGTTCTGGTCACCTAACTCTGGATACCATATCATACTGAAGGTCCTTGCATATATAGCTTTTCCCTCCTATATATAGAGCTATTCAGTCAACACAAACACATTTGGGAGATCTCATTTGAGAGAACATCCATATTCATGATTTCATCCCCCAGCAGTCCCTCCACAAGAAAGTGCTAATGAGCCCAGTTTCACAACCAAAATAGATCACCAACTTTATTGTGTTTCAAAACTTTAGTATCCAACAGCTGATACAAATTCCACATGTTTTGCCATAACTCTTTACACGGAGGAGAAAAATCTCAAATCCTGAGTGCAGTGGATAATCTGTGCTCCATTGTAAAAATTCTCAGCTGTCACATTACATTGCACACTCACAAATCATCAGAGAAATTGCTTGTTCAAAGCTTCAAAAGTATGGATAATATTGCATTATAGATTCTAGAGCTGCACAGCCACCTGGACGAATTTAATTCGCTCACTTTGTTTCTACCTGGTGACCATACTTTCTGTCCCCCAACTTAACTCCTTGAATAGCTAATGAGTTGCATGAAATGGTGGAGGAGACTGGATTGATTTAGCCCTTGAATGGCTACACAGATGTTGTCTATTCCCCCTCAGCTAATCAGGAGATGAGAGGGCCCTCCTGTGACAGAGAGATAGCATCCCTGCCCCTGAAGCAGGAGGCCTGGGTTCAGGTCCTACCTGAACAGGAACAAAGACAAAGTTGCTGGAAAAGCTCCAAAGGTCTCGCAGCATCTGTGAAGGAACAAACACAGAGTTAACATTTCGGGTCCGGCGACCTTTCCTCAGAACACAAGACAGAACAGTGACAGAACGCAAGTCCTCTGAGCAGGTTGGTTAGAAAAATATGTTAAATAAAGAAATTCAAGCTGAGGGCCCTCTTGTGCTGCAGTGGTCATGACCCTACCCCTGGACCAGAAGCCCAGATTCATATTCCAGCTGCTCCAGTCGTTTGTAATAACTTCTCTGAACTGGTTGGTTAGAAAAATAGGTTAACTAATAAAAAAAAATCAGGAGATGAGGCGGGTACATGTGGTGCAGTGGGACTGTCCCTGTCAATGAGCTTTGCAGTCCAAGTCCAGGTTCTGCCTGCTCCTGAAGCATGTTGTAATACCTCTGCACAGTCTGATGAAAAATATCTATGATTTTCAGAGTTAGGGCCCTCCTGTAGTGCTGTTTTAGTGTTCCATTGTCTAGTTCCTCCTGAAACAAGGTGGACGACATCGACCAGAATATTATGAATGAATTTGTACAGGTGTCCCACAATGCCGAGGAGGTCAAATCACTACAAACACAACCAATGCAAAACAGTTCCGACTTTATTTGGAAACAAGTTAAGAATAAATATATTATTCTCGAATCCTATTTGTCTCTTAATGTTACAATATTTCTGGAGTCTCTTGTTGATCTATGCAGATGCTCTCTCGCTGGCTTTTTCTCTGTGGGACTGCAAAACTTCTTTCTTTCTTCCTCTCTCTCTGCCTGGATGGTCAGTTGGTCTATGCCTTTGGCCATGTTGATCTCCTCAGAAGGTCCAAGAGGGGCCGCGAGACGTCTGCAGGTGACCTACTTTTTATGCCTCTTCAGATAGTTTTCTGGAACTTTCTATAGTTCTGGCCAATCAGGGAGACTCACTTAATAGTTTGAAACAGAGTCAATTGTTTGGATGGCACGCTACTGTTAGTTTCTTTGTGAAGCAGGACCTGATGCCTATCAGTCTGGGCCCTCCTTTGTTTGGTGGATAAATTATTGGAGCTATGGCTATCCAGGATAACTGCTGCCTTTTACATTAAGCTAATGTCATTAGCACTTGGCTGCTGTGTCTGGTGTGTGGGTTTTGTGATTTTAGAGTTTTGCTTGGCCAATGCACCCAGCATTCCTTGCTGTTTGGCCAAGTTAGCAATCTGTCTGTGTTTTAGTAGCCAGGAGGCTGCTACGGTCCCTACCCCAGGACTGGGAGGCATGGGTTCAAGTCCCACCTGCTCCAGAGGTGTGTAATAACGTCTCTGAAAAGGTTGATTAGAAAATAGGTTGAATTAAAAAGAAATCAGAAGATGGCATTGTGTGTGATAATACTGTGCAGAAAAATAGGTGAGGACGGGCTCCAGCGGCATAGTGATATTGTCCCTACTTCTGATCCAGGAGGCCCAAGTTCATAGCCCACCATGTTCCTGGGGTATATGATAGCATTTCTGAAGAGTTGGTTAGAAAAAAGAATAAGGAGGTGAAGTTGAGCAGTTTAGGAACAGGAAGCCACTCCGTTATCTGAAATAAATGAATTCATCCCCAAACAGAAATCACACATGATCTTACGGAACACTTATTTAATATCGCTTATAGGACTTTCATTTAGAATAATTTTTAAACATTGGATGAGTCCAGCTTGCATGCGAGAAAAGAACAAACTGATTTATGAACAAGTGGCTGACGCTGGTCAGTGTACTTATTAAATCACTTTAGAAGTGAACATTTGCTCTTAAATGCTTTGGATTTTTTTTGCACAATATCCGGTATAAATGTACATAAATATATTACTTGTGTCTTCAAAAAAAAAGGTGGACAGTGAGAGTCTTTTTCCCAGGATGATGACGTCAGCTAGTATGAGGGGGCATAGCTGCAAATTGAGGGGTGATAGATTTAAGACAGATGTCAGAGGCAGGTTCTTTACTCGGAGAGTGGTAAGGGCGTGGAATGCCCTGCCTGCCAATGTAGTTAACTCAACCACATTAGGGGCATTTAAACAGTCCTTGGATAAGCATATGGATGACGATGGGATAGTGTAGGGGGATGGGCTTAGATTAGTTCACAGGTCTGCGCAACATCGAGGGCCGAAGGACCTGTTCTGCGCTGTGTTGTTCTATGTTCTATGTTCTATATGAAAGTCACTGGCAGGGCCAGCATTTATTGTCTATCCCTAAATGAGGAGGAGGTATTAATTGTGAGAAAAGGAATTCATTTTAAATTTTGTGGGCATCGCTTGATTGGTTTCTTTAAATGAGGCCATTGAAAGGTCACTGTGGATTTTGGGGTTTTTTTAATGTGTCTTCTTTGAAATCACATGACTGGTGATAACTGTTTGTTTTACTGTAGACCCTTCTAGAGGTATTTTGAGCAGTGACTGGCTTAGAGAGGCTCTTGTTTTATCTGCTTCAGTTGGAGAGAAACCTGTTAAGAACAAGCTGCCCAGCTGATCTCTCTCATTTCCCAATAGAAACACTCTTACTACATTCAAGGAAACCATTTTTTTTTGAAGAAGTGATTGATATGACTGATCAATGGCAAACAAATAAAATGCAGAAATTGCTAGAGAAACTCAGCAGGTCTGGCAGCATCTAAAAAGAGAAAACAGAGTTAACAGTCTGAGTTCACTGACTCTGCTTCACAATTCACAGTGACTCATTCAGAGTCACTGGACTTGAAGTGTTAACTCTGCTTTTTCTCTACACATGCTGCCAGACCTGTTGAGTTTCTCTAGCAATTTCTGCTTTATTTTTATTTCAGATCTCCAGCATCCATAGATCTTCAATTTAAATGAATGATTAGTGATCTAGTGAAAAGTGAATGTTCACCAATTCTTGTAGTTTTATTAAATGTAATTTTTTTCTGATGGTGTTTACTAGGAATTTTGATTGATAGATCTTGTTGTTTGAAACTTGGTATAGATAAAGTAATTATCCTTGAAACAGGAAAAAATATTCTTCAATTAAATGATTTGTTAGGCCATTTCAAAGGGTAATTAGGATTCAACCACACTGGTGTAGGTCTGCAGTCAAATGTAGGCCAGACTGGGTAAGGATGGCAATTTCCTTCCCTGAAGGACATTGAGCGAACCAGGTGAGTTTTCCCCAGTTCACATCTCATGGTCAACAATAAAAATAAAAATCACTGGTTTGGCACCATCTGTGGATAGAAAACAGAATTAATATTTCGGGTCCAGTGATCCTTCTGCAGAACCCAAGAAGAAGATTTGGCCCAAAATTTTATTCCCCACGGATGCTGCCAGACCTGCTGAGTTTTTCCAGTGATTTCAGCTTTCATTTCGGATTTCTACCATCTGTTGTTCTTTTTTTTAATCGTTTCATGGTCACCATTAAACTCCTAATCCCAGATTTATTATTGAATTTAAATTCCATGACCTGTTCACAGTGGGATTCATGTCTAGGTCCCCAGAACATTGTATGGGTTACTGGATTAATTGTCTAGTGATAATACCATTAGGCCATAACCTTCATAACATCATTGTGGGACTGCAGCGGTTCATGAAGACAGCTTGCTACCACTTCTCAAGGGCTACTGGGGAAGGGCAATAAATTCTGGCCCAACTAGTGACACCCACGCCCCATGAGTGATTTAAAAAAGTTTAGGACCCATGAAGTAGAGGGACTGTAGCAATATTGTGCACCTCCCAGCCTCTGTCCTAGGAGATGATTTGAAATCAGGTGTCTTAGCCAAGGAATTGCATTGTTACTGAGTTGCCTGTTGTTCTCACTGAAGCTAAATGTTGTGGATGATGGAAATCTGAAATAAATACAACAATTGCTGGAAATACTCAGCGTCTTCAGCTGTGGAGAAAAACAAAGTCAGCACTTCCACTCGATGGCCTTTCATCACAACAGAATCAGGATTTCTAACAAATGGTCGTCAATGTAAACCATTGGACTGGATTATCTGAGGTCTAGCGATATCACACAGGAGCCCCTCCACTCCTTTTTCTTGGAACCAAAGGGTTCTGTATTTCTGGCAAGAGATTTCATGAGGGCTCCTTCAGAAACGTGGAGCCATACTTCCAATCTGACAGGTCCCTTGAGGCACAGAACAGTCAGAGCAAGGCAAACCATGCCCCCTTTCTTACAGCAGTCAGGTGTCATGTTCTGTGAATTCAAGGTGCAGTGTCAAACAGCTCCTGTGAAAGGGATCAATGCAGCTGATAAATGTGAGGTTAATGAGCCAGGAAGTTCATAGAAAGATGCCATTTGTCCCATCAAGTCTGCACCAAAGATTTCCTCCTAGAGCATCTGAAGAGCATCCCACCCAGATCCAGCCCTCACCTTATCCCCATATCCCCACATGTACGATGGCTAACCCACCTAGCCTGCACAACCCTGGACACTATAGGGTAATTTAGCATGGGCAGTCCACCTGACCTTGGACTGTGGGAGGAAACCGGTGCACCCAGCAGATACCCGCTTAGATACGAGGAGAACATGCAAACTCCACATGGACAGCCACCCGAGGCTAGAATCGATGTTAGAGTGCCACATGCATGGTGGGGTAGGGGACAGGTATGTAGGCTGCCAAGTAGGTGTAGTGCCAGGTGGGTAAGAGTAGGGTGTCCGGTATGTAGAGCATTAGGTAATAGGATATCTATTTTGTAGGGTGCCAAGTGGACAGGAGCTTGAGTGCCGCCGGCAGGTTTGGCAACAAGGGAGAGTAGGGTGCATGATGGTTAGGGTTTCAGGTAAGTAAAATGCCAAGGCACATGGTCACAAGGGTAAGTGGTTCAGTGTTTAGGATAGGTTGAGATGGACTATCGATATCAGGCACAATGGGAGGTGAAGGTATGGTGTTTGGTCCTTGATGGCATGGGATGTCTGGAGATGAGGTTTTGGTACTTTGGAGTCAGAAGAGAGGTAAGAGATTAGAGCCCCAGGAGACAAGTTCAATCTGGCATTGGGTTGAGGGGCAGATCCTGCTCCTGGGGGTATGAAGATGGCATATCTGTTGGTGAAGAATGGCAGCATAGGGAGGATGTTCATCCCAAAGAACTGGGCATCTTGGGTTCAAGTCAGATACAGGTGAGGCTGATGTTGGCTGGTCCTGGGGGAGCTGGGCCCACATGTGGGGGTGTCATTTCTGGGAGAGGGGCGTGGGAGTCTGGTGATGGAGGGGGTATCAAATCATAGGGGTAGAATTGAATGTTGGGTCCAGTGGCTGAGGAGGAAGAGGGCATTAGCCTCCCATTGGGAAAAGAGGTGCCAGGTCAGGAGGTGGGTGTAAGGGGCTGGGTGATGTGTAATTGGGAAGTTGAGCACCTAGTTCCATCATTAGATGAGGTTTTTCATCATCTAAAATGTCCTGAGTAACCAGCTATTTAACCACAGGGGAATCCTGCAATTTTCCTGATTTAAATGGAGACTTTCAGAGGGTTCCAGATGTAGGGGAATTGCCCAGCAAAATCTTCAGGTTTCCTAACAATGTCTTTGGTGTCTGCTAGAATAGGTTCCTGCAGCGTCCCATGCACATCTCTCATCAAAATTTCAGAAATGAATAACTGCCAGTCGGAAATTAGCTCTGTTTTACTCTCTGGACATGCTGTCTGACCTACTGAGTATTCAAATACTTCTCATTTTCATGTTAAATTTTGAATTCGTCAACTTTATTCCTCATATAATAATGTATTTCAGCCGTGAGAATTCTCGTGGGCCACTCCCCTTCCCTTTTTTGTAAGTCAAGATGTGTAAATGTAAATTGTACACTTTACTATTGCTGTTTAGAGTTTTCTATCAGTTGACTCACTTCAAACTATCCCACATGAATCATTCAGAAAGACATTAATTGTTAAGAAAGATGGGGTCATGTGTGACACTGAATAAAGTTAACTACCTTTTTCATCAAACTTTTAGCTTTGACTTGTCTGCCTCCTCTCCACCTATCCTCTCCTCTATCCATCCTCTATCCGCCTCCCCCTCTCTCCCTATTTATTTCAGAACCCTCTTCCCCTCCCCCATTTCTGATGAAGGGTCTAGGCCCGAAACGTCAAGTTTTCCTGCTCCTATGATGCTGCTTGACCTGCTGTGTTCATCCAGCCCCATGCTTGTTATCTCGGATTCTCCAGCATCTACAGTACATATTATCACTGTGTTAATGCTGTTTATTTAACTACAGTTACATTGAACTCATTTGTTCTGCAGCAAGGTTAATTATTGGTGATTACACTAAATAAATAGAAATGAATATGGCTATAGTATGTATCACAGCAACCTTCCCTTTTGTAACACAACGGCTGCACAAAGTTGCACATGACAATATCCAAGGTCGCAGCACAGATACGTTTTGCTCTGAAGTTTATAGTCAATATGGCATGAGATTTTCAGTGCTACAGCTGTCCTTCAATGGAAAGAGTGCTAAATAGATCTCGCTGATTAATAGGCAACTATGGTAGTAGACAATGTTACCTTTCAGACAAGTGTCAAGTAACACGCTTTGTGACTGTGACATAGGGAAATAGGCGCTCCATATCCTTCTCTTCTCTATAGCCTTTGACATAATTGGCCATACCATCTTCCTGTAACATGTCTTCACTGTAGTCCAGCTAGGTGTGAGTGCTTCATTTGGTTCTTATCTGTCTAAATGCAGCCAGGGACCCCACTGCGAAGCCTCTTCTAAGGATGCCTACCCTGAAGAAGTTACCCTCCTCCCTCCGGACAAACCTGAGGGAATCTCTCTTCCACTGCAACTCTCTCATCACCTCTTCGGCCTTGAAACTGCGACTTGTCTGCCTCCTCTCCACCTATCCTCTTCTCTATCCATCCTCTATCCGCCTCCCCTTCGCTCCCTATTTATTTCAGAACCCTCTTCCCCTCCCCCATTTCTGATGAAGGGTTTAGGCCCGAAACGTCAAGTTTTCCTGCTCCTATGATGCTGCCTGACCTGCTGTGTTCATCCAGCCCCATGCTTGTTATCTCAGAGGACCTCTTCCAATGGCTTGTCTTCCTGCTCCTGAACTATTAAATCTGGTGTCTTCCAAAGATTGATCCTTGGTCCCTTCCTACATTCCATCAGAGTGCAACCCCTCGGCGATATCGTCCAAAGACACAGAATTAGTTTTAAAAAGCACATGAATAACAATCAGCTTTACCTAACCACAATCTCTGTAGAATCCTGAACTGTTGTTAAGTTATCAGATTGCTTTTCTGACAGCCAGAGCTGCAATGAGTAGAAATTGCCACCAATTAAATATTGGGAAGGACAAAGCCATCATTTTCATCCCTTCTCTGAACTTCATTCCCTACTGACTCTAACCCTTTCCCTTGCATAATTGTCTGAGAAGCCAGTCAATTCACTATATTGGTATTGTATTTAATTTCAAGATTGAGTTTCTGTTTTCATATTCATATAATCACTAAGACTGCGCTCAGTGCACCTCTGTAACGTCATTTTTTTCCTGTCTTAGCTCATCTGCTTCTGAAGCCTTCATTCATGAGGTTGTTGACTTCCTCACCAAGCTGGCTTGTTTTCATTCAGATGTTCCATCACCGTGCTAGGTAACATAATCAGTGAGGCCTCCGATGAAGCGATGTTGTTCCACTCTGCTTGGAATTTAAACCGTCTGGTCTGTTATGGTGCGTAGTATCATTTCCGGTTTTGTTCTGTATGGGTTTGTATATGGGGTCCAATTCTACATGTTTGATGATTGCCTTATGGTTCTTAACCCATAACGGACCGGACAGTATAAATTCCAAGCAGAGTAGAACAACATTGCTTCATCAGAGGCCTCACTGATGATGTTGCCTAGCATGGTGACGAAACGTCTGAATGAAAACAAGCCAGCTCAGAGAGCAAGTCAACAACCTCACCCACAACCCAAGCTACAAATCTTTGCTAAAACGTTAAACCCTTATTCATGTACTGCCAGAAAGTCCATTATGTTTTCACCTCTGGATTCACTGACCTATGTTAGCGCCCAATCAAGTCGCACAAAATTCTCATCCTTCTTTCTAATTCCTCCACTGCCTCTCCAATCCCTTTCTGTGCCTCCATCGCCTCAACCCACTGAGGTATTCATTAAATTCTGGAATCTTGAATATCTCCAAAATCAAACTTCCAATTACTCGGAGGAGACAGTATTTAAAGCGTACGCCTGCCTTTCAATGCTGAGTATAGGATTTACTATCAAAAACTAGAAATACTTGTCTGTACCAGAGCATGTAAATGCCAAGTGTCTGTCACACCTTTCATTCATGTCAATATTCTGGAGACATGGGTTTGAATCCCGTGCTGAGTCAAAGTGTTAACTCTGTTTCTCTCTGTGCAGATGCTGCCAGACCTGCTGAGTTTCTCCAGCAGTTTGTTTGTGTCCCTAAAACTCTTAAGTTTGGGGAAGTGTTAAGTTAAAATAGAACTGGTGTGCTGAATGTATGCCTCTAGATGTCTCTAGCATGCATTCCTATGTGTGGTATGGTAGAATTTAACTGCACAGCTCACAGAACATCATTGAGTGTTTTTTTTTAATTGTATCAGACAGTTGGGATCCTTCTTGTAATGTCTCATTGGACTGTCAAATGCCTCCTTAGAAAGGTGAGGATGTGGCCAATTCTTACGCTGTAGGAACCAATTTGAATGCAAGCTTTAGTTCTGACTGAATAGAAAGCTGTTCTGAATTTTTATCACGTCTTAGCTAGTCTGATAACTGAAGCAGATTCTGGAAGGGAAGATTATTTCAAAGGAAGAAAAACCCGACAGGGAGTTCTAGCCTTCTTTACATCCACGCTTTTATTAACGTTATTGATTAGTGTAATGTCTCTGCATGAATGGTGGAATAACACCCACTGAATCAAAATTTTCACTGATGTTTTGGGCATTACACGAGTGTCTCAGAATTTGCTGAATTTAGAAAGATTGGATCCAATGGTACCAAAGCCTCGTTTTTCACTTTCACAAATTAGCACAAAACCTTCCTTTCAAAACCACATTCACCCCATTTCTGATGAAGGGTCTAGGCCCGAAACGTCAAGTTTTCCTGCTCCTATGATGCTGCTTGGCCTGCTGTGTTCATCCAGCCCCACGCCTTGTTATCTCGGATTCTCCACCATCTGCAGTACCTTTTATCTCTCACCCCTTCCCACTATTATGTTTTATTCACTGGTGGAACCAATGTAAACACACTCAGGGAGCAGCTAAAGATCCTAGTCATGGGCAGAGACAGCCATAATTCTGCACAACATCATTGCAACAAAGTTGAGGTTGATTTTCCTTTATTCATTCATGGGATGTGAACATCATTGGTTGGCCAGCATTTATTGCCCACCTCTAGTTGCCCTTGAGAAGCGGGTGGTGAGCTGCCTTCTGAACAGCTACAATCCACGTGCTGTAGGTAGACCCACAATGCCTTAATGCAAATTCCTTCCTCATGACAGTTGTAGAATGGTGAGCAGAACAGATTAGCATCTCAAAAGAGGAGGATTATAATATCAATGTAATCTGTAACTAGTTGCTAATATGCACCAAACTGCATCTTGTGCAGCGCAAGTGCCTCTTTTAGTTACTTGGAGATAGCAAGAAATGCAGATGCTGGAGCCAGAGTCAATACAGTGTGGAGCTGGAGGCACACAGCAAGTCAGGCAGCATCGTAGGTGCAGGAAAGTCAACATTTCATGTTTACGCTGATGAATGGTGTAAACCTGAAACATCAACTTGCCTGCTTTTCTGATGCTGCCTGACCTGTTGTGTTCCACCAGCTCCACACTGTATTGACATTGCCTCTTTTAGTTAGACCAGTCATGGTTTTCCCAAGAGGATGGTGATAACAAACATGCATTGTAATGGTATGCTGAATTCATAAGTTCATAAGATATAGGGACAGAATTAGGCCATTCAGCCCATCAAAGTCAGCTCCACCAATTGATCATGGCTGATATGCTCCTCACCCCCATTTTCCTGCCTCCTCCCCATAACCCTTCATTACCAATTAAAAATCTGTCAAACTCCTTCTTAAATTTACTCACTGTTTCAGCATACACCACACTTTGGGGTAGCAAATTCCCCAGATTCACAACCCTTTGGGGGGAAATAGTTTCTCCTCAACTCTGTTTTAAAGTTGCTACCTGTTATCCTAAGACTATGACCCCTTATCCTAGAATGGCCCACAAGAGGAAGCATCCACTCCGCGTCTATTTTATCTATACCTTTTATCATCTTGAATACCTCAATTTGATCTCCCCTCATTCTTCTAAATTCCAGACAGTGTAGGCCTAAACTATTCAATCACTCTTCATGTGACAAACCCCTCATCTCTGGAATCAATCTAGTGAACCTCCTCTGAACTGCCTCCAATGTCACTACATCTTTCCTTAAATAAGGAGACCAAAACTGCACACAATACTCCAGGTGCGGTCTCACCAATGCCAATCCATACAACAATGGCTGCCGACATCCTCACGGACATAGGCCTACACTAACCAAAAATTGGTGCTGACATACATAAAGGTGGTGTCTTGAGGGGAAGGGTGGAGATGGAGAATGTGGAGAAAAGTACATTTACTCATAGCCATAATCCTAAAAGCAATGCTAATTTTTTAAGATAAAAAAACTTCAGTCATGTTTTGAAACATTGATTCAAACATGCCCCAAGAGCTGAAAAGACTTTTTAAAGATAACGTTCTGGACAGCTTTATTAAATTTGTCACACCAAGGCTTGACGCCACTGTTTCAGGAAGGTGAGTCAATGACACGCCTTTATTGGAACAGAAACAGATTTTTCTTTTCTTCTTTTGATGAAATTTCAAAACAAATATTACCTTTGGAATATTCTGGAATCTCAGTAGGAAACATAAAATTACACTTGACTTAAGAGTTCAATCTTCCAAATGAAAATTTGAAGATTCTGTTTATCTTGCCCGTAATTTAGCTAAGGTCTGAGCCTCCAATATAAGATAGCAAATATTGACTCCTGGATCACATAATATGACATTTTCTGTGGACCTTTGAAAATATTACTCAAGTAAAGACTTATTCAAGAGGCTAAATGTCATATTCAAATGTCCTTCTCTCTATTAGTTTTAGTATTATCTTTTTCTGGCAGAACTGTTGAAGAACTGAAAATTGCAGTTAAGTGTTGTAAGTACTGAATTTCTTAAAATTCATTTCAATATTGCCACCTTCCTTCAAATCTTTCTAAGTTACACAGCGTCCCTGAGCTGACAAGCCTGACCCATAACCTTTGGCCAATTCTTGCCAGTAACAGTCATCTGGAAGTCCATGACAGATCAGCTGGGAAGAAACAGAGGATACAAAGATTCATTGAGTTATGGTCAGTGTAGGAGGTTGTCAAAGGATACAGCGGAATATAGAACCAGTTGCAGATATGGATTGAGAAACGGCAGATAGAGTTTAATCCAGGTAAGTGTGAGGAGTTGCACTTTGGGAAATCAAACGTTAAGGAAAAGTATACAGTTAACGGCAGGTCCCTGAACGACATTGGTGTACAGAGGGATCTTGAGGTTCAAGTCGATAGCTCCCTGAAAGTGGCCACACAAGTAGATAGGGTGGTAAAGATGACATATGGCATACTTGCCTTTATTGGTCAGGGAATTGAGTACAAGAGTCAGGATGTCATGTCACAGCTTTATAAGACTTTGGTTCGGCCACACTTAGAGTGTTGCATTCAGTTCTGGTTGCCACATTACAGGAAGGGTATGGAGACTTTGGAGAGGGTGCAGAAGAGATTTACCTGGAGGTCTAGGCCCGAAACATCAGCCTTCCTGCTCCTCTGATGCTGCTTGGCCTGCTGTGTTCATCCAGCTCTACACCTTGTTACCTGGATGCTGCCTGGATTAGAGGGTATGAGCTATAAGGAGAGGCTAGAAAAACGTGGGTTGTTTTCTCTGGAGCGGCAGAGGCTGAGGGGAGACTTGATAGAAGTCTAGAAAATGATGAGATGCATAGTCAGATGCATACTAGGGGTCATGCATTTAAGGTGAGGGGGTGGAAGTTCAAAGGAGATGTGATGGGTAAGTTTTTTACACAGAGAGGGGTAGGAGTCTGAAACGTGCTGCCAGGCGTAGTGATGGAGGCAGATACGATGGGGGCGTTTAAGAAAGTTTTAGATAAGTACAAGAATATGTAAGAAATGGAGGGATATGGACCAAGGGCAGGCAGAAGGGATTAGTTTTACTTGGGGTCAAGTAAAGGACCCATTCCTGTACTGTAGAGTTCTATGTTCTAAGTGGATTGTTAATACTCGTGATGTCTGTTGGAGATGAAAAGTTTTGAAAGGGTTAATGCTGAGCAGTGCTATAAACGCTGCCCATTATGATGATATCATGTGGACCTGTGAACGGCAGAACTTAAAATCTTAAAGGAGTGAAACTTAATGTAATCCGGTCCCCTTTTCTGTAACATTGTCCATTATATCAATACGGCTAATAAACCATTGCTAACATTTAATGAACTATATCTTATTAACTGCAAGACACTTTCGCACTTAGATCCAGTAGTGGTTTATCTCTACCATGCTAAACTAAGCAGGCCTGGCATTGTATTGTAACATAAATTCCAGACAGGCCTGTGCCCCTAAGGCAGTTACACAGCATCACGACATGCATTGTGCCAGAATAAAGGTACCCTGCCTCACCTCCAGTCATGCTGCCTATGTCATAGAGTCAACATAGTCATGTATGTAAGGTACAGTAACATCAGCGCACATAGAACCTGAACCGTATGTGTAAGACTATAATGCTGCAGTATTACCATAGTCTTAGAGTCATAGATATCGATAGCACTGAGAAAGGTCATTTAGCCCATCCAGTCTGCGTCAATCAAAAATTACTGCTTAACTATTCTAATCCAATTTTCCTGCACTTGGCCCATAACCTTGTATGCTTTGGCATTGCAAGTGCATGTCTAAATATTTCTTATATGTTAGGAGAATTCCTACTTCTACCAACTTCAGAGGCAATAAGTTCCATGTTCCCACTACCTTCTGGGTGTAAAGATTTTTCCTCACAGTCCCTCTCAACCTCCTGCCCCTTATCTTAAATGTATGCCCCCCAATCATTGATCCCTTCACCAATGGGAGAGGTTTCTGCCTGTCTATCCTATCCTCCCCCTCATAATTTAATACATCATAATTACGACTCCTCTTAATCTCTTCTGCTTGAAGGAAAACAACCCTAGTCTTTCTAATCTTTCCTCATAAGCAAAACTCTCTAGCCTGGGCAACATCCTGGTAAATCTCTTCTCCACCATCTCCTAACATAATATGGATTCCGGAACTGCACACAATACTCTAGCTGTGGCCTAACCAATTATTTATACAGTTCTAGCATTATATCCCTGCTCTTAAAAAACTCTATGACTTGACTAACAAAGGCAAGTATCCTTTTTAATCACTTTATCTACCTGTCCTAATATCTTAAGGGACTGGTGGACATGCATACTAGGTGCTTCCCAGGGTCCTACTGTTCATTACGTATTCCCTTGTACTATTTGTCCTCCCCAAGTGTATCACCTCACATTCATCCAGATTGAACTCCATTTGTCACTGATCAGCCCATCCGACAAAACTGCCTGCATCTGCTTGTACTCTAAGGCTATCCTTCTCACTAAACACAACCCCACTAATTTTTGTATTGTCTGCAAATATCTGACCGACCTTCCTGTATTCAAGTCTAAATCATTTACATAAACCACAAACAGCAAGAGCCCCAACACCGAGTCCATTGGGGTCCCACTGGAAACAGACTTCCCGCCAGAAAAAAAAATCACCCTCTGCTTCCTGCCATTCAGCGAATTGTGTATGTGATTTGTTAAATCGTGAAAATAGTTAGTGCTGTAAATAAATGTCAAAATATCCAATTCCGCAAGAATCCAATTTTTTTGGTAGAGTTTACATGAGCTAAGATATAGAAAACCACAAGTTCAATGACCTTATAGTTTCCTACACTTGAAGAGGATGACAGTCAGAACATTATGGATAGCGGATCATGCACTGCAGTGAACTAGCACGCCCATAACAACATGGTGCATTGTAAATTCTGCAATTTGTGACTGGCTAAGACATGAGTAAGGAAAGCACCCATGAGCCTGTTAAAAACACTCAAATTCCATGTTGTGGTGACAATGCAAGGAAGGTCCATGATATCAGTGCAAGGTTACACAAATCAACTATCCTAAAGCTGCATTTAGTTAGTCATTTCAAATCATAGAATGGGCAAATCAAAGAGTTTGGTGACTGTTCGAGAAAGGACGGAGAAGTGAGATTTGATCATCTAGCTCTTTCTCAAGCTGAAAGTTTCAGTAAATCTATGACGCTGGGATTATGTGACAGATAAGATAAATACAACAGTTCGTAAAAGAAAAATGTGGTCACAGTTTTTCATATAACTCCTCCACAACAAAAAAAAATCACTCTCTACTATTTATTTCTCAGAGAAGACTAGTTCATTGCAATGCCTAGTACATAAGCTTTCCAGTTTCCAGTACAATTGTGGCAAATTGTGACTGTAAAGCCTGATATACAAAGTATACCATGTCTTGAATTTCACTGGCCTCAGATTGGAAAAACAGCTGGGTGGACCTAGACATTGGGGTGCCATGCTTTCAGTGCTCTGCCAACTGGCTGTCATCCCTGCCACAATTTTAAGGATGGCTGAGAAGGTATTGGATGGATCATGCACTCCTTGTTAGTGGGTAATTAAGAGCCTCATCCTGCCATTGCTTCATTTGAGCCAGCAGAGGGAGAAATATGCGCTGTAATGTTCGTTCACAAGCAAATTGTTATAAATGAAAACCAGCAAGCTCCACTTACCCCTTTGCCAAGTCCTATAACTCTTTGTACACCTCGCTGTTATATAAAAGGTCTCCAAGGAATTGTACACCTGTGTGGCTTCTGACCAAAAAACTGTTTCCAGGGTGACGAGGGCAAACACTTTTTATACCACTCAGCCAATTGCAGATCCAATTTGCCAAATCTTATAGATAGTTAGTGTCAATAAATAACTGTCAAGATATCTGACTCAATAAGAATTCAAATTTTCTGGGTAAATTTCGCAAGGGCTAAGATATAGAGAGCCACAAATTCCATGAGCCTGAAGTCTCCTACATTTAAAGAGGATGGCGGTCAGAGCAGCCTTCATTATGGACATCAGTTCATGCAGTGCAGTGAACTAGCATGTCTACACAACATAGTGCATTGTAAATTCTGTAATTTGCTAACTGTAGTGACTGGAACTAGGCAGATCCCATTGACTGTAAGATTGGGATTGTTAACGTGGGACAATCAGGAAGTCCTGCCTGACCAATATAAGCAGGGAATTTAGAATCTCCTCAGTTCAGGAGACTAACTCTGAGCTGGCTAGCCACAGCTAGTGAATTGGACACAAATAAACAAATGGTGACGGGACGCCGGCCTCTGTGCAATTATTTCACTAACTTTTAAAGACATGAGTAAGACCCTATGAGTCTGTTAAAGACACTCAGATTCCCTGTAATGGTGGCAACGCAAGGGGAGTCATACCCATCACCCCTGACTATTCAGTCCTAAGGCTGCATGACCAAATTATTTTTGTTTCTTTTTTGTTGGCAAAGAAGAAAATCTATTTTTAGGTAGAATCATAAATCTTGCAAGTCTTGAAATGCCCTGCCGACAAAGTATTGTGGACATTTTATTTTTAGGTGGTGAGAAACTGGAAGATATTGGACCTGTAGGACCTTGTACAAAGTTATTGTCCAAGAGCAACAAGTATATGAGTGAAGAGGTTTTATTACAATTATGGAGGGTAAAAGCATACCTGGAATACCACGTAAAGGAGATATTAGCCCTGGACAGAGTGCAGTGAACTCAGTGGACTGATGCTTGAGATAAGGGGATTGTCCTAAGTGGGAAAAATTTAGAAGACTGGAATTCCTGAAATTTAAAAGAAAGACAGGTGAGCTAGTTGAAACTTATAAAATTTTGAAAAGATCAGGAGGTTTCTGGATGCTAAGGAATCCAGGGTATAATGGAGATTGTGAAGGATTGAGATTGTAGATGGACCAAATGGTGTGCTCATGCTTCTACCTCTTATGCCCTAAGGTGACAAGCAGCATCTAGTTACGCATTTCTGTTTCCTAGTCATTGATTCTCCCTGGAAGGTACAATGTGTGGGATATTAAATGAGGATAGCAATGTGACACTGCACTGTTGAATATTCTGCAGGCTGTCACTGCTGAGGGAAATGGCGCTACTAAAAGTCTACAAATTTATACTACTTCACACTTTAAGGCATAAACCTCAAGCATTAATCTTCATTGAGCTAGCCAACAATAATTGCATTTTGTAGAAAGATTTCTTTGTTCACTCTGATTCCAATACAGGCATATTTATGAAGCATAACAGTACCGCCATAAACAGACTTCCATTTGGTTTCTGCAAGCCAAGAATCTCAGAATTGTTTCAGAGCAGAAAGAGGCCATTCAGTCCATTGTGTCTATACCGGCTATCTGAGTATTTTAATATTGTGCCAATTTCCTGCTTTTACCCTTTGACCCTGCATAGTGTACTCTGAGGTAGTTCATCTTGTAGGTAGTTTGTTCGTCAACCAAGTTTAGGCAAACCTGAACAAATCAGAATGAAGCCCTTCTGACATAGCAGCTGAGGTGACAGAACATAAACAACTTAAATGCCAGCCTGGAAAATTAGAAAAAGATTGGCCAATTGCTTACAAACCGTGCAGCTGTCAAAGTGCGTGCGCTGAAGATCTGACCTCATAGGAAATTTAAACTCTGCACTGAATTTTGTGGGTAAGTTAACCTATTTATTTAGCAGATGCAAATCCCTGGAGGCAAGCAATCACTTCATTCATTGAATTTCAGGTGATCAGTCCAACTCCTAGTCTGTAGGGGGGAAGTTCCTTGGTAATGGGCAGAACTGTTTGGGCTTCTCCACAAGTATATAAGTTGCAAAAACAATGAGAGACACACAGACACCAGTCTTAGTGACCTGACTCTCATTTAGACTGGATAGTGGACCAGTCATTATCCGCAAATTGTTCTTCTCGTTTCAGATTTTCGTAGAATTACCATCCAGCAAGGAGATGTAAAACGAGGAATTAAGTACATTCGAGACAGAGCTGGATCGAAGTGATTTGATTCTAAGATCGCATAAGTGCAGTTTTTTATTTCCAGATTTTATTCTGGGGGCTCGAAGGATGATACCAAAATAATTATCTGCCATCCAGCTGTGTCTTTTTGTTTTACTTTGAATCCTTTCACAAGATTAAATTAGACAGTGAGACATTACCTCAGAGGCTGTGAAAACTCTGGGATTAATTTGTAGCACAATAAAAAAAACACTTAAATTGAAGGCTGCTGTGAAAGACACGGAAAAGTAAACATGAAATCAATACCTGCTAAATTAGCTTGACAGCTCCACCACCCCCATACCCTTTCCCTTCCCCACAATGGGAATGGTATATTTTAGATTTACTCTCAATGGTTTCAGAGGCAATTACAGCTCAGAGGTGCACAGGACTGAGTGTCCATGGTCAGATCTGCACATTGAGGCACATGTGGTCTTGAATAAAACAAAGGAATAGCATCTGTTATAGACCCGGGAGGAAAGCAAGACCAAGGGAACACAAGTGCATTTGATGGGAACCTATTGCGTTACAGATACAGTTTTAATAAGGTCACCAGTCTTCATTTGTTCTAATCATTATTGATGTTGCTCTAAATCGCAATCAATATGAACGTGCTCAGGGAGCAGCTAATCTTCAAGTTCCCAGTTGCAGGCAGAGACAGCCACGCGAATGCACAACATCATTGCAACAAAGTTGTGACTGATTTTCATTTATTTACTCATGGGATGTGAGCGTCGCTGGCTGGTCCAGCATTTATTGCCTGTTCCGAGCTGCCCTTGAGAAGGTGGTGGTGAGCTGCTTTTTGAACCGCTGCAGTCCATGTGCAGCATTTAGATCCACAATGCCCTTAGGAAGGGTATTTCTGTTGTCCTTGTCCTTCCAGATGGAAGTGGTCATGCGTTTGGAAGGTGCTGTCTGAGGATCTCGGGTGAATTTCTGCAGTGCATCTTGTACTTGGTACACACTGCTGTGACTGAGTGTTGGTCGTGGAGGGAGTAGATGTTTGTGCAAATCAAGCAGACTGCTTTGCCTTGGATGGTGTCAAGCTTGTTGAGTGTTGTTGGAGCTGCAAACAACCAAGCAAGTGAAGAGTATTCCATCACACTCCTGACTTGTGCCTTGTAGATGATGGACAGGCTTTGAGGAGAAAGGATAGGGGAGTTATTCACTGCAGTGTTCTTACCCTGTGCCCTGGTCTTGTAACCATTGTAATTATTTGGCTGGAGTGTTTGTTTTCATTTCAGCTTTGAATGGAACTGGGCTGAATCCAGGTTAAATTCTTATGTTCTATGGATTACACTCTTTCAGCTGATGTACTTAGGCTAGTCACCTGGCATGTATTCCTGGAGGGTTGATCATATGTCCTTCTATCCCTCACTGTGCTCTCTGGTCAAAAGTCTTAATTTTCCCCATCTCTACTATCTTTTCAAATAATGAATGACAGTTTTCAAACAAAATGTAAAAAGGTGCACTTTTCCTTAATACTCCAATGATTTTTCTCTCCAATGGATTGCTCACAGCAAATCTTTAATCATTCCAGGGTGATACTTGAAAGTTGGAAACCCCTAAATGTACTGCAGCAATTACGTTCTTGTGATCACAGCCAGGGCTGTATTTGAGGGATGCCCTGCTCCAGCAGGAGACAATTGCCGCACCAAACCTCATGAGATATGAGTGCTACAGGCAGTGCCAATATTTCTTGCCTGATCCTAATTGCCCTTGAAAGGTTGGTCGTGAGACACCATCCTGAACTGTTACAGTTCATGTGGTGTAGGTGTAGCCAGAGTGCTGGCTGTTAGGAAAGGAGTTCCAGGGCAGAGAAGATATAGCAATATAGTTCCAAGTCAAGATGATGTGTGATTTAGAGGGGAACTTGTAGGTGGTGGTGGTCTCAGGCATCCGCTGCTCATTTCCTGGGCAGTACAGGTCTCAGGTTTGGAAGGTGCTGTAGAAAGATGCTTGTTATGTTGCTGCAGTGCATCTCACAGATTGTACATGCTGCTGCCACTGTACGTCAGTGATAGAGTGAATGAAAGATTAAGGTGGTGATTGGAGTGCCTTCCAATAGGTTGCTTTGTCCTGGATTGTGTGGAGCTTCTTGAGTGTTATGTTACCATACTCATCCAGACAAGTGGCAAGTATCCATCACACTCTTGACTTTTGCCTTTTAGACAGTGAAAAGGTTACAGGACATCAAGAAGTGAGTAATGGTCTGCAGAAATCCCAGCTTCTATCCCGCTTTTGTAACCACAGTAATGACTGATCCGAAACGTCAAGTTTTCCTGCTCCTATGATGCTGCTTGACCTGCTGTGTTCATCCAGCCCCATGCTTGTTATCTAAGATTCATGTCAATGGTCACTCCAGAATGTTGGGAGATTCAGAGGTTGTTGAATATCAAGAGAAAATGGTTAGCCACTTCCTTGTTAGAGTTTGTAACTATGGGACAGCGCATGACCTGAATGTTTCTTGCAGCTAACCAGCCAATCTTGAAAGTTGTTGAGATCTAGCAGTACACTGGTTCACATTGCTTCATCATCTAAGAATTGAGCACTGTGCTGTCATTAGCAAACATGCCCACTTCTGTGTTTATGATGCAGAGAAGGTCCAAGATGAAGCAGCTGAAGATGATTGGGCTGAGGACATTACCCAGAGGAACTCCTTCAGCGATGTTTTGAAGTTTCAGATTGGATTGACCAATTGATTTTTATCAATGTTGGAAGTTCCCTTGTTATTGAAACCATGTTTGTCGCTGTTCGAAATGGGGCACAGCAGGTTACAATGATTCCGAACTAAAGGAGGAGATGGGGCAGTAAAAGAGGTGAAACATAGAATCTAACCTCTTGTTTAAGCCACCTAAAAGAATCATCTGAATCTACACGGTGATTTCATCAAAGGGTATTAATCAGTACCATTCTTTACTTGCCTTGACTCATCCAGACTGTGAGTATGCGCTGACTCCCAAACAGATTGTCCATTTTGTCAGTGAAGACACAGAGATTCCTTTCATTATAAAACTAATGCGGTGATCTGGACAAGAGGACATTTACATTTGTTTTTATTTGATCTTATTCTCCATTGCCAAGATTATGTTGCATTTAGAGGTGAAAGGTCACACAGATCTGTAAATTACCACATTGAATCTATCAACCAATTCCTCACTGGATTTCCAAAGGTCATATCTTGCTTTGTGTTCCCTTAATTGTGTTGAGGCTGATTTAGACAATACGGAGGCAATAAAAATAGTTTACGTTTTGTGTAACCATGATGTGGTTATGTCACGATGCTGTGTTCCCAAGAGAATGGCCCAAATTTTCCAATGTGAGGAGACACATCCAACTTAACCACTGGTCTACCTCAGGATCCTGTGGAATTCTCCCTATTTTTCCTTATTAGTCTGTTCAGAGATGTTGTTACAAGGCTCTGGAGCAGGTGGAACTTGCTCCTCGGTCTCTCGGTCCAGGGGTAGAGACCACTGTTCCACAAGAAGGCCCTCAACCTATAAGCAGATCCAGGGTACTTGCATGGAAAGCTTAGACCCATGCTTGTTTTATTGTATCCTGCAACAACAGTGGGTTTGGACTGCTGGCACCGTGCAGACTGAAGCTGTTTGGCCTATTCTTACCTTTTTTTTCACACGGTTTCACTTAGGATTTTTCAGAGCAGATTTAAAGCCTGTACAGGAATGTAATGAAGGCCATTGGAGTGTCGAAGAAAGCCCAGCAATGTTCAGATACCGTGATTTTTGTGGTCACCCGTTACAATATTCACCCCAAACCCGCAGCCCAACAGGACTGTACACAGCCCCATCACTTCCACCTTCCAACCGCCCCCCCAGACAGTTCTCACCTGCACAGACCACTGCCCACACCTTCAGACAGTGCTCACCACAAAAAACTCCCCCAACAAGCCCCACCACCTTTTCACAGTGCCCGCTCCAGCTCTCACTCTCCCACACTCAACTTCAGGAATCACTGGTACAGGACCACCCTGAGTCAGAGGAATCTATAATGTTTGGCCAGGGGAATAGGATAGGTAAGACATTTTTCTGGGTTGACATAGGGAAAAGCATAGCAAAGAGGAACAGGAGTGGGCCAGTAAAGTCGGGGGGGCAGTGTTGTTCCCTGTCAGGAGTCAGAACACCGTGGGGAGTAAGTAATGTTCGCACTAAGTTAATGAATGTTGGCCCGGGAATGATAAATGATTACGGGCAATACTTTTGAGAAGTTTTCTTTACTGTGAGACAGAGCTGTAAATAGCACAATTCGCATAAGCTTCAGGACATGTCAACTTTTAACAGAATGCAGGAAAAGGGAGTTGACTTTGCCTGACAACCCTGTACTGTGAGAGAACAGTTATGAATAAGCTCAGATTGGAATACACTGCCAGAAATGCTGGGTGATAGGACGGTAAAGGAGGAGAGAAGTAGCAAACTGTTGGTGACAACTGCTCATGTTCACTTCTGAACTTCCAAGATCCGAAAGCAGCATTGTCTTATTCTCCTGTGGAATGTGGGCATTGCTGGCCGGGCCAGCATTTTGTTTCTGCCCATCCCTAGTTGCCATGGAGAAGGTGATGAGCTGCCTTGTGGAACTGCTGCAGTCCATGTGCTGTAGGTAGAACCACAAGCTGTTAGAGTGGGAGCCAGAAGTCAGTGTGTCTGCTCTCGATCGGCAGGCATGGACCGAATGGTTGCCGTGGGACCATGTAGCTAACAGACAACAATGATGGCCGCTGCTTGGAAGATTTGGACCCATATAGACAGTTAATGGCACAATATTTCATGGAATACTGACATCTGGTGGCATAGCATTCATAACTGGTGTCCAGGATTTGGGTGAGGGTTCATTAGAACAATAATCACAGAGCCGAACAGAATGTTAGCCTTTATAAATTAGGATGTAAATGTAAGGAAGCATTTCTACACCTACATAATGCTATATCTTGGTCCAGATCTAGAAAACTCAGCCCCATTTTGGGTGTTATATCCATTTTGGGTGGCACAGTGGCTCAGTGGTTAGCGCTGCTGCCTCACAGTGCCAGGGACCTAGGTTCATTTCCAGCCTTGGGCAACTGTCTGTGTGGAGTTTGCACATTCTCCCCATATCTGTGTGGGTTTCCTCTGGGTGCTCCGGTTTCCTCCCACAGTCCAAAGATATGCAGTGTAGGTTGATTGGTGATGCTAAATTGCCCATTGTGCCCAGGGATGTTTAGATTAGGTGGGTTAGACAAGGGAAATGCAGGGGTAGGGGAATGGGTCTGGTTGGGATGCTCTTCGGAGGGGTGATGTGGACTTGTTGGGCCCAATGGCCTGTTTCACCATTGTAGGGATTCTATGATCTTGGCCTTGCAAAGAGTGCAGCGCAGATTCAAGAGAACATTACCCAAGGTTCTAAGTGTTAGATTCCAAAGACAGATTACTTGTGATCCCTGGAATAAGAAAGGTGAAGGGGAGATTTAGTTGAACTTGGTAGGATTTTGACAGCAGTTGCTAGGGTTGTAAAAGAGAAACTTTCTCCGCTTTAGGCCAAAGCAGGATATACTTAAAATCAGAGCCTGAACATTCAGAAGAGAGTCACCTTTGGTAGATATATAGAACTTACTCCGAAAAAAAAATTAGATGCTCGCGCAAATAATAATGATAAATCTGACATCAATAGATTTTGCTAAAAAAGGCAATGAAGGGATATGGAGCCAAAGTGCTTGAATGGGGATGATTGACCTATTCCCGCTCGTATGGGCATCACAGGCAAGACCAGCATTTGTTGGCCAATGTATAATTCCCTTGGAAAGGTGGTAATTGATTAATTTCTTGAACTACTTTATGGTAGAGAGGGCATTCCAGGAATTTGTACTTTGTGATGGCAAAGCAACAGCAAGATAATTCCAACGCTAGAACAAAAACAGAAGTTGCTGGAAAAGCTCAGCAGGTCTGGCAGCATCTGTGAAGAAAATATCAAAGTTAACGTTTCGGGTCCGGTGATTTCTTTTCTTCACAGATGCAAAAACTTCTGTTTTTGTTCCTGATTTACAACATTCGCAATTCTTTCGGTTTTTAATTCCAACTCTGGACGGTGTGTGACTTGAAGAGTCATAACTTGTTCAATGCATCTTAGAAAAAAGTCATGCACCATTGGATTCTTTAAAGGTAGAAGGGAAGATTAAAACTTAAATGATGTAATGCCAAGTGCAATGGATTAGCTTGATGGCACAGGTGAAGAATGGGCATTTGGGGAAAAGTGTGTACCTGTCCCTGTAACAAAGTCAGAAGTTGTACAACGCCAGGTTATAGCCCATCAGAATTATTTGAAATCACAAGCTTTTGGAGCACTTCTCCTTCGTCACCTTTGTCCACCCCAGTCCAACACCGGCACCTCCACATCATGTCACTGTAACAGTATCTCAAAATTAATTCCTAACTTCAGAGAGACAGGAGAGGATTTAAGGAATTTTCTGGTGTATGTGATTCTCTTTCCTGTTGTCCTTTGCTATTTAGCTATTCAGGTGAATCTGCAGAAGTGAATTCTGCTTAAAACTATTAAGCCAGAGAATTCATTGTTGCAGATCCGACAATAGGATGATCACTATCTAGCATGAAACCATTATATGTTAGCTTTAATTATCTGCATTCATAACCAAGGCTCTTCATTTTCTCTGTCAGAAAATCCTATTGTGATAAGAGAAGCTGAAGGAATGATCCCACTTAATCTCCTTGATTCATCCAAACATTCTCAGGTGAAGGATAATTCTGCAAAGATTGCGCATCTTTAATGCACTTAAATAACAAGACTTTGTTTTTCTTTCGAACATTGGCTGTTTTAATGGGAGGTGGGTTGGGGGGAGCGGGGTAGGAAAAAATCTTACATCAGTATTTTTGCTTCATTGCTTTAAAACAAAAATCTGTATTTCATCTTTTTTTTCCAAGATGAAGTGGCTTGACACTGTAATGTTTTTCAATGTGCAGGCCTTCTGACAGACACAACTAGCTCTCCTTGGAAAACAAACAAAATTTATTTTCATATTGATATTGATTAGAACAAACCCCTCAACATATATTAAGAAGATAGCCTACACCCTAATGTTTTCTTATTTTAAAAGTAAGTGTAAGGCATTGCATTCTGGATGCAATTTGGTTGGTCAATCTACTTAACTTTAAGCAAGACACACTTTATTTTTACACTACTGACTACACTTTACACTACACTTACAGACAAAATAAAAATGGAAGAATTGGCTTAACTATAACTCTTTCAAAATGCTTAACAAATTAATGAATGCCTGAAATACGACTGAAGCTAAAAATAAAGTATCCTGGTTCTGTGGGAGCTTGACCCCACCCGCTCAGGCTGCTTCTATTGTTCCAATTATTAAAAAAAGGCCTTACAAACTGTTTACTTTATGGCTTGCCACCTCTGTCTCTGGAGGTTGAGAGGTGATCTGATTAAAGTTTATAAAATAATGGGGGGTATAGCTGCAGTTAATGGTAGTTGTCTTTTGCGTAAGATGGGGCTTTGCAAGACTAGGGGGGCACATTTTTAAGGTGAGAGATTTAAAAAAGACATGAGGGGTAACTTTTTTTATACAAACTGTGTTTCATGTGTGGAATAAACTTCTGGAGGAATTGGAGGAGTTGGGTACAATTACACCGTTTAAGAGATATTTGGATAAGTACATGAATAGGAAAGGTTTGGAGGGATATGGGCCAGGAACAGGCAGCTGAGACTAGTTTAGTTTGGAATTATGTTTAGCATGGACTAGTTAGACCGAAGGGTCTATTTCCATCCTGTATGACTCGATTACTCTCTTCATTGAATAAAAACAGGACAAAATACACCTCTTAAAGATGTAGCATTGTCACAGTGCCATTTCCTCTACCTCTCAGTTGCTGTCAGGTTACTAAATATCTATAATATGTAGGTGAAAGTGAGCTTGATAAATAAATAGATTTATTCATTTATTTCCCCCCATCTCCACCCTGTAGCTAAGATGGATTTGGATGTAAACCCTGGGGATTTCTACTGCAAAACGTGAGGGAGGGATAAATGGGTTAAGTAATAAATGGAAGCTTTGAAATGTTGCATACTCTGACAGTCCCAGAGAAACATTAATGCCTCTTGTCAGACTGAATTCCCTTTCCTCTGTGACTTTCAGTATTTGGTATAGGTGATTAATCGTGTGGAATGTAATGGTTAATTCAAAAATTGAGTGGCAAATATAAATAATTAAACAGTCATCGTACAGCAGAGACAGTCAGTGAAAAGATTGTGTGGACATTGTCTGTCTGTACAGCATAATGAGAATAAAAGGATCAACAGAGCTGTTTTACCTTTGATTTCATGAGCAACAAAAACGCTTTGTGTAAACCTTCATGTCATCACGAAAGACTTGCATTTAAATAGCACCGTTAACAACCACAGAATAAAAAAGGTTTGGAGGAATATGGGCCAGGAGCAGGCAATGGGACTACTTTGAGCTGGGATTGTGTTCAGCACCAAAGGGTCTGTTTCCGAGAGTGTGACTCTATCACTGTGACTCTATTACAACCAATGAGTCGTATGTTAACGTGTAATCATTGTAGGAACATAGGAGACAAAGCTGCCAATTTGCACACAGCAGGCTCTCAGAAGAAAACAACGTAATTATGACTAGATAATCTGATTTTTTCTTTTTAGTGACATTGATTAGGGGATAAATGTTGGCCAGGACCCTGTTAAGAATTGCCCTGCTCTTCAAGAGAATTTATTCATGGCATTTTCGATGTCCACGTCAGAAATCAGATTGGGCTTCCATTAATATTTCATATTACAATAGCACCCCCAGCACTGCAGCACTCCCTCAGGACCACGCGAGAGTGTTGTGCTCAGGAGTGGGGTTCAAATCCTTCTGATTCAGAGATGGAAGTCATAGAGACATAGAGTCATAAAGGTATACAGGACAGAAACAGGCCCTTTGGTCCAACTCGTCCATGCTGACCAGATATCCGATATAAATCTAGCCCCGTTGCCAGCATTTGGCCCACATCCCTCTAAATGCTTCCTATTCATATACCCTTCCAGATGCCTTTTAAACGTTGTAATCGTACCAGCCTCCACCACTTCCTCTCGCAGCTAATTCCATACACGCACCGCCCTCTGTGTGAAAATGTTGCCCCTTGTGTCCCTTTTGTGTCTTTCCCCTCTCACCTTAAACCTATGCCCTCTAGACTAAGGCATAGCTGATGCACATTAAAGATAATTAATATGTACACACTAAGACATTCAAAATAAATAATGAATACAATAAATCTATTAAGTAGAATATAATAACATACACCATATGCCCCTTATTTTGGATCAGAAAGTGTTAAGGAAGATTGTTTAGCACTTTAACTATACTTTAGAATCCATTCATGCTTAATAAACATTCAATTATCCAAACACACACCCTTCAGCACCCCCCACATCTTTCCCACTTGTAAAATTACAGAAGGATTGCATTTAGACTATGCTGAAAGATTTGGTAAATAGGAAGATATATTCCAAACATGTCTGGATCTGTAACAGTTCTGTATTTAATCCAGTGACCTGTTGATCTGTGTTAAATGAGCTCCATTTTGCTTTAAATATTCAGTTCATTATCTCCATAATAACATTTTCATTGGCAAGGAACAATTGAGATGTGCTGATAAGGTTTAGATTGTATTGCTCTCTATTCCAAATAATATTACACGTCGTTGGCTCAATACCTATTGAAAGAAAAAGTTGTGCTTATGTTTGGAAGCAAACACTTTTACCACTGGAGATAAATGCAGGGGATTGAGGTGGATGCTGAATGTAATAATGTATTGGTGAGTGATGACAGCCCAGGATTTTAGATATTTTCCTTATCCACCTGTCTGAGAATGTTATTACACACCTCTGGAGCAAGTGGGACTTTTTGATTTGATTTGATTTGATTTTTGATTTAATTTATTGTTGTCAAGTGTACCTAATTGCAGTGAAAAGTTTTGTTTCGCGTGCGGTACAGGCAGATCATAATAGAGATCATAGGGTGATTGAACAGAGCAAGGAACACCAAGTTATGGCTGCAGAGAAGGTGCACAAAAGCAAGATCAACATTAGATTTGAAAATTGAGACGCCCACTCAGAGAACATTGTTAGTAATTTTGACACATTTAGAATTGAGGTTTAAAAGTGCAAGACAATTGCAAGAAATGTGAGAATAAGATCTGCTGACGAGAGCACACAGAGTCATCCTGTGTTGGCACCATCTTAAAAAGGGGCAGCCTCCAGGTCCAGAGGTAGGGACACAATTACTGTATCCCAGGAGAACCTCAGGCCTTAATATCTTAGAGACAACTGATTCAGTGGCTGTCACCGGGGATGGGGGTGTTGTCCTGTGAAAGTTGGTGGCGTGTCCCACAAGGCATTGCTGTGAGCGGCCCTTGCTGTATCTGCAACATGAGAATGGGACAATGGCTGGAAAACCTGGGAGAGAAACAATCAGTGGCAGGGATTTCTGGAGCCAGATGGGCAATTCACATAGAGGGTGGGCTGTGGAAAGTCTGCACTATCATCGAGTTATCGGGTCATACGACATGGTGACAGACAGTTTGGCCCAAATCTTCCATGCTGACCAGGTTTCCTAAACTGAACTGGTCCCATTTGCCTGTGTTTGGCCCATGTCCCTCTAAATGTCTTTTAAAAGTCCAAATGCCTTTTAAATGCTGTAAATGCAGTCACCTCTACCACTTCCTCTGGCAGCTCATTCCATACAGACGTCACCCTCTGTGTGAAAAACCTGCCCTTTGGATCCCTTTTCCCTTTCACCTTAAACCTATGCCCTCTCATTTTGGATGCACTACCCTTGGAAAAAATCTCAGATAATAACCTTATCTATGCCCCTCATGATTTCATAAACCTGTACATGGTCACCCCTCAGCCTCCTGACTCCGGGGAAAAAAGGTCCGAGCCTATCCAGCCTCTCCTTATAACTCAATGCCTTCTAATCCTGATCACATCTTTGTCAATTTTTTTTGTACCCTTTCCAATTTAATAGCATTCTTCCTATAACAGGGTGACCAGAACTGTATGTATTCCAAGTGTGGTGTCATCACAGCAGAGGTGGCACGGTGGCTCAGTGGTTAGCACTGCTGCCTCACAGCGCCAGGGACCTGGGGTCAATTCCACCCTCGGGTGACTGTCTGTGTGGAGTTTGCACATTCTCCCCGTGTCTACGTGGGTTTCCTCTGGGTGCTCCAGTTTCCTCCCACAGTCCAAAGATGTGCAGGGTAGGTGGATTGGCCATGCTAAATTGCCCAGAGTGCCCAGGGATGTTTAGGCTAGGTGGATTAGACATGAGAAACGCAGGGGGAGGGAGATGGGTCTGGGTGGAATGCTCTTCACTTGTTGGGCCAAATGGCCTGTTTCCACACTGTAGGGATTCCATGATTCAGAGGTGAGCGGTGAAGGCAGGAGCTGAAAAATGCCCAAAAAAGAGACTCTCCTCAGACACCTCACTCTGAGCTACTTTGCTGACCACAAGGGTTTACTGTAAAATACCTGCACAGGCAGGAAGTCATCCTGCAATGACCATCTAATTTAGCGTGAGTGAGCAGCCAAACTCCTACCTTTCTGATGGTTGGAAATAGTCATGTCATCCAGAGTCTTCCTGTGACACCTTGCCAGCTTTCCTGCCTCCCAGCTAATCCCCAAAGGTTGGTACAATTCAACTGGTATGAACCTGAGCAGTTTTAGTAGAATGAGAACTTCCTGTGTTTTGCAAGATCTGTTGACCTGGAGCAAATCACTTCTGTTACGATCTGAGCTGATAGCCACCAGGTGGCCATGCTAACTTTTATGTCGAAAATTCTCAGCATCTAGTTTCTATCCAAGAGATGGGAGAATGAGAAACTGCATATTAATGAGGCAAGACAAAGTTATAATGTGGGCTATATTGAATGATAATAGACCTCTTGCTGTTCATTAGAAGAATCTCATTGCAATGTTTACAACATTTGGTTGCTCATTTTGCAAGAACCCCCTCCCCCCCCCTCCATTGGACATCTCACTCAATTTCCCCAAAATTGTTGCCCCAGCCCATATCATTGAGGGATTGGGAAAATTCTATTCAATGCTTTTGACCCCATTCAGGTAAGCTCCAAAACTGCTCACAAAAATCAAATCTCAGGGTTTCTTATCAATTCATAATTATCCTAAACCAAAAAACAAGCCAGTAGCCTTCAAAGATTATGAATTGCCCAACTCTGAAAGAAGGCAGCTGTAAATAGATATGCATGTCTCTGGTTGGCTACGCACAGAAATTCTTAGAGACCTGGTTCTTTACCTGTAATGCGAACAATAAATATGTGGAATTAGTCCCCATATACAAATCCTTGCAAAAAAGAATCAGAAATGACACAAAACACCTCAACAAACCGGATTATATAAATACTAAGCGGAGTAGAACTACATCGCTTCATCAGAGGTTGCACTGATGATGTTACCTAGAATTGGTGACAAAACATCTGAAATGCAATCAGCCATCTCGGCAAACAAGTCAACAACCTCACCCACAAACCTTTGCAAGAACCTTAAACATTCAAATATTTCAGTTTATTTACAACTCAACTTTCCTACTCAATTTGGAACCAATAGTCCGAAACCAACAAACCTTCCATCCATGCCTATAGTGATGTGGTAGCTGCAGTTTCTGTTCAGCTCAGGCTCGAGTCTCAATTTCTGGGAGACTGATCTTTGAGCTGCCCATTCTACAGAAATGTACAGTTTTCCCATATCCAGAGTAGCAGTGACGTTATTAGAAAGACAAGATTTAAGTTGATGACAGAGAAGATTTTCCTTTACCTCAGCAAGTTGAGTTTAAGTTGGTTAATATTGGAGCATAATAACAGCAAGATTGATTTGTCAGATTGTGTCATATCACATGGAACTGCAGCCAGATGGGCAAAGGTTCTAATGTGGTCTTGTGGCCTTGCGTCTGCATGGGTTTCTTCTGGGTACTCCGGTTTCCTCCCACACTCCAAAGATGTGCAGGTTAGGTGGATTGGCCATGGGAAATTGTCCATAGTGTCCATGGATGTGCAGGCTAGGTGGGTTAGTCATGATAAATGCAGGGTTACAGATATAGGGTAAGGGGCTGAGCTTGGGTCGGATGCTCTTCAGAGGTTCAGTGCAGACTCTGTGGGCCGCAATACAGGGATTCTGTGATTCTATACTGTGCTCCCATGTGCAAGGTGATGCCAATAAAAAGCAGGGGTTGTGTGAAGTTCTAGTTGAAACAGAAAATTTGAGGGACCACTATTCTACCAGAATAGGAATTATCCAACTCTGAAAGACGGCAGCTGTAAATCGATATAACAATTCTTTTCAAGAACTGGGACCTTTTCTTTGTTATTTTCATCGCTAAGAATCAGAACAAGGCCATTGGCTGTCAACTTATAAAGGAATTCAGCTGCTGAAAGGAAATGGTTTTAAGGTTCAGTTATATTGTTACATTTCAGTAACAGTTCATTCTTCAAAACACAAAGTTTGTGTTGATGCTTGAGAAGATTTTCCTTTACCTTAGCAAGGTGAGCCATGTTGGTGGGTGAATCCATGTATTGGAACATAATAAAGGCAAGAGTAGTTTGTCAGATTGTGTCACGAAGAACTGCAGCCTGAGGGACAAAATCTCCAATGTGGTGTCCATCTCTCTATTTCAGAAAAATTGTGAATTAGTTTCCTCTGGCATGGACATGAGCTCTCATCTACCAATGGCACTCAGAGCCCAGCTGTCGCATTTATGCACTTTTACAGATGATCGAGCTGCAGGTCTGAATGCGTAGCCTGCTTTTTAAGGAGGTTGTTTTAGTTTGCAGTATAGTTACGGTCCAAAGCTGTTCCAGTCTTTAACGTAATATATTAAATTCGACAAGAGAAGAATGAGTGCTTTTTTTTTCTGTTTCTGTGCACGTTGTAGTGTCAGTGCTCAAATCAGTCTTTATTTGTGTCATTTTTACAAATGATTTGGATGTGAATATAGAAGATACAGTTAGTAAGTTTGCAGATGACACCAAAATTGGAGGTGGAATGAAAAATGACGAAGGTTACCTCAGAGTACAACGGAACCTTGATCAGACGGGTCAATGGGCCAAGGAGTGGCAGATGGAGTTTAATTTAGATAAATGTGAGGTGCTGCATTTGGTAAGGCAAACCATAGCAGGACTTATACACATAATGTTAGAGTCCCGGTGAGTGTTACCAAACAAAGAGACCGAGGAGCGCAGGTTCAGAGTCCCTTGAAAGCAGAGTTGCAGGTGGACAGGATAGTGAAGAAGATGTTTGGTATCCTTGCCTTTATTGATCAGTGCATTGAGTATGGGAGTCGGGAGGTCATGTTGCAGCCATACAGGACTTTGGTGAAGCCAAGTTTGGAATACTGCATTCACTTCTGGTCTCCCTGTTACAGGAAAGATGCGTGAAACTTGAAAGAGTTCAAAGCAGATTTACAAGGATGTTGCTCGGGTTGGAGGGTTTGTGCTCTCGGGAGAAGCTGAATAGACTGGGGCTATTTTCCCTGGACCATTGGATACAGAGGGGTGACCTCATAGAAGTTTATAAAATCATGAGGGGCATGGATAGGGTAAATAGACAAGGTCCTTTCCCCAGGGTAGAGGAGTCCAAAACTAGAGGGCATAGGATTAAGGTGAGAGGGGAAAGATTTAAAAGGGACCTAAGGGGCAACTTTTTCATTCAGAGGGTGGTGTGTGTATGGAATGAACTGCCAGAGGAAATGGTGGGGGCTGGAACAATTACAACATTAAAAAGGCACTGGATAGGTACACAAATAGGAAGGGTTTAGAGGGATATGGGCCAAATGCTGGCAAATGGGACTAGATTAATTTAGGATATCTGGTTGGCATGATGAGTTGGACCAAAGGGTCTGTTTCCGTGCCTTTCATCTCAATGATTCTATTACTATGTGAATCAAAAACACTTTTGCAGTAATCTTGGTAAAGATCGTCACAACCCTATCCTTGTTTCATTAGAAGAATGAAGAATTGACAAGTCCTGCTTCTCTCAGCTCCTTTACATTTAATCTCTTCAAAAAATTGGTAGCTTTAGTTTGCTGCAGGTTCACAGAGTTCACAGTTTGGTGGAGTTGATATCAGGTGACCTGCAGGCCTGCCTTAGCCCTACTCCAGTTTGGAACTGGCGTAGTCACATGTCTGATTGTGTCCGTACTGCCTGTCAGTGCAGCGCACTGTATCTATTGCAAAGAGGTAACATTTTCAGTATCATCTTGCCCACAAAAGCCAAAATGCAAATCAAAGAATTGACGTCCATCTGATGATCTCATACTGGGATTTTCTTTCGGCTGGTAATGTTCTGATCAAGTATACATGCTAGTTTACGGCAAGTGGTCTCCTCGATAGGCCAGTGGAGGAGAAAAATTGGAGCTGCAGGATCTGTGCCTCTGGCCCCTTGGGATCTTAGTTTTTAGGTGTCAAGGTGGCTCACTGCTGCCTCACAACGCCAGGGCCCTGGGTTCAATTCCAGACTTAGGCGACTGTCTGTGTGGAGTTTGCACATTCAAGTTGTGTCCAGCTGCTCCTGTTTCCTCCCACAGTCCAAAGATGTGCAGGTTAGGTGGATTGGCCATGCTAAATCACCCCTCGTGTCCAGGGGTGTGCTGGCTGGATTACCCATGGTAAATGCAGGGTTATGGGGATTGGGTCAGGGTGAGGTGCTCTTTGGAGGGTTGCTGCAGATTCGATGGGCTGAATGGTTGCTATCTGCATTGGAGCGATTCTCCAGAGCTCCAAGCTGACTGAGCAGCGTTCACCTGTCTTGGTAGGCGTCTGAGGCTAAAGACCTTCTTCAAACAAGTCACCATCCTTCCCTGAGACTTCAAAGCAATCAATCAGGAAGCTGTCTCCTGGAAAATTCCTGAGCTAATCCCACTGTTGGCAAGTGGGGGCTTGAGACTTCCATTTGTTTGTAATGCCAAGATCCCAAAGCCTGCAGGAAAACCCTGCCCCCAGTCTCCAGAGATTGTTTGAAATGGTCAGATCTAACCATGCAACTAATACTCTGTTTAACAATATTACAGTTGGCATCTACAGTTCTGGTATGGGCACACAACTAGCCCCCAAAACCGGGTCTGGCCACGTTGTGTTTATTTTTCATTGTTGACAGACCACTGATTCATACTGAACAAAAGAACTGTGGATGCTGGAAATCAGAAACAAAAACAGAAATTGCTGGAGAAGTTCTGTAGGTCTGGCAGGATCTGTGGAGAGAGAAAGGAGAGTTAACATTTCAGGTCCAGTGACCAATCTTCAGACTGATTGTAGCTGGGAAAAGTTTGGTGTATATGCTAAATGTAGAGTGGGGGAGGTGTGGAGAGGGAAGGAAGAAACAATAGGTGAAGATAGTGCTCAGAGAGAGAGAGAGAGAAACAGTTGAGCGCACACAATGATGGGTAAAGGTCAGTCTGGCCGAATCAATAGATGCTAATGGGGATCAATAGTTGTTTGTAGTGGCAGCTCATCTGATGACAGGGTCTGTTGAGTGGGGGCTGGGGTAAGGATACAGGAAAAGGTGCTTAGTCCTAAAATTATTGAACTCAATATTGATTCCAGAAGGTTGTAGACATCCCAAGCAGAAATTGAGATGCTGTTCTTCCAACTTGTGCTGAGCTTCACTGGAGCACTGCAGCAAGCCTGAGACAGAGATATTGGTGAGAGAACACAGTAGTCTGTTGAATTGGCAGGCAACTGGAAGCTCAGGGTCATTTCTGTGGACAGAAAGTTGGTGCTCTGTAAAGTGGTTGTCTGGTCCGTGCTTTGTCTCCCCAATGTGAAGGAGACTACATTGTGAGCAACAAACGCAGTAGATTAGCTTAAGTGAAATGCAGGTAGCTGTTCCCAGCTACAATCAGTTCTGAAGAATGGTCACTGGACCTGAAGCATTAACTCTGATTCCCTCCCCACAGATGCTGACTGACCTGCTGAGTTTCTCCAGCAATTTCTGTTTTTTATTGCTGATTCACATTGTCTTAGTCACATTTGCAGAATGGATGTTTAGACAAGATAACAGTGAATGACTTGGAGGGACTCAGTGCCTTCAGAAGAGATGGAGGGAGAATTTTTTTTTAAGAACTGATACAGCACAGGAAACACTTTAACATTTGAATCATGGAATCCCTACAGTGTGGAAACAGACCTTTGGCCCAACAAGTCCACACCGAACCTCAGAGCATCCTACCCAGACCCATTCCCCTGTAACCCACCTAATCTACACATCCCTGAATACTACAGGCAATTTAGCATGGGCAATTTACCTGACCTGCACATCGTTGGACCGTGGGAGGAAACCAGAGCACCCGGAAGAAACCCACACAGACACTGGGAGAATGTGCAAACTCCACACAGACAGTCACCCGAGGGTGGAATTGAACCCAGATTGCTGGCGCTGTGAGGCAGCAGTGCTAACCACTGTGTCACCGCACCACCCTTAGCTTCTTACGTTGTTTTGTTTCTCGTCAGCTCTGCAAATCACCTGAAATATGGATCGAATGAGAGAATGTCGCAGTTAAAATGTTTTCAGGTCAAATTCACATGAAAAGCATAGCTTACTTAATGGAGTCTTGTCCTGCAAGATTGCACCGTGCTCAAGGCTCCCCTTGGACAGAGGACGTCTCTTTATCATGTTTGTTGGCTTGAGACTAAACTTCATGCCAACACCACATTCCCCACCGCCCAATAAAATGTTAATCGGCTTGGCAGAGAGACAAAGTAATTACTGCTCGGATTTGTAATCTGCTGAGCATCTCTGTCGTCAGTTATGCATGATGGATGCAACAAAGAAGCAAAAGAAAGATGTGGCGCTGTGTCCCTGAGGAAAAGGCCAAGCGTGAAAGCTGAAGATGTTATTTATTGTGCCTAAGAACTGCAGCCTGAGCACCAATTAGTTGCCTCATTTCTGGCTGGGAATGTGGCCTTTGGGACAGGAAGTGGCACCAACCTGTGGCCTAGTTGTTAAGTAGACACAGAGGCTGCTGGAACTGGATTTGACATGATGGAGTTTTGATCCTGCGGTTTGCAGAATGACACTAAACAAGAGAAGTTAATTAGAGCAGTTGAAAGATGGAAGGATTTAGGGCAGGCACAGCAAGACTTTCTGCCATGGAAACAGGAAAGCAGTACGTTAATTAGTGAAGGTATGATTGTTTGAATGCCTCGTGGAAAACAAAAACAGAAATTGACGAAAAAACTCAGCAGGTCTGGCAGCATCTGTGGACAGAAAGCAGAGTTAACATTTTGGGTCCGGTGACCCTTCTTCAGAATGCCTTGTGGAATTAGTCAGACTGCTGTTTGTCTGGGTGAGAAAGAGTTAATACTGAGGCGGGCCACAAGAAGCACCCAATATATCGAAGTCACATGGACTTATGGGCAGAATAGCTTAGGATCTCAAAGGAGGGTGGTCTACCATCTGGTCCACTTCAAAGTTTTTGTCACAATGTCTGTCATATCAACGAAGATTATAGCCAGTTGCTAACACACAATAAATTATGTCCTGTTATCTCTAAGTGACTTGTCTAGTTAAACCAGGTAGTACTTTCTCTCTCCCCTGTGAGACCAAACAGGTCCTGTAGTTCCTATACTTAAAAAGAAGATGGTAATAACAATATTAATCCTGGGCAGCAGCTTAAACTCTGCATCGAGCATGGCTTGTCATGACATGGATTAGAATAGTTAGGTGTTTGTTTCTGGCTGGTGCAGAATTGATGGACTGAAGGGCCTTTTATGATTCTGTGACTGTGACCATTCAACAGGTCAGGACAATGGTTGCAACTAATGCATCCACCTTTTATCAATGTCCTGACTGCTAATTTATTATGAAAGCATTTACCGCTGTCCACCCTTATACCAGTGCTCCGACAAATCGCAACAACTTAATTCTAACATGAAGGACTGAATTAAACATTAGTGACGCGGGTCTAGAGAACCAACAACAGAACTGGGTCACTGAGTTTCTGGAAAGCATAACCAATTAATGTGCCAAATGCACTTGACTGGGCAGCACTACGTCTTCCTTGCAATGAATTACCCCAGGGACAGAACTCCCAGCATCTGCCGTGAGCTGGTGGCCGAGTAGAGAACAACAGCTATGCATTGCTCATCAGTACCTCCAGAGAGAAGAATGGGGGTGGGGGGGGTGCGGGGGGAGGAGCGTGAAGTGTGATTGGCCATCCACTCTGCACATTGCTGATTTAAACTGAAGACAGGGCCACCAATGCTGAGAAAAAAGGGACACGCAAGAGAAGATAAGATACATAATTTATAGATAAATTTACAAATCAAAGGGTGCAAGGGAGAATTGCAGCTAGTGTCTTCAAGAAATTGAAAAGAAATATTTTTGGATCATCCTTTTGGTGTACAAGATATTTCAAGAAGACGTAGCATCTAAGAGATTTTTTTGCATGATTGTTGTTAGATTTTAGGTTTCAATCCATGAAAGTCAAATCCTATTAACATTACCTTCATTGTTGTAGAGCACAAGTGTCCAAAAAAGCATCAAAACTATAATCCCAGAAGGAATCTGAAAGAATCAACATGGTCTTGTAGTATCTGTTTGAGAGATGTTGATGCTTTTAGCCCTGTATTTAGGGAGTTAGTCTTCTATCTTCCTGTAATCAGAACACAGCTTTATTTGGATAGTGTTATAATTAGGGTGGAGTATCTCATCAATATTTTCAATGGGTTCATGACACAAAGGGAGTCAAAAAGCAAAAGACAATTTGGACAGTCTTCTCATGGAGGCTGGAGCCTGAAATTTCTTCAGTGTTCTCCCATTCTGCCAATGTGACTTGAGCAGATGTTGATTAGATTCTTTGTTTAGGAGAATAACACCCATTGTTTTTCCAATGTTCTGTCTCTCAACGTCGGCAAAACTAAAGAACGGATTATAGACTTCAGAAAGAAAGGAGGAGGACACACCCCCACCCCCCACCCCCACCCATCTACATCAAAGGTGCTGAGGTTGAGAGGGTGAAGAGCATCAAGTTCCTCAGAGTGACGATAATTGATGACCTGTCCTGGAATTCCCACAAAAATGCGACAGTCAAAGAGGCACAACAACGCCTCTTCTTCCTCAGGTGGCTCAGAAAATTTGGCGTGTCAATAAGGTCCCTCACCAACTTCTACAGATGCACCATTGAAAGCATGCTGTCCAGGTACACAAAGGCCTGGTACAGCAACTGCTCTGCCCAGGACTGTAAGAAACTACAGAAGGTGGCGTGCACAGCCCAGACAATCATGGAAGCCGACATTCCATCCATGGACTCCATTTCCACGGTTCACTGCCGCAGAAATGCGGCCAATATCATCAAAGACCCATCGCACCCCAGTAATGACCGCCTACAAACTCTTCTATCAGACAGAAGATACAGAAGCCTGAACACATGCACAAGCAGGTACCGGAACAGCTTCTTCCCGGCCGCTATCAGACTGTTGAATGGACTGGAGCCTCAACTAATGTAACCTGCAATGTAACCTGTATGTGTCTGAGTCATTTTGATCTGCGCATCCTTTGCTTGCTGTGATATGCCTGTCCCACTCATAAACAAAGCTTTTCACTGTATTTTGGTACAAGTGACGATAAAATCAATGGAGTCAGATGTAGGGAGGGAGCTCTGAAGGAATTGTGGCTGAATCAAAAATGTTAGAAGAGAGAAGCTAAGATCCAGCCGCTGGCCAGTTCCTCATGTCTAACTTGGATCATTGTGTATAAGTGAGCAATTGAAGGGGGTTTTTCATTGAACTGAAAGCCCTTGAGAAAGGAATAAGGTCCACATTGATTGTTTTCTTTTTAAAAACTAAGGAATGTGAAATGAGGCCAAGCTTGGATATTGGAGATGAGTCAGGTATAGAGTCATAGAGTAACACAGCATGGAAACAGGCCCTTCAGCTCAAACTGGTCCACGCTGACCATGGTGCCCACTCAGTTAGTTCCAATTGGCCGCATTTGGTCCATGTCCCTCTAATCCCTTCTCATCCATGTACCTATCCTAATGATTTTAAATGTTGCTTTTGTACCTGCCTCAACCACTTCCTCTAGCAGCCCAATCCATTTTCGCACCACTCTCTGCATGAAGAAGTTGCCCCTCAGGTCCTTCATAAGTCTATCCCCTCTTACCTTAAACCAACGCCCTCTAGTTTTCAACTCCCCATCCCTGGGAAAAAGACTGTATGCAATTATCTTATCTACGCCCCGAATGATTTTATAGTAGAGCGAGAGAGAAAGATTGAAGGAGACAAGGAGCTTGACGTGCCTTAAGATCATGAACAAGGAATGGTGAAGTGAGCCATCATTTCATTGGTGTACTGGAAGACATTGTGCAGGGTGACAGGATTTAAGCGTAAGAGGTGAAATAAATAGACCTTAAAAAGAAATGATTTAAAGTACTTCAAACCACTGCTGTGATAATGTGGTAGTTGGAAGCCTGTAGTTTACATGTAACAAAGTAAAGTGGAAAAATCTGAATCAAAGAATGCTGATAAAATTAAACAGATCAGGCAGCATCTGTGGAGAGAAATCGAGCTAATGTTCAGGTTGATGACACTCCAGCAGAACATTTTCAATTGGACATCATCAAACTGAAACGTTAACTCACTTACTGCTCTGCAGATACTGCTTGGCCAGTTAATTTTTTTCAGCGCTTTTTGTTCGGATGTCAAATTTACAGCATCTGCAGTATTTTGCTTTTGCATTAAAATCGGGCCAAGAGCATGTTAAGCAATGCAAATTTGGAGAAGAAACACGTTACCCAAAAAAGTGATCTCCACATTGAAAACTGTATGATGTGGCCTTTAATCTGCCAAGATTTGACCTTATTAACACTACATCATACTTGCGTATTGAGTGAAATGCCAAGAATTTCTTCACAATGAAATACCTACACTGTTCTTCACTCCAGCAGCATGACAGTCACCTGTTGTCCTGTCAACCATCTCACGAATATCAACAGGTATGCACTTAGGAAGTCAAAAGCAGCTTAGTCGAACTGACAGTGTTACCTGCATTCAGATACTTCTATTAAGGAGCCTCACATTTATTTAATTATAGCTTAAAATATTGTTATACCAGAATGTTTCTTTCTTGCTGTCGATCTATCTTTCTCTCTTTCTCTCTTCCTCTCTTCCTTTCTTCCCTTCTTCTCTCCCTCATTTTATCCCTATTTCGCTCTTTTTGTTCCCCTCTACCTCATTCTTTCCCTCTTTATCTCCCCTTTCCCTCTTTCTCCTTTTTTCTTTCTCCCTTTATCCCTTTTTCTCTCTGTCCCCTGTCGTTCTGTCCCCTCCATCTCTCCCTTTTACTCTTTCTCTCTTCCGCTCAAGTAATTATCTATAAATGTCATTTTTCATCTCTGTCCATCTATATCCCTGTCTTTCTCATGTTTGCTTAGTAAGTCATCAACGGGTTTCGTAATCATAACAGACAGGAATATTCACAAGATACTATTCTCAGTTTGAGGGTATTTTGGTTTTAAGCCAAACTCTGGGAAACATGCAGATTGAACTTACCCTGAAGGTTTTTATGAGCGTTATTTACTCCTCCCTCTGATTTTTGTTTTTAACTGACAATATCTGAAAAAGCTTTGTTATTAAAATGTCGCATAGATAAGTATTAGCATGGATTTTTAAGGATATTTCTCATGGTTCCCTGTAGGGAATGTTTTTTTACCCCTCTCATTTTCTTTCTGTTTTAATCTATACATTGCACTTATATCTCTGATCAGCGCAATGGGGAATATTAGTGACTAACAATCAAAGGGCAAATGTCAGAGGAACCCCCTCCTACTCTGTCCCAAAACAAGGGGGATGATGTTTTCAACGTTCTGTTTGTAGCAAAATTGTAAATTGAATTGCAAGTATGTTTCCATGAAAAGCTGGAAGCAGTGTGAACCTGCAGTGTAAACACATTCACAGCGTTTCACATTGCCTCCAACTTGTCATGAAGCCATGAACAAAGAACAAAGAAAATTACAGCACAGGAACAGACCCTTCGGCCCTCCAAGTCTGTGCCGATCCAGATCCTCTGTCCAAACCTGTTGCCTATTTTCCAAGGATCTGTATTCCTCTGCTACCTGCCCATTCATGTATCTGTCTAGATACATCTTAAATGATGCTATCGTGCCCGCCCCTACCACCTCCACTGGCAGCGCATTCCAGGCACTCACCATCCTCTGCGTAAAGAACTTCCCACGCATATCTCCCTTAAACTTTTCCCCTCTCACCTTGAAATCGTGACCCCTAGTAATTGAGTCCCCTACCCTGGGAAAAAGCTTCTTGCTATCCACCCTGTCTATACCTCTCATGATTTTGTAGACCTCAATCAGATCCCCCCTCAACCTCCGTCTTTCTAATGTAAATAATCCTAATCTACTCAACCTCTCTTCATAGCTTGCACCTTCCATACTAGGCAACATCCTGGTGAACCTCCTATGCACCCTCTCCAAAGCATCCGCATTCTTTTGGTAATGTGGTGACCAGAACTGTACGCAGTATTCCAAATGTAGTCAAACCAAAGTCCTTTACAACTGTGACATGACCTGCCAACTCTTGTACTCAATGCCCCGTCTGATGAATGAAAGCATGCCGTATGCCTTCTTGACCACTCTATCGAACTGCGTTGCCACCTTCAGGGTACAATGGACCTGAACACCCAGATCTCTCTGTGCATCAGATTTCCCCAGGGCTTTTCTATTTACCGTATAGTTCGCTCTTGAATTGGATCTTCCAAAATGCATCACCTCGCATTTGCCTGGATTGAACTCCATCTGCCATTTCTCCGCCCAACTCTCCAATCTATCTATATTCTGCTGCATTGTCCGACAGTCCCCTTCACTATCTACTCCTTTACCAATCTTAGTGTCGTCTGCAAACTTGCTAATCAGACCATCTATACCTTCGTCCAGATCATTTACGTATATCACAAACAACAGTGGTCCCAACACGGATCCCTGTGGAACACTACTGGTCACAGTTCTCCATTTTGAGAAACTCCCTTCCACTACAACTCTCTGTCTCCTGTTACCCAGCCAGTTCTCTATCCATATAGCTAGTACACCCTGGACCCTATGCGAGTTCACTTTCTCCATCAGCCTAACATGGGGAACCTTATCAAACGCCTTACTGAAGTCCATGTATATAACATCCACAGCTCTTCCCTCATCTATCAACTTTGTCACTTCCTCAAAGAATTCTATCAAGTTGGTAAGACCTGACCTTCCCTGCACAAAACCATGCTGCCTATCACTAATAAGCCCATTTTCTTCCAAATGTAAATAGATCCTATCCCTCAGTATCTTCTCCAGCAGCTTCCCCACCACTGACATCAGGCTCACCGGTCTATAATTACCTGGATTATCCTTGCTACCCTTCTTAAACAAGGGGACAACATTAGCAATTCTCCAGTCCTCCGGGACCTCACCCATGCTCAAGGATGCTGCAAAGATATCAGGCTTGTCATTCTATTCACAATTTACAATTTTGCTACAAGCGACGTAAGCTGGTAATTCATTCCACATACGTACTTTGACCATCAAATACGCAAATGTGCCAATCATGAACTTTGTCATAATCTTCAACTTCAGAATTATCATTTGGTCCAAAATTCACCAGGTTCCTGCATGAAAACAAAATACCAAACACCGAGTTTGTAAAGCTCTTTACCAAGAAATTCTGCGACAGGAGTATAGTTCACCACACACTGGAGAGTAACACCACGGTTATTTTTACTAACCATACGCTATACAGGCTCATTAGATTTTAAGTAATGTAAGGGGCTGAATATTATGATATTTTGACAATGTCGTATTCATCATGTTCCATTGAGGGTTTCTCTTCATGAAGCCTCGCTTCGTTTCTTGCATTATCATCCCAAAATGGCCTCATTAACTACCCACCTTGCCCCTGTCATCCAATGCAAGCCTGATTCTACCACTTCTGTAGCCGGGAGAATTCACTGCAGCTGGGATATCCCAGAGCAGACCTCCATCACCGGTGCTAGCACCAAATTTGAAAAGCCGATTGTGCACCCAGACAAACATTGCCTGTCCGGAGCTATCTTGCACACTTCATGACATTTTCCCCCGAAGTGACAGAGCAGGGGAAACTGGTGCCCCACTTTTGAGACAAGGACCTGGAGGTTCTGGGTTACTGGGTGGTGCAGAGGAGAGGCATTCTCCTTCCCAGAATATGGCACCAAAACTCTGCCAGCTCTTCCAAAGTTGATACCCAGCTCAATGTGATTCCAGTACAGGAATGCCCAGCAGTGTAGGAAGAAGGTTAATGACCTTCTTCTGTCTGCCAGGGTAAGTGGCACCTTTGCATTCTGCTATCTCACACACACTCTATCTTTATCACTGTGCTCACCTCCCAAGAAGGCTCATATGCCACCACCCTCTCTATTACATGTAACATCTTCCCTCACTCTCCCTCAACTACTTAGTCCACCCAGACCACTGGCCTCTGTGCCTCCTTAAACATTCACTTGGGATACCTCAAGCAACTTACTCCCTACTGCACTCTAACTTTGTGACATGGCCATTAACCATGCCCAAGCAGCTGCAGGCATATGGTACAGGTGTAACATTGGCATGTTACAGCAATGTGGTGACCCCCTCTTTGAGGGGTGACTGCTGATAAACCACCGCCTTTATGTCTGCCCTAAAAGACGAGGCAAAGCAGAGACGGTGTGAGCATCTCAGTACATGCTAAGCACATAAGCAGGAAGGAAGCAAGTCTAAGCATGCAAAGTGTCCTTGCAGCAGCTTTGCAGTGAGGGGTGTCAGGCACTCAAAAGTGCAGCATCAATGTGCAGAAGTATACTAAGAGTGTTCAGAGATATGCCATGTTAATGCAAAGTGACTGGCATATGGTGGATACCAAAGTCTGTGTACATAAGTTGGTTGAGGCCACCGCCCATTGAGCGTACCCTAAGATGTTGGCGCTGGGTGTCTAAGACGGAGATCCCCAGAAGAGCAAACAGCAGACTGGAGTCACCAGATGCCCACTCTGACTTCCATGTTGGGAATCCTTAGTGCCTAGTTTTCTATCCAGCAGGTGGTAAAATTGGAACCTGATCATTCGTGAAGCAAGATTCGATGTTAATGAGGGTGATAATGAGTAATAAAGCCTATTAATGGACATCTGTTGGAAAATACATATTATTGGTCCCAATGTTAAGAAGGCCTCGCTGGATTTCTCATGATATTCTCCGAGATGTTTCACCATAGCCTACGCTGTTGAGGGGCTTATAAGACACTGTCCAAACTTATAAAAATTTCGACATGATAAAAGAGGTCAAAAGTGGTTCAAACAGTTCTTGAAGCTTTCAGTAAGACCATGGATGAATTTTCACATGAACTTCACATTCCTGCCCTTTCCCCTGTGTTCCCTTGATTCACTTTATGCTCAAAATTCTATTAATCTCAATCCTTAATATACAATCCCTAGAGAGAAGAAAGAGGCCATTTGACCTGTCAAAATCTGCACCAACCTTCCAAAGGTCATGCCAACCGACCCCGCCCCGATCCCTGTAACCCCGCATGCAGTTCTTACCATGGCTAATCCACTTAGCCTGCACATCCCTGGACACTACAGGGCAATTTTGCATTGGCCAATTCATCCAACCGGAACAACGTTGAATTGTGGGAGGAAACTGGATCACCCAGAGGAAACACATGGGGAGAATGTGCAAACTCCACACTGATTGAACTGTGGCTGAAACTGATCTGAGTCCCTGGAATTGTGGGGCACCAATACCATGCTTGTGAAGTGAAAGAGGTAAAAATGTTTAACAAACATCCGTCCACAGCTCTCTGGGGCAGAGAATTTCAAGCTTTACAACCCTATGAATGAATAAATTACTCCTCATCACTGTGCTAAATGGCCAAGTCTTCATAAATCACCAATTCTTATCTCTTCAGCCTGGAGAACAAATCGCTTAGCATCTATTCTGATTCCCACTGAGTCAGAGCTGAAAAATTGCTAACAGTGAACTTCCCTTACAGGATCTCCTGAGTTGAAAGTTAATGGGAGATTGAATAGAGTTCAAAATCATAAGGATGTTTGGTGGAGTAAACAGGGAGAAAGGCTTGTTGGTAATGGCAGGACACAGACTTGAAGAAACTGGGTGAATGATTTTTTTCTTCTATTAAAACAACAGTTAAAGCGCACAGGATTGGGGGAAGTGTATAGAAATGAATAGGAAACTGGTTGGCAGAGAGGAAACAAAGATTAGGAATTAATGGGTCCTTTTCAAACTGGCAGGCAATAACTAGTGGAGTGCCACAGGGATCGGTGCTGACACCCCAGCTATTCACAATATATAGGAATGATATGGATGAGGGAACAAAACATGACCTCTCTTAGTTCGCAGATGATACCAAGTTGGGTGGGATGGTGATGAGGATGCAGAGATCCTTCAGCCTGATCTCGACAGGTTGGATGAGTAGGCAAATCAGTGGCAGATGCAGTATAATTTGGATAAATGTGAGGTTATTCACTTTGGAAGCAAAAACAAGAAGGCAGATTACTACCTGAATGGTTGTAAATTGGGAGAGGGGAGTGTACAGTGGGACCTGGGTGTCCTTGTGCACCAGTTGCTGAAGGTAAGCATGCAGGTGGTAAAGAAGGCAAATGGTATGTTGGCCTTCATTACGAGTGGTTTCGAGTACAGGAGCAGGGATGTGTAGTTGCAGTTAGACAGGGCATTAGTGAGGCCACACCTGGAGTATTGAGTGCAATTTTGATCTCCTTTTCAGGAGAAGGATGATCTTGCTCTCGAGGGAGTGCAGCAAAGATTTACCAGGCTGATTCAGGGGATGGCGGGTCTGACATATGAGGAGAGATTGACTAGTTTGGATTATTTTCACTGGAGTTCAGATAAATGAGGGGGGATCTCCTAGAGACTTATAAAATTCTAACAGGACTGGACAGGGTAGATGCAGGGATGATGTTTCTGATGGTGGGTGTGTCTAGAACCAGGGGTCATAGTATGAAGATTCGGGGTAGACGATTTAGGACAGAGATGAGGAGACACCCAAACAGTGGTGAGCCTGTGGAATTCATTGCCAGAGGAAGTAGTTGATGCCAAAACATTGAATGTATTCAAGAGGTGACTAGATATAGCACTTGGGGTGAATGGGATCAAAGGTTATGGGGAGAAAGCAGGATTAAGCTATTGAGTTGCACGATCAGCCATGATTGTGATGAATGGTGGAGCAGGCTGGAAGGACTGAATGGCCTCCTCCTGCTCCTATTTTCAATGTTTCTATGTTCCTATGAAAGCACTCCTGGAATGTGGAATTAATTACAACTTTCAAATAGAAACCAAACATTGTCCAATCCATTTAGGGACCAGTGACATTTTTTTGCAATGTCGATGACATCTGAAATCCTACGCATTCACTAATAAAAAGAAACACAATTACTTTGCAAAAGTCACCAACGCAAACAGTTAGTGCTATCCAATATTCTAACATTCAGCAATAAGACCATAAAACCATCAGACATAGGAGCAGAAATTAGGCCATCCAGCCCATTGAGTCTGCTCTGCCATTCAATCATGACTGATAAGTTTCTCAACCCCATTCTCCTGCTTTCTCCCTGTAACCCTTGATCCCTTTGACAATCAAGAACCTATCTATCTCTGTCTTAAATGTACTCAATGACCTGGCCTCCACAGCCTTCTGTGGCAGTGAATTCCAAAGATTCACCGCTGTCTGGATGAAGAAGTTTCCCCTTACCTCCGTTGTAAAGGACCTTCCCTTTACTCTAAGCCTATTACCTCAGGTCCTAGTCTCTCCTACCGATGGAAACATTTTCTCAACATCCACTCTGTCCAGGCCATTTGGTATTCTGTAAGTTTCAATTGGATCCCCCCCACCTCATTCTTCTAAACTCCATTGAGTATAGACTCAGAGTCCAAAAACGTTTCTCATACATTAAGCTTTTCATTCCTGGGACCATTCTCGTGAACCTCCTCTGAACCCCCTCCAGGGCCAGTACATCTTTCTTAAGATATGGGACCTAAAACTGCACACAGTACTCCAAATGTGGCCTGACCAGAGTCCTATAGAGCCTCAGAAGTACTTCCCTGCTTTTATATTCAAGTCCTCTCAAAATAAATGCCAACATTGCATTTGGCCTACTGACTCATTCTGCAAGTTTATTTTGAGAGAATCCTGGACCAGAACTCTCAGATCTCTTAGCACTTCAAACTTCTGAATTTTCTCCCCATTTAGAAAATAGTCCGTGATTTTACTCTTCTTACCAAAGTGCATAACCTCACACTTTCCCACATTGTACTCCATCTGCTACTTCTTTGCCCATTCTCCTAACCTGTCCAAATCCTTCTGCAGCCTCCCTGCATCCTCAGTACTACCTGTCCCTCTACCTATCTTTGTTTTGCCTGCAAACTTAGCCAGAATACCCTCAGTTCTTTCATGTGGATCATTAATGTATGAAGTGGAAAGCTGTGGTCCCAACACTGACCCTCGTGGAACACTACTTGTCACCGGCTGTCATCCTGAGAGACCCTTTTATCCCCACTCTCTGCTTTCTGCCAAACAACCAATCTTCTATCCATGCTAGCACCTTGCCTCTAACAACATGGGTCCTTATCTTACTCAGCAGCCTCTTGTGCAGACCTTGTCAAAGGTCTTCTTGAAGTCCAGGTAGATAACATCCTTTGGCTTTGCTTGGTCTAACCAGCTCATTACTTCCTCAAAGAATTCTAATAGATTTGTCAGGCATGACCTCTCCTTGATGAAGCCATGCTGATTTTGCCCTACTTTACCAAGTATTCAGAAATCTCATTCTTCACAATGGACTCTAAAATCTTACCGATGACCGAGGTTAGACTAATTGGCCCATAATTTTCAGTCTTTTGCCTTACTCCTTTTTTAAACAGGGGAATCATGTTAACGATTTTCCAGTCCTCTGGGACCCTCCCTGACTCTGCTGATTCCTGAAACATCACCACTAATACCGCCACCATCTCTTCAGCTATCTCCTTCAGAACTCTGGTGTGTAGTCCATCTGGTCCAGGTGATTTATCCATCTTTAGGCCATTCAGTTTTTCTAACGCCTTCTCCTTGGTGATGGCCACCATGCTCAACTCTGCCCGCTGACTCTTTTGAATTTTTGTGATATTACTCATGTCTTCCACTGTGAAGACTGACGCAAAGTAATTATTCAGATCCTCAGCCATTTCCTTGTTCCCCACTACTATCTCTCCAGTGTCATTTTCCAGCAGCCCAATGTCCACTTTTGCCTCTCTTTTTCCCTTTATATATCTAAAGAAACTTTTACAGTCCTCCTTTATATTACTGGCCAGTTTACCATCATATTTAATCTTCCCCCTCCTTATTTCTTTTTTTGTTGCCCTCTGTTGGTCTTTGTAAGCTTCCCAATCGTATAAACATGAGGTAAACATGAATGAACAGGCAAACTGGTGAATCACATGACAAATATTAACTCATCTGATCATCATGAGTTAAAAAAATCCTAAAATCCTCAAAAGGAATCAAAGCTCTTCGCCTTTGAGGATAGAACTTCGAATTGCTATCAGCAGCCATTGCAACTTAGATTGCCCCAATGGTTGCCCACTTCCCATTGCTCAATCTCTTCTTCAAGTCCCACTGAATTCACAAATTAATACCCCAGCACAATGCCAGCCCCCTAACAACCACTGTTCACAGGCCTTTCTGTACCCAGCTGCCACCTTCACAGAGCAAACAGCTTTATTTCTGCTTTACTGAGCTCTCAACTGCTCCTGGCCTTTCCCGAGTCTTAATTCCTCAGCTGAACTGAGCAAGTACTGCCTTTTAGTCTCACACTCCTGGAGCTGCTTCGATACACTTGCTGATACATGAATGACTTGTCACCCTACCACACCCTGCACTTGTGTCAAGAGTCCTGGGCACTCGAGGAGCTGTAGTCTCAGCCCCAAAAACATGCTGTGTGTTCCCAAGAATATAAATTCCCTCAGGATAGCTACTGAGTTAGGAGAAATAGTAGAAATGTCAATTACTAGGGGACACATAGGTTTAAGGCAAATGGGGGTAAGGAGATGTGAGAGACAAATTTTTTACACATAGAATGGTAAGTGCCTGGAATGCGCTTCCAGAAGAGGTGATGGAGGCGGGTACAACTAGCAATGTTTAAGAAGCATCTTGACAGATAAATGAATAGGCAATGAATAGAGAGATATGGGCTGCATAAAGATAAAGACTTTTACTTCAGAACAGCATTATATGTTAGCACAGTCCTGGTGGGCTGAATGGCCTTGTCCTGTTCTTTGTTCTTTTTAAATGTAGGGCTTTAGAGTTAGAACTGTCACAGGTACAGTATCATATGTGTATAATTAATTGACTTAGACTTAGTGGCATCAATGGAAAAGACCAAAGGTTAAATCACACTTTAAGTGTTCTGTCAAAGCAGAATAACAAGGGAACAATGGGGAGGCGATGCTGTCATGGTATTATCACTGGAATGTTAATCCAGAGATCCAGGCAACATTCGAGGGTCCCAAGTTTGAATCCCACCACGGCCAGTGGTGGAATTTGAATTCAATAAAAATCTGGAACTCAAGAGTGTAATGAAGACCGTGAGCCATTGTTGATTGTAGGGAAAGCCCATTTGGTTTGCTAACGTTTTTTAGGGAAGGAAAATGCCATCCTTACCTGGTTTGGCCTATGTGTGACTCCAGACCCACAGCAAGTGGTTGACTCTTGACTACCCTCTGGGAAATTAGGAATGGGTAATAAATGCTGACCTTGCCAGTGATGCCCTCATGCGGTGAATGAATAATAATAAAAAAACACCCAGTTTGCTGTGGAACATTATGTCCCGCTGCTGAATCAAGAGAAATGGTGTGGAAATGGTGTGGAAAAGGGCAAGTGAATTGTGGAGATGTGCAGTTAATTGAATATCCTAGAATGTTACTTGATGATGCTGAACTACACTAGAGGGGAGGACTGGTTCATTCGTCCAATTTGTTTCATTCATTCATGGAATGTGCATGCCATTGTCAAGGCCAGCATTTATTGTCCATCCCTAATTGCCCCCAAGAAAGTGTTGATGAGCCACCTTCCTGATAATTGAGTACAATAGCTTGCTCAGCCGTTTCTGTGTAGGGAGTCACATTTAGCTTAAACTGGGTCAGGACGGCAGATGATGGATTTTAAAACTAATCCGATAGCCACATACCCACCATTACTGATACCAACTGTTTCCAGATTTATTCGATTAGCCGAATCTAGCTACTGGGGTGAGCTTTGACCTCATAGCTTGGGAAAATAGGTCCAGGTCATTCGATTATGAGTTGAGGAACATAACCACTGTGCCCCTACCTTAAAAAAAACTGACACAGAGAGTATCGCATAACTTCATTCATCGGCCCTGATCCTATAAATTGCTCTAATGCAGAGCCTGGCTTGCTGCTGCATGCTTTTTTACTAAAGACAATGTAAATGATCCCAGTCCCTACATTGTCCAAATTTGGGATCCTGGCCTCAACAACTGGCTTGGCGTGTGGATAGCATCAATCCAAGTGTCCAAGCCAGTGCAAGGGGAAGGATGCTGCTTGCACCCATCTCATTAGGGAAACCATGTGGATTATTGAGGAAGCAAGTCAGGCCTTTATAAAGTGATTCTATATCATGCCCCAGGTTTGTTTACCAGATTTTATTATAGTGTGGATTTTGACAGATATTAAAAACACCAGGCGGAAGGAAAACATTAATAGCCCCTATTTAGAGGAGAAGATGAACAACTTATCCCACGAAAAGATTTTTGCTTAGCATTCAGAGCACGATGGAAAGGGATTATGTGGATGATGATAAGAGTTGCTATATAGTTATATTAAAGATAGTAAAAATTACTCTCTTGATCTTGCTGCTTCATTGAGTTGAAGCACTGTCATTTTTCCTTTATTGATTTGAAGTTAGCTCTGATAGGAATATTAAATAAAGCTATCATAAACGCGCCCTTTGAAGAAAAATAAGGCAGTGTAGGGCAGGTAGTTTTCCAAGCTATAAGTCTGGCTGCCAAGCATTATATAACTACTCAGAATGTATTTTTAACTGCTGCTTTAGCTTTTCCCTTCGTCAGAGGGTAAAGTGCCCTTATCTGACAATGGACCTTCCCCCCAGCAAATATGATGGAAGCAGAGAAATTTCTCAATTTCTAGATTTCTGAATGGACATTTCAGTTGCAGGAGCTACTGGGACATAGCATGGGAATAGGACTGACTGGATTGCTGTACAGAGAGCTTGAATGGACTCAACGGGCCGAATGATCTCCTTATGTGCCACAGTGACTCTATCAAAGAAAGGCACTGCAGTGTATGTCTTAGAGATTTTCTGATGAAGGGTCTAGGCCCGAAACGTCAAGCTTTCCTGCTCCTATGATGCTGCTTGGCCTGCTGTGTTCATCCAGCTCCACACCTTTTTATCGCAGTGTATGTCTTCATCTCTTTCAGTTGCACCAGGCTGACTTTCTCTCTCTCTGTCTCTGCTGATGCTCAACCCCAATCACCCTCCCCCTTCCAACAGCATTCTAGTTGAAAGAAAGAACAGTGTTGAATGGAGCTACTTCGTGAGTTGGTCCTTCACACTGGCTCTATCCATTTACCAGCTTCATCAACTTTTAATTGATTATGTGCCATTCTATTCTGTGACGCATTAACCAAATGAAACAAAATGTCTGCGTTTCTAACATTGAGAAAAATAACGACAACAATTTGTATATGTAGTATGATACATCATAGTACTTAACAGTAGTCAGCTTAATGAGACAAATGCCGACACCAAACCGAGAAGGAAGCTCTAATGTTGTCAGAGATGCCACTGCCAATACCTTGTCGCAAAGGATGAATGTTACTGGATGTGCATGTTCATAAAGTGTAAACATCTCCATAAAAGGTTACCAGCAATCCCTGTTTCTGTCTGATGCTTACTAATACTGACTGGTGAAGGATGACCACTTGGAAGAGCAGACATGTTGTTGAGTAACAAGTGATAACAAGTTACAGTAAGGAATGACCAGGTAGCAAGCTTGAAACTAGATAAAAGACATTATTAACTCTGAACAGATCCTAGCTAAGTCTAAGCTACATTACAGAGTCTGACTACAAACTGACTAACACTTCCCAGGCACTATTCCTTATTGACCAATGGGCAAAGCCATATCAATGTTACACAGTTAACCATTTCAGGCCAACTATCTCAGACAACAATTAGAACAGATGTCTAAACTTTGGGACAAAGAGGTAGACTTTTAGTAGCATCTTCAAGGAAATGAGTGAGATGGTGAAGCAGAAAAGTCTCCAGAGGGAATTTGCAAAACTTCAGACCTAGCTTTAAGTGTGAAATAATCCAGTAATAACTTCAACATCTATCACCCTGCGGCGCTGAAGACTCACAGCTAAGCTGCTATTGCTTATGACCTCTGTCGTTTATTGTTTCACATCGCTTATCTGTTAACAATTGACTTGAAAGCTTCCCGCTGTGAAGGTAACGCAAAATGCAATTTTAGTATTGATTTCAATCATTTTAACACAGCTGTAACTCGAAAGGAACATTTGAAGGAATGTAAAAACTGCCAGACTCTCTCAATTTTAGTTGAGATTTTCTGACAGGTCATTGTTTGTTGTAAGCAAAACTTGATGTCTTATCACAGGTAATGTGTACTTGTTACGGGCTTAGTAAGGAGTCAAGTTTCAAATGTAAGTAAATTAGCACTGTAATTAGTTGTGAAAGCAACAATATATGTTATGGCATCTGTTTCCTTTGCTCATGTTTCATGTCCAAAAATGTAGCTTAGCAGACAACGTAATGTTCTTAACAGATGCTTTGCTTTACGGAAGCAGTTTGAGGAAGGTGCTTTGAAATGAGATAACACAGTGTGGAGTTGGAGGAACACAGCAGGCCAGGTAGCATCAGAGGAGCAGGAAAGCTGATGTTTCAGGTCGGGACCCTTCTTCAGAAAAGGGGTCCCGACCCGAAACGTCAGCTTTCCTGCTCATCTGATGCTGCCCGGCCTGCTGTGTTCCTCCAACTCCACACTGTGTTATCTCAGACTCCAGCATCGTCAGTGCTCATTATCTCTGACTGCTTTGAAATGGCTGGTCCATTGTCACTTGGGTTGTCCCAAGCAAGTATTGTTCTAAATGCTTACAAGCAAAGATGATGTGTAAGCACTCTTTCTCAAGCTAAGATGAGTGTCATTCAGTTTTGTGAACTCCCTGGAACTGATTATCTTTGTTAGATAAAGGTTTCTCCAAGTCCTGGCATAAATCTGCAGAATGGCTTCATTATTTACATTATAATATATCAACCTCACAGCTGTCACAATGGATGAAATCTTACATTTGTCTCAGCAACCAAGGCTTTGGCATGATGTCTAGTAGAATTGAGTGACAAGTGCGGCAAGATCCATCTCAATATTGAGATCCCCTCACTCCATCTTTTCCGCTTATCACAAGTGACATTGTGAGATTCTCACTAGGCGGTAGCAAGATGCCAATCGATGGGCAATATTGATTGGTAAACTCCTTGTTAATGGCACAATTCACCTCATAATATTCAAACTCTCATTTTATCAGACAAGCTGATCATCGCTAAGGCAGCAGCAGTTGGCGGTGAGAGTGGGCCAGTGAGGCGGTGATGGCGGAGACAATGGGGGCTGGGCCGGTGAGGCGGTGATGGTGGAAACAGCGGACCAGGTCAGTTAGACAGTGAGAGCGGAGATAGTGGGCCTGGCTGGTGAGGCGATGATGGTAGAGACAGTGGGCCGGACCAGTGAGACGGTGAGAGCAGAGACAGTGGGCTGGGCTGGTGAGGCGGTGATGGTAGAGTCAGTGGGCCGGGCCGATGAGGCGGTGATGGTAGAGACAGTGGGCTGGGCCGGTGAGGCAGTGAGAGAGGAGACAGTGGTCCGGGCCGGTGAGGTGGTGATGTTGGAGACCGTGGGCTGGGCCGGTGAGACGGTGATGGTGGAGACAGTGGGCCGGGCCAGTGAGACGGTGATGGTGGAGACAGTGGGGCGGGCCGGTGAGCCGGTGAGAGTGGACACAGTGGGCTGGGTCAGTGAGGTGGTGAGAGCGAAGACGGTGGGCCGGGCTGGTGAGGCATTGATGGTGGAGACAGTGGGCCGGGCCGGTGAGGCGGTGATGGTGGAGATAGTGGGGCGGGCCGGTGACGTGGTGATGGTGGAGAAGGTGGACCAGGCCGGTGAGGTGGCGATGGTGGAGACGGTCGGTCGAGCCAGTGAGGCGGTGATGGTGGAGACAGTGGACCGGGCCAGTGAGGCGGTGATGGTGGGCCTTCCACATGGCAGTGGCAGTGGCAGTGGGGGCCTCCTGGTTGCCCTAGCAATTGGAGCAGTGCCTGCACCATTGTAGAGATGGGCCTTGGGGCTGTGGGATCTGAAGTTTTAATTTTTCTTGGTTACCTTTTGGCTCTGTCAAAATCTTTTAATTCTGGTTTTTGTAACCAAGTGGGTGCCAGGGATTGGTGATTTTGTGCACTTTTCGCTGTACTTATGTATTCCTAAACTTAGTACATGTGGCAAATAAGTAAATGAATAAATCTGTAAGTCTGTAAACTCAATGAGGAAATGGCAGAACCCTAAGTAGCATCAACATGTGGAGCAATCTAAGCGTACAGCTCACCGTTCCCTGAAAGTGGCATCATAACTGGATAAGGCGGCCACAGAAATATACGGCATGCGTGTCTCCATTGGTCAGGATGTGGAGGTGCCGGTGTTGGATTGGACTGGTCAAGGTCAGAAATCACACAACACCAGGTTATAGTTATTTGAAAACATAAGCTTTCAGAGCCTCACTCCTTCTTCAATTGTTAGTGAGAGAGGTAGTAACAGACGCAGAATTGAGAAGTAAAAGATCAAAGGGTCACACCATTGATCAGGGTGAATGAACAATAAACAATTGGTCAGGGTATAGAGTGTAAAGAGTGGAAAGTCATCTTGCTGTTGCAGAGAGCTTTGGCTCGCACACATTTGAAATATTGTGTGCAGTTCTAGTTGCCACACTACTGGAAGGATGTGGAAGCTTTGGAGAGGGGGCAGAAATGGTTTACCAGGATGTTGCCTGGTTTGGAGGGTATTAGCTATGAGGAAAGAAGTGGACAAACTTGGTTTTTTTTCAAACATAAAAGGGTCTAGGCCCGAAACGTCAAGTTTTCCTGCTCTTAGGATGCTGCTTGGCCTGCTGTGTTCATCCAGCCCCATGCCTTGTTATCTTGGTTTGTTTTCAATTTAATGTCAAAGGATGAGGGGCGAACTGATAGAATTTTACAGAATTATGAAAGGCAAGGATAAAATGAACAGTCAGGATCTTTTTCCCAATGTAGAAATGTTAATTAGTAGGGCACATAGGTTTAAGGTAAAATGGGTAAGTTTGAAGGAGATGTGAGAAGCAGGCTTTTTTTATCTCAAGGGTGGTTAAGTGCCTAGAAGGTGCTGTCAGAGGAGGTGGTGGATACATTAGCAGTGCTTAAGAGGCATCTTGAATAGACAGATGAACAGACACGGAATAGGGGGATATGGGTCATGTGGAGGCAAAATGTTTTGTAGTTTAGAAAAGCATCATGTGTCAGTGCAGTCTTGGTGATCTGAAGGGCCTGTTCCTGTGCTGGTCTTTGTTCTTGGAAACCAGATGCAGCCCGTTACTTGTGCCAAGTCATCCTCATGTTGGAAATCGAGCACCAATATCTCACAATCTCACAATCAGTAACAAAAACAGAAATTGCTGGAAAAGCACGGCAGGTCTGGCAGTACCTGTGAAGAGAAAATCAGAGTTAATGTTTTGAGTCCGGTGACCCTTCCTCAGAACCCTTCCTTATTCTGAGGAAGGGTCACCGGACCCAAAACATCAACTCTGATTTCTCTTCACAGACACTGCCAGACCTGCTGAGCTTTTCCGGCAACTTCTGTTTTTGTCACCAATGTCTCACGCCACACTCCATGGGCACTCCAAGTGCGTTGTCCACATTCATCCCACATCCACGGACATTTGCATCTGACAGCTGCCACCCTCCAAGAACCATCACAATTCTCTCGGATCCATTTATAGGACGCTTCTGCCCTTCAATGCTGCACCAACAACAGTTATTATGATGTTGCTGCAAGGACACTGAGTGCTCAGAGGCACATGCCCAGCTTATGGACTGGACCAGGCTGCATCTCGAGCCTTTTCATAGAATCCCTACAGTGTGGAAAGAGGCCATTCAGCCCATCAAGTCTGCACTGACTGTCCAGAGAGCATTCCACCCAAACCCAGCCCCCTATCCTATACCCATAACCCCACATTTTCCCATCGTCAATCCACCTAACCTGCACATCTTCAGGCTGTGGGAGGAAGCCGGAGCACCCAAAGAGAACCTATGTAGACATGGGAAGAATGTGAAAACTTCACACAGACAGTCACCTGAGACTGGAATTAAACCCATGTCCCTGGCACTATGAGGCAGCAGTGCGAACCACTGAGACACCATGCCACTCTCACTCGCTGGCATAGCACTCACTCACTCTGACTCTACCTGGATGCTCATAGCATTCCTGTTTTAGCTTTTTACTTTTTGCCTGTACAGCCAGAGATTCCAGGCTCATGTTACTGCTGCCTAGCCTTCCTATTTAGCACAGATACAAAGCCAGGCAGCTTATCATGATTGTCAGCAGGTCTCAGCCAATTTAAGGGAGAAGAGCATACGATTACGGGTCCCCGTACAAGTAGTTAAGGGCAGACTCTGATACCAGTCCAGGTCAGTCAGGGCCAGGATCCTCTCCTCATAAGGGGTGAGGAACAGATTGACAGCAGTACATCTTGAGTTTTTCTGCCGTATTGTATTCAGAATAAGAGAAAGGCTGGTAATACAGAGGATGAAACTGGGTAGCAAAGCTTTACTGTAGGTGGAGGTGAGAGCTGTCCCAAGTGAGTGAATGGGCAACTCAGAGGACTCGCAGGGTTAGTGGTGTTGGGGGTTGGGGTGGGTGAGGGCGAGTGAGGGAAGAAGTTGTAGACAATAGCGAGCGTGGTAGAGCATGAGCCTTGATGTGAGGTGGGCAAGTATCAGAGATAGAGTGAATGTGAGATATCAGAGAGAAGATGGTGACATTTAACGGTGGAGAATTGAAAAAGAATTTTGACTGTCTTCTGACAGGGCTGGATATTCCTCCAGACAACCGAGGCTGCCCTTAAACAAATGTCAGTCTTGGAGCAGGCTGGCATCGTCTGGTTTATGGCCTTAGCTGCTGATCCTGAGAAAGGAGGAAGTCCCGCCTGTGCACCATTCTGTCAAGCAGACCTCCAGGACCCTATCCATTAGCCAAGGTGCTGATTTCGCTCTGTCTGCCATGCCTAGGGCAAACCCCAAGACTGACTGTGCCTGATGCACAATGGGCATTTAAAGATGGTGCCAGGAATGCTGGTGAATTCTAGGATGTCTGGTGAGTGGCGGTTAGTTCTCAAATCCAATTAATCATTATCCTGGATTTACATCTATTAGTCGTGGCATCTCTGCTACAGCCCACAGCTTGTCAGGATCAGTGTAAAGTCAGTACATGATATATTCACTTGACTTCAGGTATCTTCAATTTCATCTTTTTCTAGCCCAGCTTCAGGTTCATCTGGTGAGCACTTTCTAGTAGTCAAACTAGATTCTGAACATGGTCTGCAGCGTCTACTTCCACTGTCTCTTCACATCCATTAACTAGAAGGTGATCCACTCTAGAAGGATCACTGCCTATCTCACACTGTCCGTTTGATGTTCTTCTGCGACAGTAAATTTGTCAATCACCATGTGCAACCCACATGTGTCTCCCAGATAGTATCCAGAGTGCAGTTAAAATGATGCTACTTTCATCCAGCTTCACTTGCCAGTGACCAGTCTTCACATTGAAGATAGTGAAGACTTTCCCTTGGGAAGTTGTGACAAAATTCCTTCAATGATTGGCTTTGGTCAGTGAGATTTTCAATGCTGTATTAAATTCCTTTAGGTCTATGCGCACTGTCAGCTTGGCATTTTTTTTCAGTGCTACCTTGCTGTTAATTCTCTCTGCGGGAGTTAACACTTTTTTGATTACTCCCGTACCAGCTATTCTATCTCATCTTCCAGGTTGGACCTGCAGCCAACTGTGTCACTCCTCAGCCAATGCTACATTGGTATCACAGTATCAGCTACATTGAGATAATAGTCACCAGGAATACAACTAAGACTTGTAGAAACATCTTTGTAGTATCTTTTGATAACAAGCATGGGGCTGGATGAACACAGCAGGTCAAGCAGCATCATAGGAGCAGGAAAACTTGACGTTTCGGGCCTAAACCCTTCATCAGAAAATGATTTTCTGATGAAGGGTTTAGGCCCGAAACGTCAAGTTTTCCTGCTCCTATGATGCTGCTTGACCTGCTGTGTTCATCCAGCCCCACGCTTGTTATCTCGGATTCTCCGGCATCTGCAGTACCTTTTATCTTTGTAGTATCTTTTGTTCATTCATGGGTTGTGGACATTGCTGGCTGGGCTGTTATTTATTACAAATCCCTAAATGCCCAGAGTGCAATTAAGAGTCAACCGCATTAATGTTGGTTTAGAGTCACATGTAGACCAGGCTAGGTAAGGATGGCAGAGATAGTTGGTACTGCAGATGCTGGAGAATCCGAGATAACAAAGTGTGGAGCTGGATGAACACAGCAGGACAAGCAACATCATAGGAGCAGGAAAGCTGACGTTTCGGGCCTAGACCCTTCTTCAGAAATGGGGGAGCGGAAGGAGGTTCTGAAATAAATAGGGAGAGAGGGGGAGACGGATAGAAAATGGATAGAGGAGAAGATAGGTGGAGAGGAGGCAGACCGGTCAAAGAGGCGGGGATGGAGCCAGTAAAGGTGAGTGTAGGTGAGGAGGTAGGGACGAGATAGGTCAGTCCAGGGAGGACGGACAGGTCAAGGAGGGGGGATGAGGTTAGTAGGTAGGAAATGGGGGTGGGGCTTGATATGGGAGGAGGGGATAGGTGAGAGGAAGAACAGGTTAGGGAGGTGGCGATGAGCTGGGCTGGTTTTGGGTTGCGGTAGGTGGCGGGGAGATTTTGAAGCTTGTGAATTCCACATTGATACCATTGGGCTGCAGGGTTCCCAAGCAGAATATGAGTTGCTGTTCCTGCAACCTTCGGGTAGCATCGTTGCAGCACTGGAGGAGGCAGTGATCATTCTTACCACAAATGTTTTATCACCTTTGGAGTTGCTGACTGACCTGTTGTACAGTATAGAGCAATTTGGCAGAATAATCAGTTGACAGACACCCAGTCAGTGTGGTCTCACTCAGGGGTTCTCTGCAGCCTAGGAAGTGCACCATGGGCAGTCCTACAGCTCCATAGTCCCAGGGGCAGGGTTAACATGTTCAGGGAAATGTACAGCCACTAGTCGGGATGTGTGGGCTGCAAGTTCTGGGGAAGGTAGAATGACAGTTGTGAAAGGGGTCAACACTGTCTGCAAGGGCGGGACAAGGTAAAACATATGGGGCAGGGCTCATGCCTTGAGTGGGAGAGCGGGGGCTGGGCTTCGTCCACAGTTAGAAGCATGCTGCCTCAAGCGAAGACCATAGCTGGCATGGTCATCTCATTTGCCGGGGATCGGGTTAGCAGGTACAACGCAAGGAGATCGTTGGTTGAGAGTGTGTGGGAGCCTGTGGTGGATCGATTACTAGACATGGGAAGTGGATATCTGGGGAGTCATTGGCACATTCAGGCTGAGGCTGGAAGGCACTGGCTGAGGAGCACTCACTCTCACCTTCCATCATGTTGGAAATCAAAAGTGTGCAATGGGGAAGAAAATAGTTGCAACCTCACTCAGAATGGACAGTGTAAGTGATTTGGGGAGTCAATAAAGGAGGAGGCTGTGACCTCCAAAGATGTTAGGGCTTTTAAAGGAAAGAAGATTGTACATCCAGGTTTTTTTTTAACTTTTGTGTGAATTGAATGAATCGTTTTTGGACTGTTAAGTTGATTTGAGTTAACAAAATCCAATGAGGCGACACATCATACAAAACATTGTCCTGCATTAATTCTGGTAGTTAGTCAGGGAGACAGATAATTGGAGCATAAATGATAGAGGTTTCACTGTGCTTATTCATTTCAGTGTTATATTGTATCCAAAAAAAGACAGTTCAGCACAGAAACCAAGCCAGAGTCCAATTAAGTGATTGTTCAACATTCTGGCGATGCAGCCAGTTAGGTTAACCCATTGATTTGAATGAATAATATTTAGATAATTGACTTCCTATTGTATAAAGAGAAATGATCAAATGCTCAATGCTTCCTAAGCTTCTGAGATGATGCAAATGTCATGGCATAGAAAACAACCAATCAAGGAGGAATAACGTAACATGAATATTCTGGAAGTTTTGGTTATCTTTTGCACAGCAAGGAGAAATTTTGGGTAAGCTTCTTTCAAGTGTCTAGCTTATCAAGGGACATGCTAAAGAAAAAAGAAATCACAGTATGGTAAGGAAGTAGGCTTAGCCTTTTCTGGATCCTATGTGGGAGAACTGCATTGCTTCAAGGTATCAGCTGCTCTCAACGGAAGCTCTTTTGCCTCTGAGTCAGTGAGTTGTGGTTTCGAGCTCCATTTCTGAAACAGAGCACAAAATATAGGCTGACAGTCCTTGTGGAAGACTGAGGGAGTGCTTCACTGTTGGCAGTGCTGTCTTTCGTCTAAGAGGTTAGAACAGAGACCAAAGGCAGTCTGTGTGCCTTTGTCCTATATGCCACATGAGACTGTGACGCATGCTGCTTCCCTATAAATACCTTCTGATCAGTCAGTGCTGCAGCCCCTTGCTGACAGGGTAAGTCACTGAACCCGTCCACTCTGAGTGTCCTCCACAGCCGTGTTCTTCCCCATTGCACAATTTTGATTTCCAGAATGATGGAGGGTGACAGATTCCTCTTCCAGCCTGAGCCTGAACGTATTGGTGATGGCCCAAATATCCATGTTCCCTTCCTCATAGCCCATCCCATTAACCCCAGGCTTCACACTTCACCAAATCCCACTCGACCATAGACCAAAAGATCATAGAGATAGAAACAGGAGTAGGCCCTTTGAGCCTGTTCCACCATTTAACAGGTTCATGGCTGATCCAACATTGCTGCCTTATTTCTGTAGCCCTTGATTCCTCTAATGATCAAAAAACTATCAATCTCAGCCTTAAATACAGTAACCCATCTACAATGTGCCTGCATCTGCCTACCTTTCCCACCCAAATTTTGCAAATCCTGCTGCTCCATTTTACAACTGCACTGCACCCCTGCCCAGAGTCTGTGTCCACCTCAATGATATCGGTGGAAGATCTGATCTATTTTATTGGTTGGAAGATGGGTTGTCATGCTAATTGCACTGTTAGTGTGCTGCCAGTTCCCTGGGTGGACAGGGAAACCAAAAGGTCAGAAGTTCCTTATGGTTAACATCATGAAGGGAAGGGCTGGAAGGATCAGAGGTCCCACACATTAACTCCACTGTATCAGAGATAAAAGGTACTGCAGATGCTGGAGAATCCGAGATAACAAGGCGTGGGGCTGGATGAACACAGCAGGCCAAGCAGCATCATAGGAGCAGGAAAACTTGACGTTTCAGGCCTAGACCCTTCATCAGAAATGGGGGAGGGGAAGAGGGTTCTGAAATAAATAGGGAGAGAGGGGGAGGCGGATAGAGGATGGATAGAGGAGAGGATAGGTGGAGAGGAGGCAGACAAGTCGAAGAGGCAGGGATGGACTAAGAAAGGTGATGTGGCTGTAGTACCTGGTTTGCTTCAGGACATGTTCGAGCAGTTTCAAGGCCAAAGAGATTATGAGAGAGTTGCAGTGGGAGAGAGATTCCCTGAGGTTTGTCCGGAGGGTGGAGGGTAACTTCTTCAGGGTAGCCATCCTTAGAAGAGGCTTCACAGTGGGGTTAAAATTGTATCAGAGATAAAAGGTACTGCAGATGCTGGAGAATCCGAGATCACAAGGCATGGGCCTGGATGAACACAGCAGGCCAAGCAGCATCATAGGAGCAGGAAAACTTGACGTTTCAGGCCTAGAACCTTCATCAGAAATGGGGGAGGGAAAGAGGGTTCTGAAATAAACAGTTTATCTGTCACTACACCCTTAGCCCAAACTTTGTTACCTCTAGATGCAATTATTCCGACACAGTCCTGGCTGATCGTCTACCTCCCACCATGTCTAAGTTTGAATTAATGAAAAACTTCTCTGCCTGTTTCCTATCTTGCACTGAATCCCATCCATCCATCATCCCTGTACTCACTGATTTGCATTGGCTGCCCATGTTTCATCAAAATAAAGTCATCCCTTTGTTCGAAATCGCTCCATGATCTCAAGTCTTCCTATCTCTGTGAACTCTTTCTGATCCTATAAATCATTGTGATCCTCCATTTCTGGCCTCTTTCACTTTTCCAAAACTAATCCACCATTGGCAGCCTTGCTTTTAGCTTCCTGGGCTGTTGCCAAATATTGTTTGATGATACTATAGTGAAATGCTTGGGATGGAGGATGTTCCTGATGACCAGGGAATCCAGAACCAGGGGGCACAATCTAAGAATATGGGGTAGGCCATTTAGGACTGAGATGAGGTGAAATTTCTTCACTTACAGACTGGTGAGCCTCTGTGCTTCTTTGCCACAGAAAGTGGCTGAGGACAAAACGCTGAAAGTTTTCAAGAAGAAGTTAAAGATAGTTTTTGGGCTAAAGGAATCATGGAGTATGGGGAGAACATGGGAGTAGTCAGCCATGATTAAATTAAATGGCAGAACAGGTTCAAAGGGCCAAATGGCATACTCCTGTTCTTATTTTCCATAGTTCTATCTTTCCAACCTATTATGTTCAAGTTCCCTTCTCATGAAGAAATTATGTGGGAATGCCACTGAGTGTGAGTAAGTTAGACTTATACCACTGAGGAGGAAAAATGGCAATGTATCTACCAACATGCCAGACGGTGGACTCCATCAGATGTAGCTTTAGATTGCCTTCAGTGAAAACAGTCTAACATTTGACTATGTCCCATAGTTGCAGGTCACTAATCATCACCTTGAATATTCGGCCCATGATGTACTTACAACAAAGACAGAGACCATTCAGCCCAACCAGCCAATTGTAGAGTTTATGCCCCACTGTTCCTAATTTTCCTCATCTGATTCTACTGCCATAGTCTTCCATTTCCTTCTTCCTCGTTTACTTGTTTAGCTTCTCCTTAAATGTATCCACACTGTTGACCTCACCACTCCCTGTCACAGCGAGTTCCAGAACGTCATCATTCTCTGCATAGAGGGTTCTTCTCAACTCCTAGTGACTATCTTAAAATGATGGTCTCCAGTCATGCTCTTCATCACAAGAGGAAATCATACTGTATCCTTTCAATCAATGCCTTTTCAGAGCTTTAAAGAAGACACCACAGTCTTTTTCATCTAAGAGAAAAGGTACCCAGCCTGTGAAAAATTTCCTGCTGTATGTACCCACTCATTTCAAGTATCACTCTTGCAAGTAAAAGGGGAGGCAATGGCCTAGTGGTATTATCGCTGAACTGTAAATCCAGAGACTTGGATAATATTCTGGGGACCGGAGTTTCAATCCCGCCACGGCAGATAGTGGAATTAAGAATCTAATGATGACCATGAATCCATTATCGATTGTCAGGGAAAAACCCATTTGGTTCACTAATGCCCTTTAGGGAAGGAAACTGCCATCCTTTTCTAGTCTGGCCTACATGTGACTCCAGACCCACAGCAACGTGGTTGACTCCAAACTGTCCTCTGGGCAATAAATGCTGTTGAGCCAGCAATGCCCTCATCCCATGAATGAATAAAAATAAGTCTTCTTTGTGCCTTTCCATTGCCTCCATACTCTTTTTTTATACATGGTACAGTAAACATAATAAAACCACAGTCCTACAAGGCCACAGGGAGCCTTTCAGAGGGAGATGACAGGTGGTAGCTTCACCTGAGAATCACCATGCTTCATAAGAGGGGAGACGTTGAGAAAGAGAGTCCTTCATGGTTAAATCCATGCTTTTGCCATCACTCACCAGCCAATTGAGATAGAACCATAGACGAATACAAATGATACAGGGCAGAAGGGGTCCATTTGGCCCACCGTGTCCTTGTCAACCCAAAGACACCCCGATGCCCTTCGTAATGTCCATCTACATACCGCAGCTTACAACATATAAGGTGCAAAATCAGGTGTGAAAAAATTTAGAGTTGCTGCCTCCACCACCAACTCAGACAGAGACCCTAAAATGGGAACTGTTCAGGTAACTGACCCCCTTTATGCAATAGAGACCAGAACTCCAAATGTAATCACATGGTACAGTCTTCCTCATCATTAGCCATTAAATGGCAGGAAAATAGGCAAAAGGATGTTCACCACAAGTTTTGTAAAGAATGTGTGATAATAATGATGAAAATCTCTCTTTGATCATGTATTTTTTTAAAAAACTATCCTTTTCCATTTGCAATTTATCCCATCTCATTTTTTTTAATTAGTTGTGGGGTGTAGTGGGTTAGTTAATACAGTAATCAAAATAAATGATGCCTGTTCTCAAGTGTAATTGATAAACTGGCCTTGTGCCAGTTTGTGCTGACACCTCTATACATTCCAATTCAGACTTACTTTGTTTTTTAATGATTTCAAAATGTTAATGCAACCTCCGCATCTCACATACTTTACTGCTTTACTGTGTTTTCTTTCGTTTCCTGTCAGAAATACCCTTCCTTTTCCAATTTGCTTCCTTCTCCAAGAACCCCTACTGACAGAAAAAAAATCTTCGGAAGGTTAGTTTGTACGAGACAGGAGTCCAAGTGCTCAATTAAACCGATGACGTTGTCATCCCAGTTTTTTTCTCTAGCTCTCGCTCTCTCCGTCTCTCTGGATTACAATTTCCTGGCTCTTCTCCTCTTTTGATCTCTCACTTTCTATTTTACCACCGTTGCCCAGCCGCCTCACATTCTTACCTTGATAAAAGTGCAACTCTGCCTCAAAAGAGTAAGAATTCAAATCCAGAATTGCAAAATGTACAGCAAGTTTACATTTGATTACTTTCTTCAGAAGTTGGGAAAGACACAGGACAGACTTCTCAATGATGTAGAATGGAGATTGGGATGGTTGTGAACTCAAGAGAGAGCTGGGTAGGTACTTAGCAGAGAGTGCAACTAAGGGTGGTCAGGCACAGGGGCTTTCTTTTGCCCTTGCAGTTGTCCCATTTGCATCTCTAAATGGGGTGTTAGTACCCAAAAATCATGGGGAAAATGACCACGTGTCCTCTGTAAATTTGCCAGTCTACCTGTTGAAATGAAAGTGTACAGATAGAGGTTATCTGATGATCTGAGCATCCTCAATAGCACTTTTCGTGTCAATCAGCACCTGATATTTCTGTTTCTTTGCCAGCTATTGCAGTGCTAGTAAAAAGAATTGTTACCTGCAGCCAGAAGAAACTGGAATGAAGGCTGGTACAACTCAGAGTGTTTTCTATTTCCCTTTCTGCTGTACACATTCCCAGGAAATTCCTCTGCTCCTGTAATCTGCTACACCGTTTACAATATTACAGAGTGCCTTTAATGTTGTAAAGCATAGAGAATAGGAGTCTAATCCTATCAATCTCGTTTGATTTATGGGCTCTCCCCTTCATTCTTCAAAACACCAGTCAATGTGGTCTTAACCGATCCAACCTCTCTTCATATGGCATTTATCACATTGTGCTCAATATGTGAACAAAGTCAGAAGTTTGCTGGAAAAGCTCAGCAGGTCTGGCAGTATCTGTGGAAAGAAATCAGATTTAACATTTCGGGTCCAGGAGGCTTACAGCATTGACAGTGCTTTCGGTTTTTATTGAGTACTTAATGTATGTTACATTAAGGAATTTATATTACATATGAGGTACATTATAGTGTCTTGTGAAACCTCAAGTGATATTTAAGAGTAGGTACACATTACTGTTCAGCTCCATATAATTAGCTCTTAGAACAACAACTGGAACGAAAACTAGTTATGTCCCCCTTTGAACATTCCTTTATATACCGATGGGGACTATGTGTCCGCGTGAAGTCAGCTAAAGTTTTCAGGTGCGAATTGTATTATACAACAAAATTAAGTATGGAATGAGCCAGTGGCTCAGTTTTACAATCCAACTGCACTCAATTTCACCCCATTGCTCTAGAAACAATAATACTGCTGTCATTACATTCAAGCATTTCCACTGTCTGTGCCTCCTCCACAAAATGACCAATGAGACAGTTTTCACATCTTTAACCTGATGAATGCCTCCTCCAATCACAGCAGGATTAACCAGACAGAAATTAAATTGCAGATCACAATTTTGAAACTGCTGAAAGTCTACATCACTTGCTTCTAGTGCAGTGGAGCCTGTCCTGCAATGTAAGGTAATAGAGGGCTGGAGGACATTAGACAGCTGCTTCTTTGACACTGTTGCCAGCATCTGTAGCCAACATTGCATCTTGCTCTTTGATATTTATTGCTCTCTGTTGTTGCCTCTTTTCAATTCAACAAAAAAAATTACCACTTGAAGGACTTCAAATGTCAAGAAGCATAAAGTACATTCGTGTCCATGAACCAAAAGCCATTGTAAATCTGAAATGTAACTGGGGCGTACTGGATACATTCTGCAGGTGAAGACAAACCCTGCAGAGAGAGGGAGAGACAAACAGAGTGAACATCTGAGGTCGATAACCTCTCATCAGATTCAGCCAAAGTTAAAGATGCAAAAGTTTAAAGGCAATTGCAGAGACAGTTTAATGGGTACAATGGTGATTGTGGGGGGGATGCAAGAAAGATTAGACTGAATAATAGGTTGGAAGACAGGGTTGATTGAACAAAGACGCTGATTGTGTGAGATAAAAGGGGATGATATTTTGTGACTGTGTGAGGTAAAAGGGGATGATATTCTGTTGGGTCATTCTATACCAGAGCAGTCAATCACAATTTTAAAATGTGCAGATGACACAAAACTTGGAAGTATCGTGAACTATGAGGAGGATAGTTTTAACATAAAGCATACAGTGTTCTCAGCTTTATTAATAGGGGCAAGAGCAAGGAGATGTTGTTGAATTTATATAAGACCTCAGCTGGAGTATTGTGTATGATTGTGGGTGCCACATTTTGAGAAAGGTGCGAATGTATTGGAGATAGTACAGAATGATTTACCAGAATGGTTCCAGGTCAGAGAAACGTCAGCTATCAGGATAGATTGAGGGACTTTCCCCGTGGAGGAAAAAAGGCTGAGAGTAGATCTGGTTAAGGGCTTCAAGATCATGAGTGGACTTGACAGGGTAGATAGGGTGAGGTTGTTTCCATCTGTAGAATAAACAAGAATGAGAGGACATTGATTTAAAGTGACATGCAAAAGAAGCAAGGGTGATGTGAGATAAAAATATGTTCACAGAATAAATTGTTAGGATATGGAATGTACTGCCTGGAAAATGTGGTGGAGGCAGGTTCAATTGAGGCATTCAAGTTGGCATTGGATTTTTTTTGGATAGAAATGGTGCACAGGGATATGGGGAAATAGCAGGAGATTAGCACGAGGAAATAGAGCTGGCCTAAATAATGGAGATGGTGCAAGCATAATGGGCCAAATGGCATCCTACTGCACTTCAATAATTTCTGTGATTTTGAGATGGTGCTAAACTTCAAAGGTTACAAACATGTAGACAGGGTGGTTAAGAAGGTATTGAGCACATTTGTCCTTCATCGCTCAGACCTTTGAGTATAGGAGTTGAGAAGTCTTGTTGAGGTTGTACAAGACATTGGTTTGACCGCCTCTGGAACACTGTATGCAGTCCTGGTCACCCTGCTGTAGGAAGGATATTGTTAATTGGAGAGGGTCTAGAAAAGATTTACCAGGGTGTTGCTGGGAATGGAGGGTTTGAGTTATAAAAGTAGGCTGGACAGGCTGGGACTTTTTACACTACAGCATAGGAGGTTTCGGGGTGGCATGATTAAGATTTATGAAATCATGAGGAGCATAGATAGAGTGAATAGCAAAGGTCTTCTCCCTAGGGTTGAGGAGTTCAAAACTAGAGGGCATTTTTTTAAAGTGAGAGAAGAAAAGTTTAAAAAGGACATGAGGGGCAACTTTTTTACACAGAGTGGTTCGTGTATGGATTGAATTGTCAGAGGATGTGGTGGATGCAGATCGGATATTTAAAAGGCATTTGTATAAGTTCATGAATAGGAGAGCCTTGGAGAGATATGGGCCAAGCACAGGCAAGTGGGACTAATTTAGTTTGGGATGTCTGATCAACGTGGACTGGTTGAACCGAAGGGTCTGTTCCCCTGCTCTATGACTCTATGATTGGTGGACAGAAAGTAGGTCAAATCTGGTGCACTGAAGTGTGAGGTGTTTCTTTTCCAAAGTGGGTGCAGGAGCAGAGGGAGCGGGGCTATCCATGCACAAATCATTCATGGTGGCAGAACCATTTGAAACCGTGGTTTATCAAGTTAACTGGATGCTGGGCTTTATCAATAGAGATGCAGAGAACAATAAATCAACATAAAACAATCAATTGATCTCAGCTAGAATATTGTGTTCGGTTCAGGGCACCATAATTTAGGAAGGATGTGAAAGCATTAGAAAGAACGCAGACAGAATTCAAGAAAATGATCCAATGTATGGGGAATTTTAGTTACATTGATAGATTGGAAAAATTGAGATTGTTCTCGTTGGAGAGGAAAGTTGAGAGAATTGCAAGACCTGTTGAAAAGCATGATAAGCTTGGACAGAGTAGGCACAGAAAAACTGATTCCCTTGTTTAATGGATTGAGAACCAGAGGACACAGATTTAAGGCAGTTCGAAAAACAAGCAATGGTGACATGAGGGAAAACATTTTTTTAAGATGAGTGGTTAGGATCTGGAATGCATTGACTGACAGTACAGTGAAGGCAGATTCGATGGTCACTTTTAAATGAAATTGAGTCCTTTTCTGAAGAAGGGGAGTTTGCAGGGCTAAGAAGAAAAGATGAGGAGTGACTCTAAAAGCACTTACACCAAGCCAACACAGGCAGAATGAACTGAATGACCACCTTCTGTACTGTAATAATTCCATGCCATGTGATATTTTACATCCATCTGAGAGAGCAGATCAGGCTTCAGGTCAGCCGCTGATTCAAGAGGTGACACCTGAGAGTGAGTGCCTTGACATCAAGGCTGCATTCGGCCGAGTGTGGCATCAAGGAGCCCTAGCAAAACTGGAATCAATGGGTATCGGAGGAAACTTTTCACTGGTTGGAGTCATTCCTGATACATAAATGGATGGCTGTGATTGTTGGAGGGCAGTCATCTCAGCACCAGACCATCTCAGCAGGTGTTCCTCGGGGTAGTGTACTAGGGCCAACTCTCCTCAGCTGCTTCATCAGTAACCTTCCCTCCATCATATGGTCCGAAGTGGGGATGTTCGCCAATGATTGCACAATGTTCAGCACCATTCGTGACTCCTGAAGCAATCCACGTTCAAATGCAACAAGATTTAGTGAATATCTAGACTTGGGCTGACAAGTGACAAGTGACATTGGTGCCACACAAATGCCAGGCTGTGACCATCACCAATAAGAGACAATCTAACCACCGCCCCTTGACATTCAACGGTGTTACCATCACTGAATCCCCCACTATCAACATCCTAGGGATTACCATTGACCAGAAACTCAACTGGACTCATCACATTAACACAGTGGCTACAAGAGCAGTCCAGAAGCTAAGAATACTGCAGCAAGTAGCTCACCTCCTGACTCCTCAAAGCTTGTTCACTATCTACAAATCACAAGTCAGGAGTGTTTAGGAATACTCCCCACTTGCCTGGATTAGTGCAGCCCCAACAACACTCAAAAAGCTTGACACCATCCAGGACAAAGCAGCCCGCTTGATTGGCACTTCATCCACAAGCATCCACTCCCTCCACTATCGATGCTCAGTAGCAGATACATGTACCATTAACGAGATGCACGGCAGAAATTCACCAGAGATCCTCAGACAGCACCTACCAGTCACATGACCACTTCCACCCAGATGAACAAGGACAACTGGTACATGGGAACACTACCACCTGCAAGTGCCCCTCCAAGCCACTTATCAGACCTGCTTTGAAAAATATCGCTGTTGCTTCACTGCCACAGGGTCAAAATCCTGGAATTCCCTTCTGAAAGGCATTGTGGTCAACCCATAGCAGGTAGATTGCATCGTTTCAAGATGGTAGCTCACCACCACCTTCTCAATCGCAACTGAGGAAGGATAATAAGTATTGTCCCAACAAGTGACATCCATATCCCACCTCAGACAGTGAAATGTTCCTTCATAACACACTAGACTGTCAGCCTAGATTTGGATACATGTCCCAGTAGTGGGTTGTCGATCCACAATCTTCTGATTCATAGGAAAGAATGAATGTATTAACTAAGATCACTGAACCTAAGAGAAATTCAACAGAAATTGTACAATTAGTCAATATTAAATCACCTTGTGTGTTGCATATAAAATCTTTTTTTTAATTTATGATTTCCTGTATACTTTCAGTTGTCATTTAATCATTTCATTGCTTAGAAATTAGTATTTGCTAGTACAGATTGATAGGAGTGAATTTTCATTGATAGAAAAGAGGTCACGGAGACTGCCAATCTCTGCTCCATTCCCATGGTAACACTCCGACCAATTACATTCTATCTGCCTGGTTTGAGAACAAAGATTGATAGTTAACTGTTCTTGCTACATCTCCATTCCAAAAATGTTCCAACCAATCAGCACCCTCTTTTCACACTGTGTAAGTTGGTATTCCCTTGTTCTAAGGCTGTTTCTTGCTTTGTAGTCTTGATGAGATCAAAAAGAAAAGCTTTGATACCCTGGAGGAACACAGCAGGCCAGGCAGCATCAGAGGAGCAGGAACGTTGATGTGGTGGGTAGGGACCTTTCTCAGCTCCGCACTGTGTTATCTCCGACTTCAGCATCGGCAGTTGTTACCATCTCTGAGCTTTGATACCTTGTGTCCTTTTAACAATATTCATCACTTATTTTGGAAACCATTTTGGAGTGTGGTAATTCGTTATGGATTGTTACATAAGCAAGTGTGCACAGGGAGGTCTTAAAGACGCTGAAAAAATGAATGAATGCCTTTGACCGCGAGACTGAAATGCCAAAACTAAGAGAACCTCCAATTCCTTGTTGAAAAATCGAATGGAACATTAATATCCATGGCTTTGAGTACAGGTCTGGTGTGACTGGTGGATTTGGATAAGCTACAGTGTGGTTTAAGATCAGCCCTTACATGGCTAGATGGAATTGGGATCAGCTGCAGTCTGGTTGGGTCCATGATCCACTATAATGTGTTTGAGTGAATTTGGATTCAAGTGTTAACGTGATTGGGTAGATTTCAGATAGGCTGTTGTGAAATTGGATATATTCATAATCAGCCTTTGTGGGTTTGGGTAGATTTTATGGATTTAGGACCAGCTATTTTGCGATTGGGTGAATGTGTGATCAAATGTCATGACTAATGTAGCTCCTTCTCATCTGACCTGACAGTTATCTCTTGTTTTTAATGAGGATTAGATAGAGGTCTTAGTGTGAAAGGGATCAGAGGAGAAAGCAGAAACAGGGTACTGAGTTGGATGATCACCCATGATCATATGGAATGGCACAGCATTCTGCTCCTATTTTCTTTGTTTATCTTGAATCCTGATCCCTTAACCCACCCAGTTGTTACACCATGATACAAATCCCAAATCAAATTGTTTAGAAGAAAGGCCAGTTCAATCACCATTATTTGTCTGCTATCAGCTCACTATTGATAACTGCAGATCTGTATGTGTATCTGTCTAATGTATGGGTCTACCCACAGAATCCATGACATTATTTTGGAAAAACCAAACCTTAGGAATTATAGCAGGTAGCTCTGGTGCAAAGCACAAAGATCACAGGTCAAATAACCTCCTCCTGGTCTGAAATATATTTGAAAATGTAGTAAATAGATTGTGTAGGTTTGACTAAATCATATTTTTAAGGGAGGACTAAAGATGTATATTGAACACAAAAATTAACTGATGAATTCTACCTCACATAAATAATGTAGCACATTTTCTCAGAGAATGCGATAAAAAGGTGCTCATCTGATTATGCCGGTCTTTATCTGTAGCATATTCCTGGGCAGATTTTGTTTCATCAGATTCCTTTCTTTCTAATGGGAAATTTACCAGCTGAATAGCTTTAGCATCTTCAACATTTCAAAAGGAATAGAAAGTCAGCACCATATGTGTAATTAGGATTTTGCCTGAGGCAGTTATCAGCAGACTGCCATCTTGATAACATTACACTGACAGTTGTGAGCAACGCAAGTGAATATGTGGGGACTGCTGTCAGACACACATGCATTTCTTTTAATGAAACCTTTGTACGGCAGCTGACCAAAGGCTGTTCATTTCACATGCATTTGTGTGCTGATCATCCTCTTTTATATGCCACCACCTGGAAGAATGCCTTATTTACATATTAGGCTGTTATAAATACTGCTTGACATTTCTTTTATTCCTGTGAGCTTTGCAACAGTATTCATTGTGAAGAAATCTCCTGCCATTTTCAAACCAACAGGTCACATCCTTTTCACATTGACCAACATCACAATATGACTCGACATGATCCGACCCCCAGAATCCTCATCCACTTGTCTTTTGAAACAATTTGTATTTTGCTTTATAAACAATGAATGCTGGAGAAACTCAACAGGTCTGGCAGCGTCTGTAGAGCGAGAAACGGCATTAACTTCTAATGTTCGATATGACTATTCTGAAGAAGATCTCTGCAATCCAGTAGAATAGCCATACCAGACTCAAAAGGTTGACCCTCTTTCTCACTCCACAGACGCTGCCAGACCTGTTGAGTTTTTCCAGAGTTTTGTACTTATTGCGTCAGGTTTCCAGCTTCTGCATTATTTTGCTTTTATTGTATTCTGCTCGAGTGGTAATTGCAAAATATTACATAGTATTTGCAATGCAGGAACAGGCCAATCAGCCCAGCTGCTCTGCGCTGGTGTTTAATCTCCACATGAGTCTTCTCCCTCCTCATTTGATCAACTCCCATCAGCATGTTCTTCCATCCCTTACTTTCTGAAGTGCCTATCTGGTTTGCCCTCCTCCTACGGTTGTGAGTTCCACATTCTGACCATTCAATGTAGCTAATGGCCTTAAGAGCTTCAAAAGCAAGTAACACGGAATTATTTGTTGGCATCTTTGTATGAGGCTGCAGCAGGAATACTTAGGGAAATGGATCAAGAAACATAGTCAAAAGGGTGATTTCAAGTAGGCCTTTGAGACAGCGTGCTCCTCTGAGTGCTAAATCGCTGACCCCTTCCAAGATCACTCCTCATTTGCTTCCACACCCCTTACCCCCAGCAAGGGCTTAGCTGAGCCAGAACAAACAAGGCCAAAGGCCCAAATTCAAACTCCAGCAACAGAGAGCTCCCTCTGGATGTCCAATAGGTACTGGCAGCTCAGCTCGATTGTGAAAATGAAATCTGAAAAACTGAAGGACAGGAACAGCAGGATCCAGGAACCATGGATGGCAAGGGAAATTGTAAACTTAGTCAAAAGGGAAAAGGAAGCATACGATAGGTCTAGGCCGCTACAAACTGACAAAAACCTTGAGGAGTATAGAGAAATTAAGAAGGAACTTAAATGCAGAATTAGGAAGGCTAAAAGGGGCCATGAAATGTCTTCAGCAAACAGGGTCAAGGAGAATCCCAAGGCTTTTTATGCATATATTAGAAGAAAAAGGATAGCAAAGGAAAGAGTAGGCCCACTCAAGGACAAAGGACGGAAGTTATGTGTGGAGCCACAGGAAGTGGGAGAGATTCTTAATTAGTACATTGTATCTATATTCACCAAATAGAATGACATGACTGATGTCGAGGTCAGGGATGAATGTGCGAATATTCTGGAGAATGTCAATACATTAAAAGAGGAAGTTTTGGGTATCCTAAATTGCATTAAGGTAGCCAAGTCCCCAGGGCCAGGTGGGATCTATCCCAGACTTTTGCGAGAGGCAAGGGACAAAATAGCTGGGGCATTAGCAAATATCTTCACACCCTCCTTGATCACAGGTGATGTTCCAGAGGTTAGCCAATGTTGTTCCCTTGTTTAAGAAAGGAAGCAGGGATAATCCAGGAAATTATAAGCCGATGAGCCTGACGTCTGTGGTGGGGAAGCTCTTGGAGAAGATACTGAGGGATAGGATATATGCACAGTTGGAAGAAAATGTACTAGTTAGTGACAGACAGCATGGTTTTGTACAGGGAAGGTCATGTCTTACCAACCTGGTTGATTTTTTTGAAGAGGTGACAAAGATAATTGATGAGGGAAGAGCTGTGGATGTAGTTTATATGGACTTTAGCAAGGCATTTGATGAAGTTCTACATTTCAGATTGGTACGAAAACTAAAATTACATGGGATTCAGGGTGGGCTGGTTAGATGGATACAAAACTGGCTTGGTCATAGAAGACGGAGGGTAGCGGTGGAAGGGTGTTTTTCAGAATGGAAGCCGGTAACTAGTGGGGTTCCACAACGATCAATCTTAGGTCCTCTGTTGTTTATAGTATATATAAATGATCTGGAGGAAAATGTGGGTGGTCTGATTAGTAAGTTTGCAGATGAGATGAAGATTGGTGGAGCTGCTGATAGTGTCAACAATTGTGAAAGGATAGAACAGGATATAAATAGACTGGTGACTTGGGCACAGAAATGGCAGATGGAGTTTAATCCAGGCAAATGTGAGGTGATGCATTTTGGAGGATCAAACTTAGATGTAAATTATACTGTTAATGGCAGAACGCTTAAGAACATTAACATACAGATGGATTTGGGCGTGCAGGTCCACAGTTCCCTGAAAGTGGCAACAGAGGTAGCCAAGGTGATTAAGAAGGCATATGGCATGCTTGCCTTCATCGCCTAGGACATGGAGCGCAAGAGTTAGCAAAACATGTTGCAGCTATAAAACCCTTGTTAGGCCGCATTGGAAAGGTTTAAGGGAGATGTGCGAGGAAAGTTTTTCATGCAGAGAGTGGTAGAAGCCTGGAATGCACTGCCAGAGGAGGTGGTGGAAGCAGGCATTTTGGTGACATTGAATCATTGAATCCCTACAGTGCGGAAACAGGCCCTTCGGCCCAACAAATCCACATCAACCCCTGGAACATCCCACCCAGACCCACACCCCATAACCCACCTAAGCTACACATCCCTGACCACTACGGGCAATTTAGCATGGCCAATCCACCTACCCCGCACACCTTTGGACTGTGGGAGAAAACCGGAGTACCTGGAGGAAACCCAAGCAGACACAGGGAGAATGGACAAACTCCACACAGATAGTCACCTGAGGATGGAATTGAACCCGAGTCACTGTTGCTGTGAGGTAGCAGTGCCAACCACTGAGCCACCATGCCGCCCCTTTTTTTTAAGAGATTTAAGAGGCATCTGGATAGTTACGTGAATGGGAGGGAATAGAGGGATCTGGACTAAACAAGGGCAGAGGGTCAGAGATAACAAGCGTGGGGCTGGATGAACACAGCAGGTCAAGCAGCATCATAGGAGCAGGAAAACTTGACGTTTCGGGCCTAGACCCTTTATCAGAAAAGGGTTTAGGCCCAAAACGTCAAGTTTTCCTGCTCCTATGATGCTGCTTGACCTGCTGTGTTCATCCAGCCCCATGCTTGTTATCTCGGATTCTCCAGCATCTGCAGTACCTTTTATCTCTCAAGGGCAGAGGGTTTCCTTTTTAGTTTAGTCAGGGCATGATGATCAGCATAAGCTTGGAGGGCTGAAGGGCCTGTTCCTGTACCTTAATTCACTTTTGTTCTTTAGAAGCCTGACTTACTGCTAACCCATGATAGGCAGTGCTGCATCTACCTGGGCCCCTGGATCAGGTCCACAACCCCACAACAGATGTTGTAGCCTTCACCTTCACTACCAACTGGAAGCTTCATGTTGATCCTTGAGTCATATACATTTCAAATCTGTGTTCCTTTCATTTACTCATTGAGCGGCTCCATCAGTCTAGCAACAAGACATGCTTTGATTGAATGGAAGGATTCATTGTTTCCTTGCATTGATTATCCACCCTCTTTTTGACAGTTCTGGATCTTTTATCATTTTTGGTGAAACACAAAAAGGGCTGACATTCTCTTTGAAGTTCAAATGAGTGAAGAGTTATAACTTATTTTAGACATACCTGTGCAGACTTTGGAACATGTGTATAGTATAACAGATTAATTTTCAGCTTGACTGTGTTCCCCTTCAATAAATTTATATTTAGGAAACTAATTTAAAAATGTGCGGTATATTATGTAAGTTTATTCAGTTACATCAACACATAAATTGCCTTTCTTCATTTGGAGCTGTTCAGCAGAGCAAGGCCCAGTTTAGTTGTTGTTGACCATTCCCTCTTGCTTCATATGTCAAATATTGAGTATAGGCCTAGTCCATGCTCACTGACCTTCTTGTTTGTTGCTACATGCTGTGATGTTCTGTAATTACACTGTAGAATGGAGAAAAGAAAATCTTATTGAACCAACTACCCAGCTTGCAGCTTCGACTGAACTTTCATTCTCTCCATTATCTAAATTTGTCCTAATTTTGCACACTTGCCATCAAATCTCCCAGGAGAACACCTTCAGCTCTTGGAGTCATAGTGTCATACAGCACGGAAATGGAACCTTCTGCCCAACTCGTCCATTCTGACCAAGTTTCCCAAACTAAACAAGCCCCATTTGCCTGTGTTTAATCCATATCCCTCTAAACCTTTCCTATTCATGTACCTGTCCAAATGTCTTTTAAATGTTTTAATTGTCCTCGCATTTACCACTTCCTCTGGCAGTACATTCCACACACAAACAGACCAGTGGTGGTGGAGTCAGATACTTTAGAGACATTTTATCGACTCCTGGATAGTTACATGGAGGACAGTAAAATGTAGGGTGTGCGGGGTATATTAATCTTAGTAGGTTAATAGGTCGGCGCAACATCGTGGGGTGAAGGGCCTGTACTGTTCTATGTTCTATGTTTTATGAACCTGTGTTTTATGAAATATGCCCTCTAGTTTTAGTCTCTTGATTGCTGTTTTTGTCTTCCATGAGGTAGGCCCTGTCCCCTGAATAAAGTGGATGGTAAAAGTTGAAGCAAAGGTCTTGTAAGATTCTCAGCAGGCTATGAGGCTGAATTTCCATGAAAAAAATCGGAAGCACTTTGGATGCTATAAATCAGAGATAAAAAAATAAATTTCTGGAAATGCCCAGCAGGTCTGGTAGCATCTGGGGAAAGAAATCAGAGTTAACGTTTCGGGTCGAGTGACTCTTCCTCAGAAATGAGTGTGGAACTGAGTTCTGAGGAAGGGTCACTTGACCCTAAATGTTAACTTTGATTTCTCTCCACAGATGCTGTCGGACCTGCTGATCTTTTCCAGCAATTTCTAGTTTTGTCTCAGAATTTCTATGAGGTTGGTCTTCAGCTGAAATTGAAGCTTTAGCAGATTCGGGGAACCTGTCTCTCTGTTGGGATCTCCTGCTTTCGAGGTGTTGCTGTCAATTACACAGGCAGCCTGTGAGAATTCTCACAAAAGGGGGTAGAAATATTGCTAATACAAATGACACAAGGTGAACTGGCCAAGCCTCCCAGAAACCAACTCTTTGATTATTAGATTATGTCTCTTCAAAATATTCTCCTAAAACTCACAAAGGTTTTCTCTTACTTTTGAAGTGTCACATGCCTACCAGAAATGAAACATTGCACTTAAAGAAAAGAAGGAAAAGGCTGTGGCTCTTTTCCCTAGGAAAGAAAAATATGAATGATGATCTTATGGAAGTTTCAATGTTATGAAGGATTTTGATTCAGTAGGTATAGAGTGTGAAGTAGTCAGCAGTAAATATAATGAAGAATTCAGGAGAAACATGGTGGCCAGGGTAAGGAGAATCTCACCACGACAGGGTGTAGCCAAGATAAATAACAGGCATATATTTAACAGGAAGCTTAGTCATCACATGAAGGGGAAAGAAGCAAAGGTTATGCTGAATGGGTTAGATGAAGAGAGTTGATAGTTGCTTTTGGGGAGCAGAGACACCAGAATAGGTCAGTTGGCCTGAATGACCTACTTTGCGGGTTGTAAACTTCAATGTAGGGGGCAAACGGAAATTGTTATTGTAATAATAGATATGTGAAGGAAATAGGAACAGGAGTAGCCCATTCAGGCCCTAATCCTGCTTCATTTTAAATCATGGCTCCTCACCGACCACATTGCCACATTTCCCTGTTATTCCCATATTCCTCGATGTCATGACTGAGCTTCTGTACCTCTAAAGTATAGAATTCCAAAGATGCACCACTGTGTGAGTGAAGAAATAGAAGTGCCTTGGGTGTATCATGCAATTGTTTGTGTAGGGAAATTAGAATGGCACCAGTTGGCTAACCAAGAGAGTTTGATGGTGGACAGCTGTCAGGGAGGCAGATGAAGCTTCTGCTGTTCTTATTAGAACAACTCATCAAGTTATGGCACAATGGGGAGATGGTGAAATTTGTTTTGAAATTTATGCACCTCATAGCCAAGACGTAATCCCCTAAAGCTCCATTATTGTTGAAGATTATCAAATATCTACAAGTTGCAGATCTTAGTACAATTGACAGTGAATGGACTGTCTGTGTTTGAGCAGGACAAACATTGCAGACACCTTGAATTAACGTCATATTTACCTAACTCAATTACACCTCTAAGTAACGTAATTACATTTGGAAGATTTGAATACTGTTGGATTATATTCTTTATTAGTACAGCAATGTTAGGTGGGACTTTCAAATTAGCTTGAAATGAGAATATTCTTTTATACTTCCATCACTTACCTTCTGCTTCTCCTCATGCATTTTAATTATGATCCATTATTATATTGTAGGCTTCACTATTCCATTGCGACTACATAATTATTTTAAACCAAGTTACAGACAGAGACTTACCTGTTTAAAAGATATCTTTCCAACTTCAGCTATTCTGATGCTCATTGACGGGTTTTCAAAGTAGTGTTGAGCCACATAATTTTCTCCCCTCAGTCTTTCATAGAGTCCATTAAGCCCATACTGACCCTCCTATGAGTATCCCACCCAATAACCCTGTATTTCCCTTGGCTAATCCACCTAGCTTGCATATCCCTGGACAATTTAGCATGGCCAATCCACCTAACCTGCACATCTTTGGACTGTGGGCAGAAACTGAAGCACCCAGAGGGTACCCACATAGACACAGGGAGAACGTGCAAACTCCACACAGATAGCTATCCACAGGTGGGATTGAACACAGATCTCTGGTACTGTCAGGTAGCAGTGCTGACCACTGAGCCACTGTGTCTTTGCCAATTACTGATCCAGCAGGGCAAGCCCAAAGAGTCAATCCTCCTGAAATAAGTAAAAACCAAAAGAACTGCGGATGCGGAAACTTTTCCAGCAACTCTTTTTTTGCCCCTGAAATAAGTCCCTATTCCAAAACCTTCTTTCCCTAAGTTATTGTTCTTGTCTCTCTGGAAATTGTCAGTGATTGCCGAGATGAGAATACAAGTGTAGCAATTGAGGGATCCGTGCACCGTCGGAAGTGTGGGTTTAAAATGATACACTTAATGAAGACCCCGTTTGCTTCTCAAGTGGATGTGAAAGATGCCATTGCTAAGACATTCTGGCTGGTATCCTGGCATATTTATCCCACAAACAACATTACCAAAAGAGATTATCTGGTCATCTGGACCATTTATCTGGTCATTTGGGGAAGGCAATGGCCTAACGGTACTATTGCTGGGCTGTTAATCCAGAGACCCAGATAATGTTCAGAAGACGCCGATACAACTCCGCCCACCACCGCCGAAGCAACTCTGCCCACAGCTGATGCAACTCCGCCCACAGCCGACGCCAACGTCTCTCCGCCCACGGCCTCCACAGCCAGCAGCTCCAGAGGAGACAGCAGCACTGAGCCCTGCCGAGTCTTCACCATCCCCCCAGACCTCCCCCTTACTGAGGACGAACGGTCAGTCCTCAGTAAAGGGCTCACCTTTGTCCCTCTCCACCCACACATCAACAAATACCGGTCATGCTTGGACGTTGAGCAGTTTTTCCGCCGCCTCCGCCTCCATGCTTACTTCTTCAAAGTTGAACCTAACCCTCCCTCTACTGACCCCTTCTCCCGCCTCCAACACACCCCCTCCTCCTGGACACCACTCCAAGGCCTCCTACCCTCCCTCGACCTCTTCATTTCCAACTGCCATTGAGACATCAATTGCTTCAACCTCTCCACCCCCTCACCCACTCCAACCTCTGCCCCACAGAACGTGCAGCCCTCCGCTCCCTCCGCTCCAATCCCAAGCTCACTATCAAACCCGCGGACAAGGGAGGTGCAGTTGTAGTATAGCGCACTGACCTCTACATTGCTGAGGCCAGATGCCAACTCTCCGACACCTCCTCCTACCGCCCCCTTGATCATGACCCCACCCCCGAACACCAAACCATCATCTCCCAAACCATCCACAACCTCATCACTTCAGGTGACCTCCCACACACCGCCTCCAACCTCATCAGTCCCCAACCCCGCACCGCCCGCTTCTGTCTCCTTCCCAAAATCCACAAACCTGAATGCCCTGGTTGACCCATTGTCTCCGCCTGCTCCTGCCCCACCGAACTTATTTCCACCTATCTCGACTCCATTTTCTCCCCCTTGGTCCAGAAACTCCCCACCTACATCTGTGACACCACCCACGCCCTCCACCTCCTCCAGAACTTCCAATTCCATGGTCCCCAACACCTTATCTTTACCATGGACGTCCAGTCCCTGTACACCTGCATTCCCCATACAGATGGCCTAAAGGCCCTCCACTTTTTCCTGTCCCGCAGGCCCGACCAATCCTCCTCCACTGACACCGTCATACGCTTAGCCAAACTCGTCCTCACCCTCAACAACTTCTCTTTCAATTCCTCCCACTTCCTACAGACAAAGGGGGTGGCCATGGGTACCCGCATGGGCCCAAGCTATGCCTGCCTCTTTGTAGGTTATGTGTAACAATCCCTCTTCCGTACCTACACTGGCCCTAAACCCCACCTCTTCCTCCGTTACATTAATGACCATAGCGGCGCCGCCTCATGCTCCCACGAGGAGCTCGAACAGTTCATCCACTTCAGCAACACCTTCCACCCCAACCTTAAGTTCACCTGGACCATCTCTAATACCTCTCTCTCCTTCCTGGACCTCTCTGTCTCCATCTCTGGCAACCACCTAGAAACCGATGTCCATTTCAAGCCCACCGACTCCCACAGCTACCTAGAATACACCTCCTCCCACCCACCTTCCTGCAGAAATGCCATCCCCTATTCCAAATTCCTTCGCCTCCGCTGCATCTGATCCTAGGATGAGGCATTCCACTCCCGCACATCTCAGATGTCCCCGTTTTTCAAGGACCGCAACATCCCCCCCTCAGTGGTCGAGAACGCCCTCGACCGTGTCTCCCGCATTTCCCGCAACTCACCCCTCACACCCCATCCCTGCAATAAAAACCAAAACAGAATGCCCCTCGAACTCACGTACCACGCCACCAACCTCCGGATCCAACGCGTCATCCTCCGACACTTCCGGCATGTGCAATCCGACCCCACCACCAAAGACATTTTTCCCTCCCTACCCTTATTTGCTTTCCGGAGGGACCACTCTCTCCATGACTCCCTTGTCCGCTCCACACTCCCCTCCAGCTCCACCACACCCGGCACTTTTCCCCGCAACTGCAGGCAGTGCTACACCTGCCCCCACACCTCCTCCCTCACCCCAATCCCAGGCCCCAAGAAGACTTTCCACATCAAGCAGATGTTCACCTGCACATCTGCCAATGTGATATACTGCATCCGCTGTTCCCATTGTGGCCTTCTCGACATCGGGGAAACCAAGCGGAGGCTTGGGGACCGCTTTGCAGAACACCTGAGCTCGGTTCGCAATAAACAACTGCATCTCCCAGTCGCGAACCATTTCAACTCCCCCTCCCATTCCGCAGATGACAGGTCCATCCTGGGCCTCCTGCAGTGCCACAATGATGCCACCCGAAGGTTGCAGGAACAGCAACCCATATTCCGCTTGGGAACCCTGGAGCCCAATGGTATCAATGTGGACTTCACAAGCTTCAAAATCCTCCCTCCCCCTACAGCATCCCAAAACCAGCCCAGCTCGTCTCCGCCTCCCTAACCTTTCCTCCCACCTATCCCCTCTCCCCACCTCAAGCCCCACCCCCATCTCCTACCTGCTAACCTCATACCGCCCCCTTGACCTGTCCATCCTCCCTGGACTGACCTATCTCCTCCCTACCTCCCCACCTACACTCACCTTTACTGGCTCCATCCCTGCTTCTTTGACTTGTCTGTCTCCTCTCCACCTGCCTTCTCCTCTATCTATCTTCTATCCGCCTCCTCCTCTCTCCGTATTTATTTCAGAACCTCCTTCCCCTCCCCGATTTCTGAAGAAGGGCCTAGGCCTGAAACGTCAGCTTTCCTGCTCCTGTGATGCTGCTTGGCCAGCTGTGTTCATCCAGCCCTGCACCTTGTTGTCTCTAATGTTCAGAAGACTCAAGTTTGAATCCCAGCACAGCAGATGGTGGAATTTGAATTCAATAAGAATTAAGAATCTAATGAGGGCCATGCATCCACTGTCAATTGTCAGGAAAAACCCATCTGGTTCACTAATGTCCTTTAGGGAAGGAAACTGCCATTCTTACCTGGTCTGGCCTACATGTGACTCTAGATCCACAGCAATACTGTTGACACTGAACTGCCCTCTGGGCAATTAGGGATGGGCAATTAGGGATGGGCAATAAATGCTGCCTGGTCAGTGATGCCCTCATCCCATAAATGAATAAAGGAAACAAAATTTTTACATTGCTGTGAATGGCCAGTTATAGTGCACAAATTGGCTACCATATTTCGTATAGCACAACAATAAATGCAAGTTTGTTTTAAATTTATTCATAGGGTGTTGGTGGCACTTGCTTTTCCTTGATTGGCCAGGATATGAGTAGCTTTCTAGGCCATTTTAGAGGGCAGCTAAGAGTCAAGCACATTGCTGTAGGTCTGGAGTCACGTATACACCAAACTCAGTAAGAATGGCAGATTTCCTTCCCTAAAGGACATTAGCGAACCATGTATTTTTTACAATGATTGATAGTAGTTACGTGATAGATATTAGGCTAGATTTTTTTAAATTCCAAATTTTATTGAATTCAAATTTCACCCTGTGGTTTGCTGGGATTTAAAAAAAAACATGCTCCCAAAATTTGGGATCCTAGATTGCTCGTCCAGCTACATGACCACCACATCACTGTCTCATCAAGTCAACTGCTGAAGCATAATTCACTGTAACGTACTTCAGGGCATGTTGCAGTTGTGAAAAGTGAATTAGTTGCTTCATTTATTTCACAAATGTCTTATCCAATGCTCATTTCTTATGTGTGACCCTTCTCTTGACAGCCAGTGTTAGCAGAGAGATTGATATTTACACAGAATATCTTTTAGCAAATCTCATTGCAAACAGTCAATGACTTTAAGATGCATGACTCTTGATTTGGAACCAGTTGTTCAGCTGTAGGAGATTGGCAATTGAAGTTGAATCCCTAATTTTCCAATGTCCATGTGGACCCTTTCCAGCACAGTTTGCCGGATGGCTATTTGAAGCAGGAATGAACTGATTTCCCCTCCCTGCTTCAGAAATCCTGATAGGTCAACATCACCAATAGTGAGTACTTGGTGCAAATAGTCTTTCTGGTTTAGCATCTACCCAGTGTCATGTATTTACCAAATCAAACCATGAAGAATGGCTGCTCTTTTCAGGGTTACAAAGGATGCAAAGTTGATTTCCATAGCCAATATGTTTGTATAAGGTGACAAGATAGATGTAAGTGACAGATGCAGCTGACCAACAAAATTGCCTCCTTCCAACTGTTCCTTAAATGATTATTGCTGAAAGCTCAGTTGGCTTGATGGCTAGTTTGTGGCAAAATGACACCAACTGCATGGGCTCAATTTCGATGCTCGCTGAGGTCACCATGTAGGTCTTATTTTCTGGTCCTTGCCCCTTGCCTGTGATGCGGTAACTCTCAGGTTAAACAATTGTCTCTCTCTTATAAGAGAAAAGGGCTATGTAACTTTACCTTATTGCTTCAGAAAGGCACATGTTATCAAAACTTTTCACCTTGCACTGATCAGGACATTTTGTAAGTCTATCAATTCAAGAGAAAAGCCAACATTTATACAGTCTGATTTCTGATTAGTTGCTGAGTGGGTTCTGATTGGTAGACATGATGCCACAGAGAATGTTTAAATTTTAAACTCAATGCGGTGGGGTGGGGGCATGGACTCTGATTCTTCAGGGCATTGCACTGAGAACTTAAGCAGTGAATGGGTGTTGCCTATTTTGTTGCGTTGAAATAGACAGCATGTCTACATGTTCCTTCCGTCTGCAAAGAATGTGTGAATGTTCCCATATATTAGTATATATCTAGCTTCCAGTGTAGCCAAATGTGCCACACAAGCAAGCCCAACTGACATTCTGAAATTAGTGATCAGTGTACTTCTTCACACACTCAGGATTGTCCAGCAAATGTTGTCCAATTGTAGAATCACACGTTAATGTTCGATACTGTGTTCCAAGTTTTCCATTTCAGTCACAGCCTGCAAAACTGAAATAAACACTTTTCTCCACACAGAAACTCTCACAGACAATGGTTGGTTTTGCCTAGACACCATCTCGAAGACTTGGAAGCCTTGACAAATCAAGGTTCTTTTATTCTTTTTGTCTCTAGGCTTCCGTGACCAAACAACAATGTCTCAGTGTGGCATTCTTACTGCTTAATGAATAAAAACGGGTTCCTTATCATTGTAATAAAAATATTCCTGCAAAGTACAAGTGTACGAATGTGTGCAACTCCTAATTTCAATGTTTCTCTGACGTGTACATAATTTTGTGCCACCTTTAATTTTTAATTACCAATCAGAAGTTGACATGTTTTGTTCAAGAATCACATCGATGATTCTGTCGTTCTTTTAAGATCTGTGATGCTAATGACCAGGCTGATAATGGTTTGCTCACACTCTGTGTTTTGGTTTAATTTTAGCTTGTCATCTTTTCTCATTAGTTCTTAAGGCACTCTTCCTAACCTCTCAGCTGTATTTCCTCATAAGTTTATAATTATCGCTTGCAACATTTTATCTTTGGAGTGAAATGAATCCACCCAGAGTGGAGCAGGTTGAACAGACAGGGTTTGGATGTCGTTCCTTGCAGAATGCCAGTCCTGATCCATATTAATTCTTTTGCTCATTAAGGTAAGGGATGACAGTGCCGCAGAGCACAAATTTCTTTTTCGCCTTTCTTCAGTCGTCTCCTTGCAGTGACAACGTCAACAGTTTCTGAGTCGGCGAAGTGGGCATTAGTGGCACTGCAGAGAGCTTTATCCAGCAATGATCTGTAGCCCTTATTGTGTCAAGCTTCTCTGATTATCCCTGGTTTTATATGCCCTATTTTATTGATGGAAGGCCCTTGCAGATGAGGCTATCATCTTACATTAAGTTTAGCTATTGTTTTAGGTTATACTTGCCAAAGTTGGTGAATTTTAATAAAAATCAAATAAAAACTGTGGATGCTGAAAATCAGAAATCAAAACAGAAAGTGCTACAGAGGCTCAGCAAGTCTGGTAGCACATGTGAAGAGAAATCAGAGTTAATGTTGCAGGTGGCGTTACCCTTCCTCAGAACTTCTGAAGAAAGGGTCACTCAACCGAAAATGTTAACTCTGATTTCTCTCCACAGATCTGCTGAGCTTTTCCAGCATTTTCTGTTTTTGTAGTTGGTGAATGTTAACCTCTCCTGCGTCAGAAATCTGTTTATCCATCCAGACTTGACCAGACTCCAGTTTTGAGGTGTCCCTCCAGGACACCCTCTAAAGGGTTGAAATCATTATGAGAACCAATGATGGTTGTCATGCTGATGAGCCCATGTCAATCTCTAAATTATGAACCTCCCGTCCGCTATGAAAATGGGATTTTGGGATGACTGGCAAACAGTAAGGATTTTGGAACTTGTTCCCACCATTGAAAAGTGACAAAAGGCAAGAACTTCCAAAGTTTAAAAGGTTTACAGAGACAGATTAGATTAAGTAGGAGAAAGTCAATCTCAAGTAGAAAAATAAAAATTAATCTACCACAGACAATGAGAAAAAAATCAATAGGAGAACCAGCAGTACCGGTAGTGTGACTTCGCCACTAAATGATCAACTTAGTTATTTCACATCCAGGACTGGATGAGTAGAAATTCCCCCCAAGAAAAAGACATTGGGAAAACTGATGCCATTTTTTACAGTGCCAAACTTTTTTCTGATGAAGGGTTTAGGCCCGAAACGTCAAGTTTTCCTGTTCCTATGATGCTGCTTGACCTGCTGTGTTCATCCAGCCCCATGCTTGTTATCTCGGATTCTCCAGCATCTGCAGTACCTTTTATCTCTGATCCAATCTCTAACTATCAGCTTCATCTTTCTCCCTGAAAGTAGACTTAGACGAATATATTATGTTGGAAATCTTGATGTCATATTTGACCCCAGGGTTCACGTCTGGTATTCACAACCGTACCTTCACTGTAACTGCTTCATTTCAACCTGCATAACATTGGTGGACTTCACCCCAGCCTCAGCTCATCCACTGCAGAAACCCTGTTTCATGCCTTTGCTACCACTAGACTTAACTATTCCAATACACTTCTGGCTTGTCTCTCATATCTTGCCTTCCATTAACGTGAGATTATCCAAACCTCTGTTCATCTGTCGCCTCTGTGCCTACTGCCCTGCACAGGCCCTAGTCAAGCGACCTCTTGACTTTGAAATTCCTATTTTTTTTAAGGCCTTAGCTTTCTCTGTCATCTCCTCTGGCTCCACAACCCTCTGAGATAGAGTCACTTATGGTACAGCAGAAGCTGCACAACCCACCAAATTTATGTCAGCTCGTGGCAGAACAACCCATTCAATCTTGTTCTCCCTGTACAGATTGTACTGAGTTCCAATGGGGCAGCACCATCTAATTTCCAGATAGATTGCACGCGTATAATTGTAGCCTCTTAAGCATCCCAAATTGCAATTGTTTCATGTTTGTCTGTGTACAAGCAACAACAGCTTATATTGGCCAAGAACCTAAGCTGTGGAATTCCTTCCCTACTCCATTCCCTACCTTTCATCCCTTCTTTAAGACACTCCATAAAATCTAACTCTTTGACCACATCTCTGGTCATCTGATTTAATAGCTTCTTGCATGGCTTGGTATCATACATTGCTTATAATGTTCCTATGAAGCACATTGGGACATTTTATTAAGTTAAAGGTAGTACATGAATAGAGACTGTTTTGTAGACCAATCAGCCTCTTAGATCTCATCTGATCTGTATCTCAACGCCATTAACATGAACAAATATTAAGATACAGAAACTTAAGTTTCAGTTAACATTATATCACAGTTATAATGTGAAAACTGACACTTTACTAACTTTAATTCCACATTAGCATTTCTCTCAGTGTCACAGCTTGTCAACTGACAAATAAGAAACCACCTTACCCTGGCCAAACAAAATTTGACCGATCTTATTTTTTGAACTTTTTGAGACATCCAGTCTCAACAGTTTTATTTTGGGAGACAGTGTTCCCAATCTCTACTAGGCTTTGTGTGAAGAAGCACTTTCAGAATTCTCCCCTGGGCAATTTATCTCAAATCTTAAGATAACACCCCTGTTCCTAGACTCTTCTATCCTGTCAGGTGTTGCTCCACCTGCTGTAAATATCCAGTTTTCCTTGTTTTCGTTTTACTTCAGATTTTCAGCATTGCCCTGTTTCTTTTCTTTTGAGAAATCTCATAATTCCTGGCTCTGCAACCTCTGAAATAAAAACAAGAAAGGCTGAAGGATAGCAGAGGCTAATTTGTTTTGTTGCAGTTCAGTCGTTTTGTTCTATTGATGTACATGGGGCTGACATTTCTTGAGACACGAGCTGTAACTCTCATGCATGTCACTGCCTGCTTGACATGATTGTGAGCTGATCCAAAAAGCATCTCATCTTGATCCTTTGCAAGCAACGTGCTTAATATATATTTTACTCTTCCTGCCAGAGCCTCTCTTTCCACATCGCCTGTTTGCAAAGGTGCGAGTAACTGCTGAGATTTTACCAACAGGTCTGCCATGTCACAAGAAAAAAGCCTCTTGATTTATTAATCTTCAAGTCTGGTTTAATTAGTAGGGTTTCAGTTTCAGTTTCAGTTTCACAACTTAATTCTCTCTCAATATGCAAGGACTTTAGTCTGTGCTGCCTCTCAATCTTTGCTGCATTACTAGGAGTCTGTAGTCAACAGTCAAGTCGATAAACGTCGAGTTACGCATTCACACTTCTGCATAAAAAAATGGCATAGAGAAAGAATGTCATACACGGAATAGTTTATTAACTAGATGCCACAACTTGCATTGAAGCACAACCTCAGTGAATTTCAGTTCCTTTGGTGACCCCTTCTAATTGTTTCCATGTTGTCACTGTGCTCTGCAAAGCCATCATTATCTAAAGCAACGACAACAGTGTCAGAGATAACAAGGTGTGGGGCTGGATGAACACAGCAGGCCAAGCAGCATCATAGGAGCAGGAAAGCTTGACATTTCGGGCCTAGACCCTTCATCAGAAAATGTGGCAACAACAGTGTCAGTTTGCATTTATATAGCTCTTTGAATGTTGTTCAGTGTCCTGGGGTTTTATATAAGCACCAAACTAAATGTTACCTCTAAACTACAAACGGAGATGTTAAGGCAGGTGATCAAAAGCATAACAGAGCGTCTGAGGAGAGAGGGGATTACGAGGCAATTCCACAGCTTTGGAGCCAGGTGTGGCTATCAGTGGTGGAACAAGTAGAATGGAGCATCCTCCCAAGGTCAGATATGGCAGTGCACAAATATCAGGGACTGGCAGAGGAGATGAGAGAGATAGGGAGGGGGCGTGTCTGCAGAGGAATTTGTAAAACAGGACATAGCTTTAAAACTTCAACCAGCCAGTCTGAGGACTGGGATCAATTTCGACTTCAGCAAAAGAGGACAAAAAGATTCATCAACAAGCGGGAAGTAAAAAGAACGTAAAACATAGAACAGTACAGCGCAGAACAGTCCCTTCGGCCCACGATGTTGTGCCGAGCTATTATCCTACTAAGGTCAATCTACCCTGCATACCTTACATTATACTATCATCCATGTGTCTATCCAGGAGTCACTTAAATGTCTCTAAAGTATCTGACTGCACTACCACTGCCGGCAGTGCATTCCACACGCCCACCACTCTCTGTGTGAAGAACCTACCTCTGACATCTCCCCGTACCTTCCTCCAATCATCTTAAAATCATGCCCCCTTGTGATAGTCATTTCCGCCCTGGGAAAAATGTCTCTGGCTAGACATTCCATCTATACCTCTCATCATCTTGTACCCTTCTTTTGAATAACAAGAGTAAACATGCAGGGCACATTAAAGCTGACTGTAAAGGCATCAATAAGTGTGTGAAGACGAAAAGATTTGCAAAGACAGATGTACATCCCTTACAGTCAGAAATAGATGAAGTTGTAATAGGGGCGAGGAAAGAAATGGCAGAAGACTTGAACATATACTTAGGTTCTGTCTCCACAAAATAGGACACAAATAATTTCCTGGAAATGTTAGGGAATAAAGTGAGAGGGAGGAATTGAAGAAAGCCAATACCAATGTAAAAAGAAATGGTGCTATCAAAATTAATGGGTTCAAAGGCTGACAAATCCCCAAGGCCTAAATATCTAAACTAAAGAAAACAGTCCTGGAAATATTTGATACTTTGTGGTCATCTTCCACATTTCTATAGATACTTGATCAGTTCCAACAGGCTGTGTGTGGAGGGTGGGGGTGAGGGGGGGTGGGGGGCAGTAAATATAATTCCATTATTTAAAAATGATGGAGTGAAAGAGAAAACAGAGAATTACAGACAAATTAGTCTAACTTCAGTAATAGGAAAACTGCTAGAGTTTACCATTAAAAACAGAGTGATGCAGAATATTTGGATAGCATCAATGGATTGGACAAAACAACATGGATTTATGAAAAGGAAATTATGCTTAATGAATCTACTGGAGTCTTTTGAGGATGTAACAATTTGAATAGATAATGGAGGCCCAGTGGATAGGGTGCATTTGGATTTAAAGAAGGCTTTTGATCAGGTCCCAAACAAGATAGTGTTGGGCAAAATTAAATCATTAGGGTCTGGGGGACAATATACTGGCATAGACTGAAAATCAGTTTGCAAAGAAGAAACAGAGAGTGGGAACAGATACATTTTCTTTTTCCATGTGGCACATAGTGGGGTTCCATTGGGATCAATGCTTGGGCCCTGGCTATTCACAATATAGATACATAAATGACTTGGATGGGGGAACCAAATACATTAATTCCAAATTTGCTGATGACACAAAATAAACTATGATTGGGAGTTTTGAGGAGGCTCCAGGATGATCTAGACAATTTTAGTGTATGGGCAAACACACAGCAGATGCAGTATTGCATGGAATAAATGCAAATTTATAGGTATACAAATGGTACATTGGCCTTCCTCGCAAGAGGATTTAAATTCGGACATGAGTATGTCACCCTGCAGTTATACAGAGCCTTGTTGAGAGCGTGCCTGAAGCATTGTGTGCAGTCTTTATCTCTCTACCTAAGTGTGGGTATCCTTACCATTAAGGGAGTCAGTAAACGTTTGCTAGACTGATACCAGGAGATGGCAGGACTGTTTTTTTTCTGAACAGAGATTATTTCAATTGGTTCAGAAATAGTAGGAACTGCAGATGCTGGAGAATCTGAGATAACAAGGTGTAGAGCTGGATGAACACAGCAGGCCAAGCAGCATCAGAGGAGCAGGAAGGCTGATGTTTCAGACCTAGATCCTCCTTCAGAAAAAAGATTTTTTTTCAGATTTTTTCTGAAGAAGGGTCTAGGCCCGAAACATCAGCCTTCCTACTTCTCTGATGCTGCTTAGCCTGCTGTGTTCATCCAGCTCCACACCTTGTTATCTCTTATTTCAACTGGGCCTGTATTCACTTGAATTTAGAAGAATGAGAGAGGACCTGACTGAAACCTATAAAATTCTGATAGGGTAGACATAATGGGTACAATGAGAATGTTTTCCCTGATTGGGAAGTTTAGACCCAGAGGTCACAAACTCAGGATTTTGAATAGGTCATTTAGGACTGACATCAGAATGTACTTCCTCACTCAAAGGCTGGTCACAGAATTACAGAATCCCTACATTGTGGAAGGAGGCTATTCAGCCCATTGAACATACACCTACTCTCCAAAGAGCATCCCACCCAGACCCACCACCAAATTCTATCACCCTGCATTTCCCATGGCTAACCCACCAAGCCTGCACATCCCTGGACACTAGGGGCAATTTAGCATGGCCAATCTACCTAACCTGCACATCTTTAGACCATGGGAGGAAACTAGAGCACTCAGAGGAAACCCAGGCAGACACGGTGAGACTTGCAAACTCCACACAAGCAGTTGCCCATGGCTAGAATCAAACCTGGGTCCCTGGCGCTGTGAGGCAGCAGTACTAACTGCTGAGCCACTGTGCCACTCGGCCAGCTTGCGGAATTCACTAGGTCAGAAGTCTGTGGAGACTGGGTCACTGAATATATTCAAGAGGGGATTGAATTGTTTTAAGGTAATAAAACCATCAAATAGTATACAGCGAAAGCAGGAATATGGCATTGAGATAGAGGGTTATCCGTGATCATATTGGATGGTGGAGCAGACTCAATGGGCCAAATAGCCTATTCCTGCTCCTAGTTTCTGTGTCTCTGTGCTAATTGGAAGCCACTGAAAATTAGAGATCACCAGGTGATAAGTGAATGGCATTTAATGTAAGTTCATACACAAGAAACAGAAAGATTAGATGATGATAAGGAAAACAAGAGTATGCAGCACCAATGAACAAAGGAAATTCCTCTGAAATAACATGGATGGAATTTCAGGCAGGTATCTTAGGGCATAAATCAGCACTAACCAGGCTACGGATGTGCAGCTCTGGAATAAGATTTAATTAATTATCAATGTTTCTTATCAGGATGGACAAGTAGATTGACAATTGGTAAATGGTAATAAATCAGTTTGATTTGTGCCCCATTCGAGTTATCAAGGTGGAGTTTAAAAATAGCTGCAAGCAAAGCCATTAAAAACCTTTAGAAAATTATTTCTCTCTCTTTCAATCCATGATTACAATTAACCCTAAAACAAGTTCAGTTATAAACTTCTCAACGGAGGTTTGTCAATTTTGTTTTAGTTTCTTTAAATCCCCTAATTGCTACTAGACTGATGCTTGCTGCATCATGAAGCAAATTGAAAAGTTTCTTTGAAACAAAAGTCTTTTGATTCCTGAGACTGAATGATGTGGGTGGATGGAGCAAGAAGTGGAGGACAGAGAGAAAGACAAAGAGAGGACAAATCATTTGGTCCAGCAGCCGCAACCGATAAACATCTAGAATCTAATGTGACGCTCAACTTTTGTTCCCGAGTAATTAACATTTTCTTTTGGCTTTAATATTGGTGAACTGAGCTGTGATTGTATCCTGAAGGTTAAGAGACACTTCACACTGTTCATTTGCAAGGATGAGTCCAAGCACAGCTAATGCTCATTGGGGAAAGACATCTTAATGAGTGGTGCTGTCAGACAAGCAATTTGAAGGCCTTTTTATCACAGTGCTCTGAGTCAGTGGTTCAAGTCTTTGAATATCCACTCACTGCACGTGACCGGGCTAATTGCTTGGGGGAATAAGGACTAAATGGAGCCATGCATCATGTTGGGTCAGTGTTGAATCCATTTAAATGTTGATAGGTTGTCACACTTAAATATCAATAGGTTTCTAACATAGCTATAGGTGTGGTGAGCCAGTTTCTGGATCAGCAGAGTTGAATCGAAGAATTTAGGAAAACAGGACAAGTTGTGTAGATGCCTATTGAGCAACATTTTTCCCTCAGTCAACACCTCAAAGTGCCAATTATCTGACTACTCATCTCATTGCTGTTTATGGATCGCTGGTGTGCCCTAATTGGCTACCGTACTTTTCTACACCACAATGTAACAACTATTCCAAATACTTCTCTGGTTCGGAAGCCTTTGAGGTCATGAAAGGCGCATTATAATTACAAATTTGACTTTCTTTCCTTTTAGTCCAATGTGTAATTTAACTTGTAGGGTTTTTTGGTTAGCTTTTCACATGGCAAGAAAGCGTACAAACACAAACAACGTAACCAAAAACATTACATTCATCAATATTTACAGCTTTAATTGATGGAGCTGTTGGTCACAAAACGGAGGTATTTTGGCTTATACAGTACTGTTCTACAATAGAACCTACAGGATTCAGAGCAGCACATGAGTAATATACAGCCCAGGATGCTGCGAGATAGAGTGTTTACGTTAAACATAAAAACTCAAGGAAGTGTGGATGCTGGAAATCAGAAACAGAAGCAGAAATTGCTGGCAAATCCCAGCAGGTAGCAGGGTCACTGGACCCAAAAACATTACCTCTGTCTCCTCTCCATTGATGCTTTCAGAGTGTTGACATTGTTGACCTGATAGTGTCGAGGGATGATGAGCTCCCTGAATTTACCTCTGAAGAGAGAGCAAATCTTTACCAATTGAGTAATTGCCAACTGAAAGTCCAAATTCTAACGATATTCTCAGTAAAAGTCCAGAAGTGTTTTGGTGAAGCCAAAATGAAGCAAGTTGATAGATGGAATTTTTGAAAGATAGAAGGCATCATTCCGGTAGAAATGTGGGAACATCTGCACAGCTAGGCTATCATTTATGTGCTATCCTTCTTTGCCCTTGAAGAGTTGATCAGCTACATTCTCGAATCACTGACTGTATGAAAGCCTCTTTTGCAGTCATTTGGAACAACCACTAGGCTACCTCAGAGAACAACTAAGAGAAAATACATTGCTGTGGATCTGGGCTCACATTTAGATCTGCTTAGGAGTGGTAAGAACAGCAGAATCCTTGGACACAAGTGAACCTGACAGGTGTTTGCAGTAATTTCATAGTCACCAACTGATAGCATATTATTATCGATGTCCAGAATTTAAGCTGCTGTGATGGGATTTAAAACTACATCTCTGGATTGCCAGTCCAGGTTTGTGGATTACTAGCCCAGTATCAAATCCACTCCATTATCATAAGCCTATTGAGTACTGCAATTTTCCACAGGCAGTGGAAATCCAAGGTTCTGAAGAAGCACACATTACTTGCCAAGGCCACATTGCACTGATGAATCAGTAATCCTCTTTCTCCTTTCTGCCATCCCAAAGAACTACATATTGTTAATTAAGGCTATTAAAGCACAGTAGCAAACATTTTATCATGCTGACTGAGCCCTGAGGAGCAGGCCTCTGGTTAATCCTCCTTTCCATGACCAGAGCTACTGAAGAGATTTCCACAGCCACACATCTCCTCAAAACCAGCTGAGACTAACTAAGTCTATGTTATATGTGTACACGTGTGTGTTTGTGTGGGTCGGCATGGTGGCTTGGTGGTTAGTATTGCTGCCTCACAGCGCCGGAGACCCGGGCTCAATTCCAGCCTTGGGCAATTGTCTGTGTGGAATTTGCTTGTTCTCCCCATGTCTGCATGGGTGTCCTGCCTCAGTGTACACATATGTAGGTTAGGTGGATTAGCCATGGTAAATGTGGAGTTATGGGGACAGGGTGTTCAGGGTGGGATGTTCTTGGGAGGGTCAATGCGATTCGATGTGTTGAATGGCCTGCTTCTACACATGCTCGGGATTCTATGTATATACATGTTATAGGAGAAGCATTTTGAAATTGATTGTGGTAGGTGGATCCAATACCCTATTGACATTCTCTGACCAAGTACCCAATGACCAATGGTCAATTATGGAATAGGTTCTTATGTGGTCCATGAAAGTGGATTTGTCAAAAGGGGGAAAACAAATAAAGGTTGAAACAGAGAAATCATGGTAAAAAAATCATTACCAACAAAGGGTCTTAGTATAACAAGCATGGGGCTGGATGAACACAGCAGGTCAAGCAGCATCATAGGAGCAGGAAAACTTGACGTTTTGGGCCTAAACCCTTATATTTTTTGCCTTGTGTAGGACTGGGAGATTTGTAGAATGCATACACCGTCCTCCATATAAACTACACTCCGTCAAACACCCGTTTACAGCTATTGTCTTCTTAAGAATTAATGCATTCAACTAAATGCAACATTTGCATCTTGAATTATTTCTTTTAAAGAGTTAGGGGAATCTCAGCTTCAGGGATATCATTCCCTTATGCCCTGTGCCAAAGTCACAAGTACATGGAAAGTGGCATGCCACAGGCTAGTGGCTGTCACTCAATTGCAAGCCACATTTTCACATGCAGCAGGCAAAGCGTTCAGGTACAGCATGATGGCAATTCACAGCTAATCAACCAACATCTGGAATAGGAGAGGCAAACTGGTCAATTGGGAACCTTTTATCTGAACCCTCTACCTTTGTCAGCCGCCCTGGCTCCTTGGCTAGTCTGCCTTTCATTTAGAAAGCTATTGATTCAAGTCTGGAGTACTGAGCATATACTCGGTGTTGATAATTCAGTGGCTAAGGGAGGGCTGTAATGTTGAAGTTACAGTCTTTTACATGAGACTTTAAACCAAGTCCCCTCCCGATGAAGATATAAAAGAACTCATTTTTCTGAAAAGGAACTGGAGAGGCTTGTCCCAGTGCTAGACAATAGTTATCCATTAACCAACTCCTTCGAAGATGATGATCTAGACCCCATCACACTTTTGGAATTTTTCTATTAGAAAATTTGCAAAGGTACAAAGAGAGCACATGAAAGTGGGACTTAAACTGATTTAGCAGAGCGCTGGCATGAATAGAACAGACCAATGTTCTCCATGACTATAAAATTAGCTGCCATGTTGTTTGCATTACATCAGACTGCATTTCAAACAAGCTTCATTGGCTGTGAAGAGCTTTGGGACATCCTAACGTCCATTAAAGATTCTATATAAATGCAAGATTTTTTTTGAAGAAACATCAAGCCACAGAAATAAGCATTGCCTACACTTGTCCAAATTACTATCAAAACGTAAGTATTTTAGTTCCTGCTTTAATGTTCCTGGTACTTTTTGATGATCGTTTGTATACCAAAGCTTCCCAGTCCCATTGACAATAGATTTCCTTTCTCTTGTTTCTCAGTTTCCTCTCCTGGAAGATTTTTGTATCATTCCCTTATTTGCTCTAAATATTTGTCTCACTGTTAATTCTTTAAAAGATTTGGGGATTAAGATTCCTGTTGAATGGTTTCCAAGTTGTCTGTGGGAAAGAATGGAAGCAACTCACACCTGAGTCATCCCTTATCTGATTACTATTGGCTCCCAATAGAGAAAAAAATACCAGGTTATTATGATATTCATTGATAATGACTGAAGTATCTTGGCATACACATAGAGCTAGGAATAGAAATAAATATCTCAGGCCTCACTTCCAATTTTGCTGTCTGCAGTGACCTCAAGATCCTTTGTAGAATCATACAATCACTACAATGTGGAAGCAGGCCATTCAGTCCATCAAGTCCACACTGACCCTCTGAAGAGCAACCCTCCCAGACCCACTCCCCTATCCTATCCCTGTAACCTCATATTTACCCTGGTTAATCCACCTAGCCTGCATATCCCTGGACAATTTAGCATGGCCAGTCCACCTAACCTGCACATCTTTGGACTGTGGAAGAAACTGGAGCACCTATAGGAAACCCACACAGACACAGGGAGAATGTGCAAACTCCACACAGCCAGTCACCTGAGATTGGGATTGAATGTGGGTCCCTAGTGCTGTGAGGCAGCAGTGCTAACCACCAAGCCACTGTAGAACCCAGCCAACTTTTAATCCATTGATTCCAGTGTGTTGTAAACCAGCTGCAATCTGCAATGGGCAACAATTCCAATCTGCTGGGTATTCCCAAATAGAACAGAGGGATACTAGGTCAGTGGTAACTGTTACGAGGTCAGCCCAGCTGGGCATTATAGAAACAGATGAGGCTGTTAACCTGATCCAATTAGGGATCCCTGGCTGACAAAGAAAAGTTGAGCGTCAGAGATACTGACACTGTGGTGCCTGACTCTGTGTGAGGCAGCACTACAGTCAAGGACCATTCATGTGTAAATGGTATTGCGGTGCCGGTCTGTGCAGAGCTATTTCAGTGACTTTGCTTTTTAAAAACCTTAACATTCTGCAGAGCTGAGTTCCAATCTCACCATGCGCCTGGAATTTAAATTCAGGGCATGAGTAAAACTGGAAATGAGTTGCTAGTCTCATTAACAATGACCATGAAGCAACTGCATTTTTGCAGAAATCCATCTCATTTGCCAACGTCCTTAAGGGGAGGAAATCTGCCAACTTGACCAATCTGTGAAGCCAGATCCACAGCAATATGATTGATTCTTAGCTGCCCTCTGAATACAGACAACAGGACATTTGTTCCATTAAAACAGGTAATCAAATCAACACATTGGGGTTTACCTTCATCCTGGAATTCAAAGCAGTGACTCATCTCCATCTTCCCAATGGCAATTAGTGATGGCCAACAATAGTCAGGCCTTACCAGTGACGCTTACCTTCCAAAAATGAAATTTAACACCGTTGAAAATGAGCACAGTATTAGGGGCTAGAGGTCCTGTTTTCCCTTCCCCTCCAACTGATAACCTTTGGCCTTTTTGTATTGGCTGTCGCTCACTGGTATAACTTGATAATGCGTGGTTTCCTCTTCCAAGTTCTCATTATTATTTCTTTCATCTTTCTTTCAACCTGTGAGTTTGATGAACAGCAGCGGGCCACCTACACTAATTAGTGCAATGGTTGGGTACTAATTAGAGACAGGGAGGTACAGAAGAGGCAGCAACTTAACTGACGTCCTATAACTAGTGCCTCAGAAAAAAAAATGCAGTCATGACAAAAGTTCAGAAATGTATTCTCTTAATCTGCAGTGCGTGATGCTTAATTAGGTGCTAAAGCCTGAGCTTCCGCCAAATATTTGAGTTCTTGGGTATTTGTGCATTGAAGATTTAAACTGACAATTAAATTACAGTTTTTTCCTCCCCTTCAAGAAATTGCCAATAATTATAACCTAAAGAATCGGAACTTCACAGAGGATTGTCAGAGCTGAATGATTTCAAAATGTATTTGCACAAGTAATTTTAAAATTGTAGATGTATGCCCAGGAAATAATAAAGCAGCTAATCTTTTCTAACCTTTCTGATCAAAAAGAAAATGCATTATTATTTTGATACAATTCTTAACACTTATTTTTTCATTTTGTTTCTAAAGTAGTTGATTTTTTTTTATATTAAGAAAAGGATGGATACAATAAACGCCAATAAAAGATTTCCAATTTTGAGAGGGTGTCCAAAACTAAGGTTGATAAGTCGAGGATAGAAATAAATTCAATAAGAAATTCAGGAGACTCTTTGTCCGCAGCAATTAAAATGTGTAACTCACTACTGCAAGGAACAGTTAAGATGTTAAAATAGATGATGCATTTAAGGGAAAGCTGGAGAATCACGTGAGGGAGAAAGGAATATATTGGTATACTGATGGGGTTTGATGAAGGAAATTGGGAGGAAACTGGAATGAAGCACAAACACTAGTTTAGAACAGCAGAGGGAATAGCCTGCTATTATGCTGTAATTTCCTTCAAAGCATCTAAATCTCTCCTAAGGTTCACAAGATCCTCAAACACTGAGGGATCTAGTACTTGGAATCCACCTCTTCAATATGTAGAGCACCCTGGGAACACTAGAAAATATCTGCAAGATTGTTTTAAAATCATAATTCGTGCCTTTATTACACAACCTCTGCTTCTTTCCCATTGATTGAGGAAAAGTCAGCATCAGACAGTGAGAGGACATCAAGGTAAACAGAACTGCTAAATACTTGGCAATTAGGAGAACAAATAGATGGCAGAGTAGAGTCAATGGGAAGCAGGGGAGAAATTTGCCACCAGTCAGAGTTATACCTGGAGCAAAGGAAGATGGTTCTGATTGTTAGAGGTTCGTCATTTCAGCTCCAGGGTATCTCTGCAGAAGTGCATCAGGTTAATGTTCCAAACCCAATCATCTTCAACTAATTCATCAAGAACCTTCCCAAAATCATAAGAGGAGTGAAGACGTTCACTGATAATTGCACAATGTTCAGCGACATTCACAATTCCTCAGATAATGAAGTAGTCCATGTCTAAACGTAACAAGACCTGAAAAGTATAAAAGCTTGTGCTGACAAGTGGCAAGTAACATTTGCGCCACACAAGTGCCACTTAAATGACCACAGTCAACAAAACAGAATCTAAAAATAGTCCCTTGACATTCAGTGGCATTAGTATTACTGATACCCCTATTATCAACAACCTGGGGCTTACCATTGACCAGAAGTTGAATTGGACTAGCGAAATAGATGCTGTGGCTACAAAAGCAGGTCCGAGGCTAGGAAACCTGCTGTGAATAACTCATATCCTGACTCCCCAAAGCCTGTCCACCATTTAAAGGGCACAAGTCAAGATTGTGATGGAATACACTCCATTTGCTTGAACGTGTGCAGCTCCAACAATACTCATGACTCTTGACACCATCCAGGACAAAGTGAAAAAATGGAAAAATTCAGACTAGTGGAGAAAAGCTTCAGGCTATGGAATGACACACAAAAATAAGACCACAAGAGCTAGGAGCACGAGTAGGCCATTCAGCCCCTTGAGCCTGCTCCTCCATTCAATATGATCACAATTGATCTCATCTCAGGCTCAATTTACTTTCCATAATCCTTCACCCACTAAGCTTTAAAAATTTGCCTATCTCCTCCTCAAATTTACTCAATGATCCAGCATCCACTTCTTCAGGTGTAGTGAATTCCATAGATCCATGACCCCTTTGAGAGAAGTAATTGCTCTTCATTCTCTGCTACTCCTTATATTAAAACAGTGATCTCTCATTATAGATTGCCCCACATGGGGAAACAGCCTTTCTGCATCTACTTTGTCAGTTCCCTTTTGCTTCATATATACCTCAGTTAGATCTCCACTCATTCTTCTAAACTCAGAGATTAAAACTGGTCAATTTCTCTTCATAAAACAAGCACTTCATCTCTGCAAGCAACCTATAAGACAGTGGGGTCATTTGATTGCTCATACAAATAGTCAATATGGATAAGGTCAGGCGCAATCCTTCTGACTTGCAAGTAGGAGGTGCATTTGCAAGAGTGAAGTTTAGACAACATGGGTATCTGTGAGGAAATTACTCAAGATTGTAAGGTGAGCTATTGCCCTGTTTCCCAGTGCAGACAGTTCACGGGATGGTCAACACAAAAGATTTATTGAAAAGTGCCAAATCTAATGAAACTCTGCAACATCTGGGTCAGATTTTACAATGCACGACGTTAACTGTTGACACAGGGAGTTTAATGGTAATCAAACTTTAATTGATGCAGCATGAACTCTTGAATGTTATATATAAGGAGTCTAATCAGATTAATTATGGAGCGCATTAGTAAATTGAAATATTTTTGAACAGGCCTGTTGTGGGTTATTGTGGTACAAGTTAGTGTTAAGTTAATTAAATCGAAATAGCTATTCAATTAAAATCAAGTGACATAGTAATACCGTGCATAGAGAGAATGTTCAATAATTCTTCCTTCAAAAATAATATTATACACAACAAGCATTGAGAATAGAACATTTTCAATTTAAGTATCCAGTGTCAGCTACTATCATTCCATTCGGGCATAGTATAATTAAGGAGAAGTAAAAAGACATGATTTCAAACAATGTCTTATCACATCTAAGGAGTACCTCAAAACACTTCACACACATTGAATCGCTTTGAAACACTGCGTCTGCAGCCACACTGGTAGCTTTACTCTGCAGTCAAATGCAGAATAAAGTTCTCTCTGCTCTGCTCCAAGCCTAACGTTTTAGGCTTGGCTTCTGAAGAGTACGCCCATTAAGCCAGCAATCCACTGGCCTGTCAGTGTGAGGTTGCCAATTAGTACTGCATTGGGGAAGGTTTGTGCTGAGGGGGTAGCTTCATTAGGAACCAGGCTTAGACAGCCCAGGCTCATTTCACATCAGACCCTTGGATCCAGATAAGAATCAACTATTTCCAGTCATCTCAGCTGAGTTTGGGCCTGTGGCCCATAAAGTTGGGACCCGCCTCCTCCACAACACAAATCAAATGACTCAAACTGCTTTGATTTCTGTTTCTGCTGCTGGCTGAATCACATTCGATGATCTCGCTGCACAGATATCGTAACTAAGACAAGTAGATTTTTTTTTGGGAATGTTTCTTTCATGTTATAATTTTCTGCACGGGTCTCCTAATCGGAACTGTGAAATTAGACATGATGCAACACTGAATGTTAAAAAAAATGTGTAAAGATCCAGGCAATCTCTGCAGGGAAGCAATATGAATGGAAGCTGCTCGTTGGTGACACAGTGTCCAGACAAATCAAAGAATTGGAAAGGACCTTGTCAGCGATTTTCCATCCATTCCAAGGATTTGAGCATAAAACCTTGGAGCTTTCCAGTAATGATAAAGTCACCATAGTCTTCCCAGACCATTGGGCTGCTTTCCCATCAGAGAGAGACGATTGGTGGTGGCTTAACCCAACTGTCATCAGGGCGTAGGTAAGGGAAGTGGTTGAGAAGGAGAGTCCTTCATAGTAGCCTCAGCTATCGTGCAAATTGAACCCACGCTGTTACAAACCAGCTGGCCAGCCAACTGAGCTAACCAACAGTGCAGACCTGTTGGACTTGTGTCGTCTCAGACATCCTTGCACAACAAATTATATTCACACATGATACTAAACATAATAAAAAATGTCACAAGGCCCTTTACAGGAGCAATGCAAAGCAATATTTGATCCTGAAGCACATAAGGCCAGATAAAGCTTGGTCAAAGAGAGAGATTTTAAGAAACACCTTAAAGGATGAAAAAGAGTAGTCAGAGAGGCTTAAAGAGGAGATTCTAGGCCTTAGCACTTTGGCAGCTGAAGACATAGCCACTAATGATGGAGGGATTAAAATATCAGGAAGCCAGAATTAGATGAGAATAGATATCTCAGAGGGATGTGGGACTAAAAGAGATTAGAGCGGGGTGAGGTCATGGACCAATTTTAAATCCTGGGTGAATATTTTAAATTCAAAGTACAGCTTAGGACAGATTCACGATTCATCTCTGAGCAGAGGATTAATGAGTGACGAGCACTTGGGTGAAACATAGGGAGCAAAGTGTCAGATGAGCTCAAATTTAAGTAGGGAATAATTTGTGAGGCTGCCAGAACTGTTGTGGAATGTTCACATCTAGACATAACAGAGGAATAGGTGACTGAGCAGAGTACAAGGTGATAGAGGGGTGAAGCTGGGTAATATTTAGAAGTGGAAATAGACAGTCTTCAAGTTGGTACAGGTAGAACATCACCAGATATGGAAGCAGCAAGAAGGCAAGTGCAGCATTTTAAAGGCAAAACATCATTCAGAAGCTGGTAAGAAGTACACACCAAGAGTGAGGGCTAAAAAAAAGAGAAAAGCCAGACACACTTGGAAAATAGGGATACCTCAGCAATGTCAGCACTGTAAGGAGTACAAAAGGCATTAGTGATCCCTAAGGAAAAAAAATAGAATAATCCAGACAAACCAAAGAACCTGTGTTAGCACAGTGCAGAGATGGCAGAACATAGCAGGTCAGACAGCATCAGAGGAGAAGGAAAGTCGGTGTTTCAAGTTTACACCCTTCATCAGGACTGTGTGGAAGAGATCACCAGTGGGTTGCAGTGGGAGAGAAATCCACTGAGACCTTTTCGGAGGGAGGAAGACAACTTCTTCAAGGTGGGCATCCTTGGAAGAGGCTTCGCAGTCGGGTTATAACTCACTGGGAGAGAGCAAGAACTGCAGATGCTGGAGTCAGAGTCAATATAGTGTGGAGCTGGAGGAACACAGCAGGTCAGGCAGCAGCAGAGAAGCAGGAAAGTTGACGTGATGAAGGTTCCCAACCTGTAACATCGACTTTCCTGCTTCTCTGATGCTGCCTGACCTGCTGTGTTCCTCCAGCTCCACACTGTGTTAACTCTGACTCCAGCACCTGCAGGTCTTGTTATTTCCGAGTGACTGAAAACCAAAAAACTTGCCTGTGTCAATGGACATCCAGTTGATTGTGTGCTTCATACAGCAGTAAGTGTTACTGTCCTATCAGAAAACTTAGCATGACTGAAGAAGCTAACAGTCCACAGAGACAAGACTACTTGGCTCAAGTGGAACAACTTTCAGAAGCATGGAAATTCTTCAAGGTACATGACAAATACAAAAGTTTAAGGGAAATGTGCGAGGCACATTTTTTGCACAGAGGGTGGTAGGTGCCTGATAAGTACTGCCAGGGGAGATCATGGAAGCAGGTACAATAACAAAATTTATGAGGCATTTAGACAGACACACCATCAGGCAGGGAATAGAGGGATACGGACTATGTGTAGGCGGATCTTGTTACTTTAGAATGGCACCATGGTCAGCACAGACATGGTGGGCTGAAGGGCCTGTTCCTGTACCGTATTTTTCTGTGTTTTGTGTCTTAACACAATACTCTTAAGAGAATTGAAAATGCTGCTGGGGCTATAATTATTTGCAATGTGCATTGGTGACTTAGACAAGGGAAGTCAATGTACTATTGCCAAGTTTGCGGATGACAGGAAAATAGGTGGGAATGCGACTGGTGAGGATGACACGAAGGACCGAATTTTATTTTAGTTTTGGCTAAGTACAAGTTTTGTCGAGTATCAGGGAGAGTTCTTTTTCAGGAAGACTAGCAAATTTTCCCACTGCATTTTATTTGACTCACATCATTAACTACCTACCTCAGCAGCTGCGTGACTAACACATTACATCAGAAACAAAGTGGCTGCTTTACTCTGCATCCTTTCCAATCCCATACCCACATTTTACTGGAGCATAGGATATTGAGAGGTGACCTTATAGAGGTTTATAATATCATAAGGAGCATTGATAAGATTAATAGTAGATTTCAAGAGAGATTTGAAAAAGACATAAGGGGCAGTTTTTTTTACACAGAGGGTGGTTTGCATGTGGAATGAATCTCCTGAGGAAGCGGTGGATGTGGGCATGGTTACAATGTTTAAAAGACTCCCAGATAAGTACCTGAATTGGAAATGTTTGGAGGGATATGGGCCAGGAGCAGGCAGGTGAGACTAATTTAGTTTGGGATTATGTTCGGCATGGACTGGTTCGACCGAAGGGTCTGTTTCCATGCTGTATGACTCTGTGACTCTATAACCAGATTCAACGTGAGCTTGGACACAGACCTGTGAATATTGGATGAGTTGAAGGTTTATGCAGGTTGAAATGTGGGCAACCGCCTAATGTGATTATCAAGCTCAAGGGTAACCAATATATGGATAGCGTTTTCACTAAAAGATGAGTTGAGGTGGAACAGAGTCAAGCAAAGTTACAAAGATGGATAAGCCATTGCTAACATGAATGTGGGATTGGAAGTTCATTTCAGGGTCAAATATCATTCCAGCTTCCCTAACAGTCTAGTCCAGATGCAGACAGTTACCATGGGGTCTAAGGCAAAAACAAATTCTAATTATATGATTACCAATGTCAGTCAAGCAGTCTGACAACTAAAAGATGCTTGGAAATTTTGAAAGTGGTGTTATTGGGTGTAGTCAGTGAAAGTTTGAAAACCTTTTGCATGGTGTTGCCAAGTGGAAACAAAAGAACTAAACAAATGGGGAAGTGCCATAGAAAGATCCTTGGAGAACTCAGAAGTAAGAGTGTAGGGAGGAGCAATTGCACAAAAATATAAACGCTAGCATGGGTCAGTAGGGCTGAAAGAACCAGTTTCTTTGTTGCAAATGCAACATCATATTGGAGTCTATAAAGAGAAAAGATACGGGAAGTAGAGAATTTGCCACTTTAATGTTCATAAGTTTCCACCATTCATTAGAATAGTGTTGTTAATATTTCAATTTGTATCACATTTCAACAACCTGTACTCTATTTCAACAGTCTTATTGCACAACAGGCAATGATCCATCATATAAGTTTTAGCCAGATTAGCTAATTTTCCCTTATAAATCCAGTCGTATAGATTAACACAAACTTCAGTAAAATCTGCACCACCTGCCATTGTATAAACTGGCAATCCTTAACCATCTTGTATCTCCAGTATCACTGTCACACCACCCTGCATACCTACATACGTCAAAGGAACATGTCCAATTCACCAGCCAGAAGATACACTACTGATAACCAGCACCCAATCACTGTCATTTCAACAAGACAGTCTTCGATTGGTCGTCATGAGGCTTAGCAACAACACATTAAAAACAATGAATCCTCCATATTTTTGATCACATTAAATTGTGATCAGCTATGTTTTGGATTTCAAAGACCATGAGTGACTCCCCATATCCATTCATGACTGACAAGGCTTAAATGATTGAGTGGCACATGATATTATCAGAATGAAGATTCCTTTCGTTATCTACCATTTCTAATTTACTGGCACCACCCATTACCCATACATGCAGGACAACGCAAATTTTACCACTGAATAGAAAGGCCTGTAGCACTTACTATGAGCAGTCTCTGTCCACTTCTTACTGATGACAGGCAAACCATATTGACTGCTGTGAGCAGTGAGAACCGGAACAGATGGGCTATTCTGCAAGAAATTGAGAGAAACTATTTCTGTCAGCTGTCGTCTAGGACAAGGGCCACAGTCAAAGAATTAGACCAAGAGCTTTCATTCAAGTTTGGAAACTTTCATTCACACGGTAGAAATTTGGAGCCTTTCTCCCTAAACTGCAGTTGACCATAAGATGCATGAGCAGAAGTAGGCCTTTCAGCCCATTGAATGTGCTCCTCCATCAAGGAGATCATGGCAGATCTAACAATCCTCAACTCCACTGTTCTCCCTTTTCCCCATATACCTTGATTCCCTTTCTGATTATAAATCTGACATTATATCAATTGCTAATTTTAAAACTGAGAATGATAGATTTTACTAATTAAAGTTACTGAGGAATCTGGCAAAGGAAAGTATGGAATTTAGTTTCAGATCAGCCATGTTCTCATTGAATGCCTAAACAAGTTCAAGAAGCTAAATAGCTTAAGCCTAGTTCTATGTTGCTAGAAATTCATTTCTACTTTTAAGAGTCTGTAGCTGGCATCTTCAGTCATGTCATATGCACTGATGTTCTTGGATTCAAGGCAGTCATGAGTCAGGTTTCAAGCCCTATGAGATTGTAACGTCAATTTTGGCATAAACACTCCTCACAATCCAAGCTAGATGCACGAATCTCCATGTGTTATCATGAAAGCGAGTCGCTCAGAAGGAAGTTCAATATGTTTGAAACAAACTGAAAGTGAACTTGTCTTCGGTGTATTCACTCCATGGGAAGCAAGTATCTGCAAAGTTTATTTCATTTCTCCTGAGTATCAGACAAATCTGATCGAAGATTAGGTGATTTCTGTGGAAACCTGGACGCCATCACCTGCTAGCCTTTCTGAGTAAAACTGCTTCCTTAATTGAAATGTAAAGTTCTTGCGCAACAAAGGGAAAATGATTATACATCACCCAAAGTAATTTTATAAAATAAGTAACTGAGATATTGAATGTTCCTGAGAATAAAGTTATCTATTCAAAAATATGAATTTGATGTTATCTTTGAGATATATTTGTTGTTGACAAGCTGTTTAAGGTTAGGTTTGACACAGCTTGAAGCTTTCAAAATTCTGAGACTAAAGAACAAGTTCAAGCCCCAATCATGGACTTGAGCATATCATATGGGCTGTCATATCAGTGCAGTGTTGAGTTAGGCTTGCATTGTCAGATGTGCCAATTTTCAGATCAGACTCAGGAAGAAGCTGGCAGAAGTGTGTAATCAATTCTATCATATTTGGAAGCGATGTCACATGCACATTACAAATGCTTCATACCTGGAGACGTTGCAATGTGATCATGAGCTCAGAAAGGAAGCCAAAGATCAGAATCCCTCCAACTGAACCAAGAGGGTTATTGTTATATTCAGTGAAACTGTACATGCATTCTAAAAAATCTTCATTGAACTAAAATATCATAGATCACACATGAATATATACTCCAAGTCCAGGTTTTTGATGGAGGGTGAAGAATTCAACTAGGAATTAAGGTGTTCAAAGACATAAAAGACATTTGCGTGGTAAAGAATAAATCATTTCATTGTGGGTTTAGTAAAATATAAATATTTAGTGTTAGAAACCTTATATAGAACTTTGGAATTTTCAGTAACTGAGAAAAGAAAATGGCAACTTTTTTTAGTGGGGGAGCAGAGGCCCTTATTTTAAATAATAGGTTGTTTGTCATCTTTCGTTTATTTGTCCATTATTGTGGCTGGTCATTGAAATCTTGTTGGTTTTCCAATTCCTTCATTGATAGTATTTTATCAGCTTTCCTGGCATTGGAATGTTACATTCCCTGCATTTTCAGACTTAATTTGTGGTTTCATTTTGAAGTAATGAGTGAAATGTGACTCGAAGCAGTAATATTTAATAAAACTTCAGACCATACAGATATTTATATATATGCACAATATTCAGTGCCAACTTAATTTGCTGTGTTGGTCGTTGAACAAGACAATAAAACACCATATTAAAGATTGCTCTGGAAGAAATTACTTGTAAGAGTTCTCACAATGACATGTCTTTCAAATTTTCCTTACTTTCATAACAAAATAAACCTTTGTGTTGTCAGATCTGTGAGTATGGCGCACTGTGTGGGCAGATATGGTAATGTAATCACAGAACATCTTGAGAGAATTAGGTGCCTTAGGCTTGATGTTCAAGCTACACTTTAACTCTTCAGTTACTTAATTAATTTTGCTGTTACATTGAAGGAAGCAATCTAACAGAGTTGGAAATTGTGGAGAAAGTTACAGGAAGTTAAAACTCAACTCATCAATTCTCTCACCTTCCTCTCTCCAGAGCTCAACCTACCTCAATGCTTGGTGCAATGCGTTATTTCTGGAATGCAGTGACTGGTATCATGTAAACATATGTTACTTAGTGCTAACATCCCAGAAAAATCAATTGGATAAGTATCCAGTAAATCTGTTGTTCAAGTTATTGAGTAATGGAGAAGTGTTAATCAGGACATGGAATTTTTCGTTCTGGTCGGAACTGGAATCTCAATATTACACTTGATCTGAAAGATAGCACTTCCAACAAAATCATGCGCTCTCGAATAACCCATTGTTCCAATCCTACTCTATACTTACACCTTCTAGAGTAAATAAGGCTTTAAAAAAATGTCACAGCAAAAGTGAAGAAGAGGAGGAAAAACACGATGGGATGAATGCTGACTCCATGAATGTACCATGCTGATCCCCTGGCCCATATTGTTTGCCAAATTAAAAATGTTTTATGCTTTTTGGTCTGAGTAAGAATGTTAAGGCTCAAACTTTTGTTTATAGGTTGGGCGCACAGAGACAGGTGAATTGCCAGCAGAGACTAAAGGACCCTGGTACCATGGGGAAACAGTGGAAATGTGAGGATGGATGTGTGGATAGCTTAACATATGAGGAACATTTGAGGACTCTGAGTCTATATTTGATGGAGTTTAGAAGGATGAGGGGGGATCTAATTTAAACTTACAGAATCCTGAATGGCCAGGACAGAGTGGATGTTGGGAAGATGCTTCCATTGGTAGGAGAGACTAGGACCTGAGGGCACAGTCTTAGAGTAAAGGGAAGACCTTTTAGAATGGAGATAAGGAGAAGCTTCTTCAGCCAGAGAGCAGTGAATCTATGGAATTCACTGCCACAGAAAGCTGTGGAGGCCAGGTCATTGAGTACAGTTGAGACGGAGATGGATAAGTTCTTGATTATCAGGGGGATCAAAGGTTACGGGGAGAAAGCAGGAGAATGGAGTTGAGAAACTTATCAGTCGTGACTGAATGGTGGAGCAGACTCGATGGGCTGAATGGTCTAATTTCTGCTCCTATGTCTTATGGTCTTATGGTCTTATAGAATTATCCATTGTGGCTATAACAAAAAACACCGCAGCAGGCATTTAGAGGCCAGCATCACAGAGAAACAGTCAAAATGTGGACATTGCAGTAAACATTCAATTATCCTTCACTTGTGGAAAGTCATGACAGTCACATTGGGAAGAAACCACCTACTTGCTCCATTTATGGGAAGGAATTTGCTAAGTCTGCCAGCCTCATGTCACATGAGCAGGTTCACACTGAAGAGATGCCATTCATCTGCACTGACTGTGGAAGGAGGTTCAGGCAGTTGCGTAACCTCAAAAGGCACCAGCGGATTTACTCTGGGGAAGAGGCCATTCATCTGCTCAGCATGCGAGGGGGAATTCACTCAATCATCCAGTCTGCTGTCACACAAGGAAGAAGGTGTACAGTTGCATTTCATGTGGAAAGAGTTTCATTCAGTCATCTGTTCTCAGAACACACTGACGCACTCACGCTGGAGAGAGACCATTTCCTGCGCTGTGTGTGTGGGAAGAAATTCATTCATTCCTCCAGCATCCGAATACACCAATGAATTCACATTGAGGCGAAATCATTCACCTGTGGAATGAACTGCCAGGGGAATTTCTCGATGCAGGTGCAATTACAACATTTAAAAGACATTTGGGCAGGTACATGAATATGGAAAGTTTAGAGGGATATGGGCCAAATGCAGGCAAATTGGGCTAGTTTAGTTTGGGAAACCTGGTCAACATGGACAAGCTGGAATGAAGGGTCTGTATCTGTGCTGCATGACTCTATGACTCTGTGAACCCATCTTTTAAATTTGATCACTGGCATTTCCATTTCCATTCCAGGGGAGAGCAGGCTGGATTGAAACTCAAGTCATGTCACCTTGGAAGAACTGATTGATTGAGTGTGAGAAATTCAAATATATATTCTGAAAGTCCCAGGTGGACCATCCTCCATGCTTCACATGAAGATATTCTCTTGGTGCTGAATTGAAGCAGCTTTGTCTCAGATCCAGCTATACCCTATCTTAACAATTGACATCACTGCTCTGAGCACAAATTATCACAAACATATGTTGGAGGAGTCATTTCTCCTTGTGAGAAAATATTTTCTTTCTAAAAGTGTGAAGAGTGACAGTATGTTGCATTTAAAAGGCTTTGGTTTCTTGGCAAAGTTTTCACTCTCTCTTACATGAGGGCACTTAAAATTTCTCCAACACCAAAATAATCATAGAAGCTGTTTCAAGAGCTTCGATCCCATTCTGTCATTTGAGACCACTGGACATATTCTTCACAAAGACTTCCCACAATAAGAACTGATGAAATTACATCATGACTGTCATCAGCGTGGTTAACAGCTGTGTTTGACATCTGTGGCTCTTGGCACTGTAAGTGAAACGATTTTTCTTCCCCTCCTCTCCGGTGATTAGATTGAAATGGAGGAGATGGTAAATCTAGCTGCTAACCAGCCACTCAATTTGGCAAACTACAGGATGGTAAGCAATGCACATAACATGGTGCAGTTTTATAGAAATATGTTAACACCTTCTCAAAGCAGATGGAGGGGGCAGCAATAAAGAATTCAAAGCCCACATTAGCAAACTCTTCCTTCTATAACAAATTTTTGGAGTTCTAATAAAACAACGAGGAACAAAAATTGTCCTGATATGACCCAACATGAGACAGGGATGAGTTTGGAGCCCCAACACATAGAAATATTGGGGTATATCATCACCTTGTCACTTGGATACAGAACTAGTGCACCATCTCAACATAGGATCTCTACAGTGTGGAAGCAGGCTATTCATCCATCAAGTCCACACCAACCCACCGAAGAGCATCCCACCTACCCTATCACCCAGCATTTCCCATGGCTAATCCACTTACCATGCACATCCCTGACACTATGGGCAAATTCCCATGGTCAATGCACCTAATCTGTGCACCTTTGGACTGTGGGAGGAAACCGGAGCACCTGAAGGAAAACCACGCAGACACAGAGAGAATGTCCAAACTCCACACAGACAGTCACCTGAGGCTGGAAGCAAACTCAGGTCTCCAGTGCTGTAGGCAGCAGTGCTAGCCACTGTGCTACCAGATTGACACCAAGCAACCAGAAGACAAAGTGTCTAATTTGCAATTTTCACCAATTGTAACAGAAAAATGAAATAAATGGCAAGCAACATTCTGTCTAATCTTGAATAACAACAAAAAGTGCTGGAAAAACTCAGCAGGTTTGTGGCATGTTGGAGAGGGAGTCAGAATTAATATTTTAAGTTCAATTTAAATCAAAATGGTAACTCTGTTTTTCTCGCTCCAGGTGCTGCCAGACCTGCTAGTTTCTCCAGCATTTTCTCTTTTGGTTTCAGATTTTCAGCACCTGAAATTCTTTGGTTTGTTTTAGTGCAAAAGGAACAGTGATGGCTATAGTAGATGCAGCAAAAAGAGAAATGATGAAAAAAATGAAGAACAAGTTGAAAAACAGAAATCTTGTCAGAGAGAAAAGCAGATGTTCTTTAAGGTAGATATAACTAGAAGAGAAGTGGCAGAGTAGTCAAGACTTTCCAAGACTTTCTGTTCTTATTTCATGCTTCAAGCACCTGCAGCATTTTAGAATAAAGAATAGTACAGCGCAGGAAAAGGCCCTTCAGCCCAACAAGCCTGTGCTGACACACCACACTTTCCTGAACTAAGAACCTTTGATCTCTACACTGTCCGCATCCTTCTATTCCCTGCTTATTTATATAGTCGTAAAGATGCCTCTTAAATGTTGCTGTTGTATCTGCCTCTGCCACCCCTTCTGGTAGTACATTCCAGACACTCACCACCCTCATAAAAAACTTACCTCATACATCTTTAACCATTCCCCTTTTTACCTTAAATCTATGTCCCCTAGTAACTGATATGTATACCTTGGGTAAAAGACTCTGACTATCCATTCTGTCCACGAGTCTTGTAAGTTTGTAAAATTCTATCAGGTCACGCTGTCAAGTCTCTGATGTTCAAGTGAAAACAAACCAAGTTTGTCCAATCTCTCTTCATACTGCTATCCTCCAAACCAGGCAACTTCCTGGTGTACTGTTTCTGCACCCTCTCCAAAGCCTCCACATCTTTCTGTTGTGTGGCAGCCAGGACTGTGCACAATCTTATAAATGTGGCCTTATCAAAGCTCTATACAGTTGCAACATAACTTGTCACTTTTTATACTCTAGCCTGACTGATGAAGGCAAGCCTGTCATACACCTTCTTGATCACCTTATCCATTTGCGTTGCCACTTTCAGGAAACTGTGGACGTGTACACCTAGATCTCTCTGTATGTCAAAGCTTCTAAGAGTTCTGCCATTTACTGTATACTTCCTTCCTGCATTGGATGTTCTAAAATGCATTTTTCCAGATTAAACTCCCTCTGCCTTTTCTCTGCCCAAGTCTCCAGCCTATCAACATTTTGCTGTATTGTCTAACAATCTCCTTCACTATCTGCAACTCCCCCAGCCTTTGTGTTGTCAATAAACTTACTAATCAGACCACCTACACTTCACCTTCTGTATCTGCCTGCTTTGAGAGGCCTGGTCAAAGGCCTTGCTGAAGTCCATGTAGACAACACCCATCACTCTGCCTTCATAAATCATCTTTGTCACTTCCTCAAAAAACTCAATTAAATTTGTGAGTCACAACATCTCCCTCACAAAGTCATGCTGCCTATCGCTAATAAGTGCACATTTTTTCTAAATGTGAATAAATCCTGTCCCTAAGAATCTTCTCCAATAATTCCCCCTACCACTGGTGTAAGGCTCACTGGTCTATAAATTCTCAAAATATCCCTATTGCCTCTCTTAAACAAAGGGACAACATTGGCATTCTCCAGTCCTCTGGGACCTCTCCTCTGACTAAATAGGATACAAAGATTTCATACAAGACCCCAGCAATTTCCCCCCTCACCCCTTGCAGTGTGCAGGAATAGATCTTATCAGATTCTGGAGGATGTTGCCTGTCCGATATAGCATCAAACCTTAACGTTTTTCAAAACACCCAACATATTTTTTATATTGACATACCCTTGAATATCAACATCCTTTCTTTGGACTCATCACTCACCAAGTGCTGCTCCTTTGTGAATTTTGATATAAAGTATTTGTTAATGACCTCACCCACTTCCTCCAGCTCCACGAATACATTTCTTCCTTTGTCTTTGAGTGGACCTATGTTTTCCCAAGCTACCCTCTTGCTTGTTTCTTACATATGAAAAGCCTTGAGATTTTCCTCAATCCTATTTGCCAAGGTCATTCCATGACCCCTTTTAACCTCCTTAAATCCATGTTTAAGTTCTTTCCTGCTTTCTTTATACATTTGGTTCTGATATAATGCGTGTTTCTTCAACGTAAATTGATTTTAATATGATTGAAGAATTATAGAACATTATTTGTAGAACATGAACGTTCCCTACCTGTATTGGCTATAATGTGATTCAGTCTCCATAACTTTAAATGTCAGGGTAAATACACAATTATCTCATAACCTAAGATCGCACAAGAATGGAACTGTCACATTATATCTGAACCGACTGTACGTCCTCAAGGGCTCTGTCTGCCATCACTTTTATTTTATTTCACTTTACTTTTACTCTGTTTAATGTTTGTGGGTGCATGGCCATACAGCAACACAAAGCTTTCAGTGTGATGCAGTAAACAAAATCCACACAGCTACAATCGTATTGATCATATGGCGTAGAAGAGGTCTTTCCGTTCATCACATCTGCAGTGGCCTCTCTGCACTAATCCCACAAAGCCCATGACGTGAATGTTACGACACTTGAAGTGCACATCCAAGTACTTTTTGAAGGTTGTGAGATTTCCCGCCTCAATGACCGTCCCAGACAGTGCATTCCATGTTCCCACCACCCTCTTGGTGAAACAGAATTTGCACAAATCCCCTCTAAACTCCTACCTTTTCACTTTAAAATTATGCCCCCTTGTTATTTACCCTTCAACTAAGGGGAACATGTGATTCCTAACCTTCCTGTCTATGTCCTTCGCCATCTTATACGCTTCAATCAGGTCACCCCAACCCTGCCACCTCAGACTTGCCTGCTCCAAAGAAGACAAGCCAAGCTTATCCAGCCTCTCTTCATCACTAAACTGCACCAAGCCAGACAACATCTGAAGAAGGGTCCCGGCCCGAAACGTCAGCTTTCCTGTTCCTCTAATGCTGTCTGGCCAGCTGTGTCCCTCCAGCTCCACACTGTGTTATCTCTGACTCCAGCATCAGCAGTTCTTACTATCACTGATCAACATCATGCTGCATCTCCTCTGCAACCCCCCACCCCTGCCCCCTCCAGGGCAATCATATCCTTCATATAGTGAACTTACAGCTCTTTAAATTGTGGCCATGCACACTCACACTGCAATCTTAAAGGAATTACACAGCACAACAAGTGACATACAACAAAGAATGATTAGAGGGAACATTGGTGACGACTAAGCTGGAGATCTATTCCTTTGTTTCTCAGCAGCATCTTTACTGTAGAGATGTGAAGATAAGGTGTGCATGCTACACATTACAGTGGTGTGCAAGTAGTGGGGATCTCAACTCAGACAATCATCCAAATTCAATTCCTTTCAATAAGTAAAGCCACCAAAATTTTAGAGGGCCAACGGGTTGATTTCTCATTATACAGAGAGACAACCGGTGGTGGTTAAACCTGAGGGTCACCACCCCTCAGGCAAGGAGAGAATTTGAGAAGAAGGGGCTTCACGGTAATGTGCCCCAGCTGAGATTCTCTTCAGTCGTCGAGTTGCTCAATAGCAAGTTATGCGTCCCTTCACCTCAGTATCAGTTCCAAATAAGCTAATATAGAACAAAGAACTGCGGATGCTAAAGATCTGAAAGACATAAAAACAGAAAGTGCTGGAGAAACTCAGCAGATCTGGAAGCATTTCTGAAGACAGAAATAGAGTTAACACTGAGTCCAGTGACTCTTCTTCTGATTCCTTCTGGAGATGGGATTTTTCTTGAAAATTGACAATACTCATCATTAAACCCTTAATTCCAGATCCTTTTGAATTCAAATGCCACTATTTGCCATGTCACGATTCTAAGCCAGGTCACTGGAATATTACCTGGGTCTCTGGATGAATAGTGTAGTGATTATACCATTAGACCATTGCTTTCCCCCATGCATGTTACTCCCTGTCCTTGGGAAGGTGCTGGCTACGTTCTTCTATCTCCCCAGCTCACCATTACACATCCATTTGCCTGCCCAGTTGCTATATTGTCTCTCTGAGCTCCATTTCCACCTATCGTTTACTCCTACCCCCTACAACAATGCCCTGTCTTCAGTATGTACACCACGTTTTCCTATCCATAATCAGTTCTGAAGTAGGGTCACTGGACTCAAAACCTTAACTCTGCTTTCTGTCCACAGAGGCTGCCAATCCAGCAATTTCTGTTTTTGTATTTTCCAGAGAATTAATGCCGTTTACCAGTAATTCACCAGTTAGCAGAGCCTCGCTAGACTTTACTGTTAACTATTAGCTCAATTCTTTATTTTTCCATTTATACGATGATGGTTTGTAATGGTTAATGTTTAAACTTTGTTTCTCTCTTTTGCTACTTTGTAACTAAGCATTTTGAACCCAGGTACCTTTGCACCTAAGATGGCCTGTAGTTTTTGTGACATAGTACATTTTCACTGTACTCCTGTACTTTGTCCTTGAGGACAGGTTACAAGAAAATCTAAATCTAAATATTTACATAGAGTTGCTCATCACACACAAGAATGAATCAGAGACAAGAACCTGAATGTTAGGCTCAAACAATAAAGGAAGAGGTCTAAAATGGAATTTGCTGGAAAAGCTCAGCAGGTCTGGCAGCATTTGAGAAGAAAAAAAAATCAGCGTTAACATTCGGGTCCAGTGACCCTTCCTCGGAACTGGAGCCATTTGTTTCACAGTGTTTGTGCCTAATGTTGTAAAATCGTCCGAGTTCCTGCTCTTTCCTGTGACCTGTGACCTTGATGGTTTATCCAGTTCCCTTTTGAAAGTTGCTATCAAATCTGTTTCCACCACCCTTTCAGAGAATGCTTTCCAAATCAACTTGCAACGTAAAAGAAATTCTTCCCATCTCCCTCAGGTTATTTAGTCTCTGGTTACTGGCCAACTTTTTTTTTTAGTTCATTCCCGAGATGCAGGCTAGGTCAGTATTAAGCAATTACCATCACTGTCAGTGAAATTTACTTCTCCTTAGCTGCTCAACAAAACTCTTTCATAATGATGAGCATCTCTGCCAAATCTCCCCTTAATCTTTTTGCTTAAATTCACGGGTGGGATGCAGATGATTCCAACAAAAGTAGCATTTATTGCCTTTTTTAAATTTATTCAAAGGATACGGGTTTGCTGACCATTCCTAACTACCCAGCGGGCAGTTGAGAGTCAACCACATTGTTATGGGTCTGGAGTCACGTGTAGGTCAGACAAAGATGGCAGATTTCCCTCCAGTGAATCCGATGGGATTTTAGTGAACCAGATGGGATTTCCTCAACAATTGACAATGGTCATCGTTAAACTCTTAACTCCAAACTTTTATTGAATTCAAGTTCCACCATCAGCCACTCAAACCCATGTCCCCAGAACATGTCCTGGGTCTCCGTATTAATCGTTTAGCAATGACAGCGTAAGGCCATTGCTTCCCCCTTTGCATGTTTCTGTCTGTCCTTAAAAGGTACTGACTAAGGAGAACAACCCTGACCATTTGTTCATTTTACATGAGTGTTGGTGCTAACCATTCAACTGGACTTATCCACACTCTCACATCACAGAGAAGTACACAGTAATGTGTATCAACTATTTAGACAGCCATTTCATTTTCACTCAGATAACAAGGTGTGGAGCTGGATGAACACAGCAGGCCAAGCAGCATCATAGGAGCAGGAAAGCTTGACGTTTCAGGCCTAGACCCTTCATCAGAAAAATGATG
>JAHRHZ010000046.1:9322350-9334732 GCA_024137785.1 Ginglymostoma cirratum
CACTCACCTTTACTGGCTCCATCCCCGCCTCTTCGACTTGTCTGCCTCCTCTCCACCTATCCTCTCCTCTATCCATCCTCTATCCGCCTCCCCCTCTCTCCCTATTTATTTCAGAACCCTCTTCCCCTCCCCCATTTCTGATGAAGGGTTTAGGCCCGAAACGTCAAGTTTTCCTGCTCCTATGATGCTGCTTGACCTGCTGTGTTCATCCAGCCCCATGCTTGTTATCTCGGATTCTCCAGCATCTGCAGTACCTTTTATCTCTGAGGAAAATAATCAGCGCAGCTTTCTTTCGTAATACTGTTGATTCAGTAAGGGTACAGTGAACAAACACAAATGATTGATTCTTATGTCTTGCAGGTTTAGTCATAACTAGGTGCAAAATTTCATAATGTGATAGAGACAAGAGTGTGATATCTGCAAGTTCACATCACTGCTCCCTTGTTGCATCCACAATAATTCAGCAACAAATCTCCTGCTATATGCGGCTGCTGCATAACACATGAGCACGACAGTGAGTGGAGCATGACGCTTGTTCTGAAACTGAGCTGAGGCTGACAGACGAATGGATCATGTACGCAACAAGTTATTAAAATACAAAACAGCAATAAAAGTTCCAGTGGAAGTTGTGTGATTCTGTTCCCAATCTCCCCCATCTCCTACTCCGTCAAGTACCGCCGCACTATTCTTAATTTCTGAAAATGCTCTCTGTGACTCATGCTGAACTCCAAAGATGGGTTCACATTATTTTGTGTCTGTGGGACAACCTGTGGTTTTAGCTGACTGCTCTGTCAGTTGTGGAGCTCTCGATATTAATTTGCCTGCTTCACTGAATAATTACAATTGCTTGGTGCTCATTCTGTTGTTCCCCAGCTGTTCATTACAAGCTGCTCTCCTTGCTTGTTTCTTGCGTGATAAAAAATCTCAGACAAATGGTTGTAGTCTGGACTGTTATGCAAATGTCGCCATATCCTGAAAAGAATGAAGGACTTCTTCTTGAAGTAAACATGTTCTTTCTGAATCTTCTGAGCAGATATGGAGGCTTGTTGCTTGTGCTTGGATCATTTCATGAACATTCAAGAAGCTTGCCACCATCCAAGACAAAGCAGCCCGCTTGATTGGCACTACATCCACGAGCATCCACTCCATCCACCACCGACGGTCAGTAGCAGCAGTGTATACTATCTACAAGATGCACTGCAGAAATTCACCAAAGGTCCTCAGACAGCACCTTCCAAATCCACAGCCACTTTCATCTCGAAGGACAAGGGCAGCAGATACATGGGAACACCACAACCTCCAAGTTCCCCTCCAGTTAGTCACTATCCTGACTTAGAAATATATCGCCGTTCCTTCACTGTCGCTGGGTCAAAATCTGGAATTCCCTCCCTAATAGCATTGTGGGTCAACCCACAGCCAGAGGAATGCAATGCTTCAAGAAGGCAGCTCACCACCACCTTCTCAAGGGCAACTAGGGACGGGCAAGAACTGCTGGCCCAGGCAGTGACACCCACATCCTACAAAATGAATAGAAAAAAAAATTATAACACTGTGGATCTCCCTACACCCCAAGGACTGCAGAAGTTTAAGAGAGCAGCTCACCAGCATCTTCACAGGGGCAATTAAGAATGGGCAATGTATGCTGGCCTAGCCAGTGACAACCGCATTCCCAGAATGAATTAAAACAGTAAGTTATGTATATATTAAGTAAGTCATCAGCTTGGCTCAGTTGGGCACATTCCTGCCTTTCATTCACTAAGTTGAAGTCTCTGGCTCTATTCCAGGAATCATGTTGACCAATACCTTGGTGAAGTAGCTGATGGAGACACCCTCTTTCAGGTACACCATTAGTTCAGTCCCCATCTGATCATTAAGATGGACATGTGGTTTTAGCATTGGATCAAGGGACCCCTTGATTGAAAGTATAGCCGTGTCACCATCCGAGCATAACATCAAATGGGCAAACTTTGCTAATTTCTAATCCCAGGGGATGTGGCAGTGTCATGGTTATGTCACAGGTTTAGTGACCCAGAACTTCAGGCTAATATTCTATGGGTTGGAATGGAACATGTATTTGAATCTCAGCGTGGCAGATGGTGAACTTTGAATTCAATGAAAATCTGGGATAAAATGTTACAATTTACAAAGTTACAATTACTGTTGATTTGTCACAAAATCCCATCCGGCTCCCTCAGAGAAGAAAATCGGCTCCCCATACCTGGTTTGGCCTCCATCTGACTTCATAACAATGCAACTGTTATCCTGAGCTATCCTCTGAAGAATTAGGGGGAAGAAGAATTTAATTTGTTTATTTCTCTTTTCATGTAAACTTTCAGATTTTGACTCCAAAGGTTATCCCCTGGTAGACATGGACAATGTAAATAGTTGAAACAACTAAATACCTCATTACAAAGGTATGAGTGAATTCGTCCTTCAACAGGACTTTCCAAACCTGCACCCTTTCAAAAAACATGGAAATATCACAACCTGCACACTATCCTGATTTGAAACTAGATCTCTGTTCCTTCAATGTCACTGGGTCAAGCTCCCTGAACTCTCTGTGATCCAGGCAAGCGGCTCACTGCCTCCTTCTCAAGGGCAAAAAGGGATGTGTACAAATGCCAACCTAACAAGTTATGCACACATCCATGAACAAATAAAAAAATTCATTGACACGGATATGGGTTAATTGAAACTGGCTGACATTGAATCTCTCTTTTTACTTGGTATTTCAATAGGAAGTTTTAAGACCATATCTGATTTTATTTTGTGCATCATATTGGGTTGATACTCAGTTTGTCAGCAACCCCAAAATTTGACCTGCATAATATTTCACTGGAACAGAATAACAATGTCACAATACAGATACTTTTCCGAAATTTGATTGTAGATTCCCTGCAGTGTGGACAAAGGCCATTAGGCCCAACAAGTCCACACTGACCCTCTGAAGAACATCCCACCCAGACACAGCCCATCCCTGTAACCCTGCATTTCTCATGGCTAAAGCACCTAACCCACACATCACTGAACACTATGGGCAATGTCCCATGGCCACCCCACCTAACTTGCACATCTTTGAACTGCAGGAAGAAACAGGAGCACCTGAACCATGCAGACACAGGGAGAATGTGTAAGCTCCTTACAGACTGTCACCTGGGTCCCTGGCTCTGAGAGGCAGCGATGCTAACCACTGAGCCACCGTACTGGCATATCTTTTCAGATCAAAACAAAGGCATGTCCAGGTAATTAACTCAATTGAAAAGCAACATGCTGGAGGTCTGATATTTAAACAGAAAGTGCTGGAGAAACTCAGCAGGTCTGGTGGCATCTGTGGAGATTAGAATCAAAGTTAGCATTTCAAATCTAATGTGACTCTTGTTTGAAACATAGTCTTTTCTTTTATTTTGTCAGTTAAAACTTCTGCCATCCTTCTGTTTGAAAATAGGATTTGTCATACACTTTCCTACTTTGCTTTATTCATTCCTAAAATTGTGACACTCCTTTTTTTCATGACGCTTTGCTCTTTTGTTCAACAAGGAAACGCAGATCCCTGAATGGATCATGGACATTACCATTTAAAATTTGTGCCTGTTTTTATGGAATACCATCGCTGTGGTGAACAATCACCCCAAATTATGATCTTTTCAATGTGGAACATCTTCCCAATCTTCCCCAAGAAGTTACCAAACAAGTGTTACAACCCGTAAGCATTATTTACAGATTGAATAATACTAGATGTAGTGAAGCGCAACAAGATACTAGGAAGTGCCAATAAAGATAACAACAGCCTCTCACATGCTTAAATATCATCAGTCTTAGGATGTATTTTTTACACAGCTTGATGAGCGACAGGATTATTGGGTGAAATGTGAGATCTTCATAATGTGATGTGCGTGGGTGATGCAAATTCTCAGTACACCCACAGAGTTCAGATCTCCAGTTACAGCTAAGAGCATGAGCAATCTGCAATGGTGATTGATGTTATGAGAGTTACTCAATGTTACAACAGCCCTTTGAAGTCAGCTGTCACAATTTGCAAGATAGAGAGTTAACATTTGAATGTTCGTCTTCCTTCTCATTTTTTTTTCCCTTTTAATGATTGAGCAATCAGGAAAATTGAATTTATCTTTTCATCCTTTTGTATTCTGTACTTTTCTACCTCCAGTCTTAATGATTCCAAAGCTCTGCTGAACTGCTACCCAACTTCCACCCTCTATAAACTTGTATTAATCCTGAACCCCTCTGTCAATTTCTTAACTTACATCAAGTCCCACTCATTTATTATTCCAGCGTTCACGGATTTACAAAGATTAATGTTCTAATAAAATGTGCAATGTCCTCACCGCTGTTTGCCACATTATAATGTTGTGGTCCTCTACTGCCAGCATATCATATGGTATGATTCAGAAGCCTGAGGTAGAATTGATCACCATGGGCCCTTCTTATTGGTATTGGTCTAGGCTGGTTTATGAGGAGGTTAGTACCTGATAGGGTTAACTGACATTATGTGCTATGTGCTGCTGATCTGGGTTTGGAGGACTGTAGTCCATGTAGTGCAGTGGCAGCGTCCCTGCCACTGGGCCAGAAGATCTGGGTTGAAGTCCTACCTATTCTAAACATGCATCGTCAAGTTAATATAAAACAAAGAACTGTGGATGTTGGAGATCTGCAGCACGCAAAAGCAAAAATTGCTGGAGTAAACCAGCAAGTCTGTTAGTTAATGTTTTGAGTCCGGCGACCCTTCTGAAGGAGGATCACTGGACACCAAACATTAAATATGTTTCTCTCTCCACAGATGCTGCCAGACCTGCTGAGTTGCTCCAGCAATTTCTGTTTTTGCAGGCATCGTGATGTGTCTGAACACGTTGATTGAAAATGTCTACAACTGTGGTCAGAAATCTAAGGAAATACTTCCATCAATGCAATGTTATAAAGGACTCTTCTTGTGCGAGCCAGTCAGTGCTCCATTCATTCGATATTTAATACCCAAACGAGAATGTTTCAGTAATATGAACTTACACTTCATGTGAACCTGATGTCTCACAAGAGACAATTGTGAATCTCTGATGTGATGTAACTTCCTATTAAATGTTATGAAAATATTGACTATTTATCAAGATTGAGCCTATTGATATCAGTGAAACTTCCCAAGGATTCGCTACACCACCATTATTTTAAGGTGAACAGTGGTGAGGATTTGCACAGTTTATTGTGTTGCCATGGTAGTAATCTGAAGGTTTCGTTAAACTGCTGAAAATAATATGGCACCCACACAGGGCACAGCCTACAAAAAAAATTACAATTCTATAAGAGCCACCACCATTCAAGGAGAAAAAATGTAGTGGTGCATGTCTGTAAATATTCAGCAACTGAAAGGAACATTGAGCCTGTCAGCTTCTGCGAATGCACCAGCCGGCAATGAAAAAAACAACAGCATTGATCGCCGTATTAATCCAGCCTTGGAAGTTGAATGGGCAGGGGCTATTTTCCCTGGAGTGTGGGAGGCTGAGGAATGACCTTTATAGAGGTTTATAAAATCATGAGAGGCTTGGAAAGGGTGAATAGCCAAGGTCTGTTTTCCCAGGTTAGGGGAGTCCAAAACTAGAGGGCATAGGCTTAAGGTGAGAGGGGATAGATTTAAAAGGGACCTGAGGGGCAATGTTTTCATGCAGAAGGTGGTGCGTGTATGGAACAAGCTGCCAGGGTAGGGGGTTGGAGGCTGATACAATACGACATTTAAAAGACACCTGCATGGGCATAAGAATAGGATGGTTTAGAGGGATATGGGCCAAATGCTGGCAAATGGGACTAGATCAGTATAGGATATCTGGTCGGCATGGACAAGTTGGACCGAAGGGTTTGTTTCCATGCCATATGAGTCTATGACTCTATAACTGATATTCTATGAGGATCATCTGGCTCATTACAATCACTACAATTCCCACTCCTGACCTTATGATGGATGGATTGTCATTGACAAAGCAGCTGAAAATTGTTGGGTCAAGGACATTTAAGGAGCAATCACCTTTCATGGTCAGCATTGCCTTTAATAGGCTTTGCACATAAATTAATTCGTTAGAAGACATGAATGATTATCTGATGGTGGTTATCAAATGAATTTAAAAGAGTACAAATGATTTGGTCATGGGAAAAAACATTCAGGTGTGTGTAAGTGCACTTCTGGATATATAACAAAAAGGAAGGAGAATTTCTGAAGGCTTTTGTGGCACGGTGGGAGTTTCCCTATCTCTGAGCCAAGAGGCCCAGGTTCAAGACCCACTTGCTCTAAAGTTGTGTCATAACATCTCCAAACAGATTGATTCGAAATATCTTCCTAGGCTGAAAAGTTAAAAGAAGGCTTTAAACATTATGGGGGTGGCGCAGTGACTCAAAAGTTAGCACTGCTGCCTCACAGCACCAGGGACCTGGGTTTGACTCCACACTCAGGCGACTGTCTGTGTGGAGTTTACACATTCTCTCACTGTCTGCATGGGTTTCTTTTGGGTGTTCTGGTTACCTCCCACAGTCCCAAGATATCCACTTTAGGTGGATTGCTCATGCTAAATTACCCATAGTGTCCAGAGATATGCAGGGTAGGAGAATTAGCCATAGGAAATGCAGTCTTACAGGAATAGGTAGTGAGGTGGATCTGGGTGGGATGCTGTTTGGAGGATCAGTGTGGGCTTGATGGGCCAAATGACTTGCTTCTAGTCTGCAGAAATTCTATGATTTGTTGCAAAGTTGAGTACTTGAGGATTGGAAGAGAGGACATTAGAATTTGGAGTTTGAAAGTATTGCTTTTTTTAATGATAGTGGGTGAAAGCGCTGCATGGCCCCTTTAAAAGAAGATGTTTTTTTCTAGGCTTAGAGAGAACAAAATCTGTTGGAAGCTTCTTGGTTTGCAGGTGCACAGAGCATCCAAACTGTAACATTTGTATCAAAGGCTTCATAGTTAGCAGTCCAAGGTGCTGTTTTGTTTTGTTAACAAGACAACTAGTTTGAATTTAGCCAATTAATATAACACTGGCATTTAGATACTAAAAACCAATTAAATTTAAGTCTCATGGTTTTGACAACATAGGACCAATCCTATTATAAGAAAACGATATGTTACCAAGGGTAGAAAAGACGAAGTCAGTTGTAAAATCAGCAGAGAGCCACCTGCCATCTCTTAAGAGATCACCTCTCTCAGCTCTTAGCTCTTAGAGAAAGCTTCATCTAAATAAAGGTACCACAACACTCTTAGTTAATATTCCTGATAAAATAATTCTGTGAAGAAGGCATTCCTGACAGAAGATCAATGGAGAAGATACAGGACATCCCAAAATATATAAACTGGCTGCAATTTTGACAGACAAAGTTCTAATTTTTGTTTTATTTCGGTTTGTATAAGTGGGGCTTGTGTTTATTGGAATAACAGACCATTAGAATTTTGTTTTATTCAGGAATAGTTAGTAGTTAGAAGGAAATTGTCTGGTCTGTTAATACTTCAGTTAATTTGCTCACTGTTAGAGTTAGATAAATAAATTGCTATTTGTTGATTATGGTGTGAGTATCAGGAGTTTATTTCATTTAACCACTCCTTTATAACAGGTTGGAGGTGGGAGGCAGGTTATACCACTTTTCACACTTCTTTTAACAGATTATAGGGAGAGGCAAGCCAATCTGGGTGCTTCAGTTTTAGTTATCAGCGGGGGAGCTGGGGGTGCTCGACCTTGCCTTATGACAAACTGGGGGTTCCTCTAGGATATCTGTCATAAAGCAGAGGTCGATCCCCCCCACCACCCACCCCCGATAACACATGTTAAAAACTGTACTAAAATCAATAAAGTCGAAGAGGAAATGGCACAAAAGGACAGTCTCCTCTGTGTTGAGAAAATATATAAATATCATATTGCTTCATTTTAAAACACTTCAATGATATTTGAACACTTAAAGGCTATTTTATGGCAAAAGAAAGGAGATATTTCTGAAATACATACGTTTTTCAAGTGTAATAGAAGAAAATGTCCAAAAAATAAAAATAGAAGATAAGTTTAAAAATTTCATAAAACCATCAAAGCTCTTAAGGAGAAGCTTTTATTAGCAATTTGACTGCAGCTCAACACAACATTGTCAAAGGTGTATGTCTCTTCTGTTACATTCTGTCATTTTGAAACAAGATCTGCTGCTCAACATGCTGAGTAAAGAAATGTATTCACTTTTCTTCTGTAATCCTGAAGCAATCCAACATTACATGACTTACCATTTTCATATAATCCAGTTCAATTCCCCGTCTGAAGGATCTGTGATTTTAAATTTTCTTGGAGATATCATCTCTTTTTCTATTGTAATTAGGTTTAACTATTATTAGTTTTATTATTTAAATGATCTGTTTAAAAGCTGTTGCAGGAATTGTTACAATTTTTGTAGATGTAGCTGATGTTACTTTTCAGCATTTTAAATTGTACAATCATATCACTTGTATTAAATACTGAGTGTTCTTCTGTAACCTTTCTAAAGATTATTTTCTTTAAATAATTATTTTCTTTAATACTAGATTGAAATAATTGCGCAGAGGCCTGTATCCCACCAGCAGGCCACCCTTTATTTACATGTGCCCATTACATGGATTCTGACCAGCTGGCTCAGAGCAATCCCAAGAGTGAGGACATTCTCTGAATCTCCTATTTATATCTGTCAGCCAGGGCTCTCTGATTGGCCCAGGTTAACAACTCCAATCAGGGAACTCATACTCAATGAGATCCACCAGACCCTTGTTCCAATCACTACATAGATAATGAAAAAAAATTACTAGTAAGGCTTTTTCATACAAGACTTTGTCCTTTTTACTTAAAAACTAACTTTTGTATTCTTAATTTGTTTTGCAGATTTTGTTTTTAAATTTCTACTTACTAAATGTGAAAATATTTAAAGGCTCCAAGATTATGCTCCTAATTTTGCTCTAAAATTGTTTAGAAGCATTTAACTATTCTTGAAATGCTGTAAAATGAAGGAATACTAGGTTTTATATATTCTCACAAGATGGAAGAAAGACCATTTGCATATTTTTGAAATAACTCCTTAGAGGTCGGTATCGCTTCACCAAGTGACAGTTCATTTACACATGGAGAGTTCTTGCCTCTGGTACTGCCTCATTCAGAGTCAGGTCTCAGAGAGTCAAAACCTCTGACCTTCCTACTTTTATCTGTCAGGCAGGGGTCCTGGATTGGACCAGATTAATGGCCCCAATCAGGAACTCATTCTATGAGGTCCAGCTGGTTGACCTTGTTACAATCATTACATCTTTTCTCTTCCTCTCAGAGATTTTTATGCCCTTTTTAACTCAATGGAAGATTCATACTCTTGCTATTTCTTCTTCAGTTGATTGTACCCTTTCATGATGATAAGACGTATTCAACTGCTTACACTTTGTAAACAAAAAAATCAGTTAACCATTAAAAATTTGGTTTCCCTTTCAAAATTCATCTTCTCCCATCAATTATCCTACATTAATTAATCAATTGCTGCATTTGCAGTTAATTTAAGCAAGAGTTCTTTTTTAACAAAAACTTATCTTGTAACTTTTCCTGAGTTTTTTTTTAGATGTTGACATTTTTTGTTCCTAAAGGCTTTTGCTGTCAATTCCAGCCTGGGCAGAAACTCAATAGTTCCATTCCTGTCAAATTCATTAATCAGTCCTGTTCTTATTGATGTCCAGGTATTGCGCTATATTTTTGCATTATACAAAAGTATTGCGACAATTGTTCCCGTGTGCATTTAGTTCAACCAATTAGCATTAACTTGCCAAGTGACCAGCATACTATTGTCATGCCTTATCAATTGCTATTCTCTTTGAAATTTGGCATTCTTGAACTTCTCCTGATGACGGCAAGACAAATAGCTTCAAAAGCACATTTGTTCAGCAAAATTTGAGTTTAAATTCCGTCATTTACTTGCCTCTCATTATGTTCATAAAATCAACATTGACTGTAAACCCCTTCTCTTTCATCCCATTCAGAACCAAACAGCTGACCTGATCAGCAACCTACCCACCACCTTAAACATTTACACTCTCTCCAAACACACAGTTGTGAGGATGAACTGCAGCAATCACCGAGGTTCCTTTGACAACAGTTCTGAAACACAAAAGCTCCATCACCTAGACGATCAAGGGCAATGAATATTTGAGATTATCCTCAGCTGCAAATTCACCTGATATGAAGCTATACCACTGTTCTCTCTCACAGTCATAGGGTCATAGTCATAGAGTCATACAGCGTGGAAACAAACCCTTCATTCCAACCAGAACATGCCAACTATAATCACAAGCTAAACTAGTCCCACCTGCCTGTGCTTGGCCCATATCCTTCCAAACATTTGTTAATCATGTATGTAGCCAAATATATTTTAAATGTTGTAACTGTACCTACATCCATTATTTCTCTGGAAGATTATTCTACATTTGAACCACTCTGTGTAAAAAATGTTGCCCCTCTCGTCTTTTTTAAATCTTTTTCCTCTCACCTTAAAAATATGCTCCCTAGTCTTGAAATCCCACAGCCTAGGGAAAAGACACATGTCATTCACCTTATTGATACCCCTCACGATTTTATACATCTCAATGATGTCACCCCTCCACCTTCTACCCTCCAGCGAAAAATGTCCTAACTTATCCAGATTCTCTTTATAACTCAAAACCCTCCATTCCCAGTCACTATGTCAAAGGCCTGGGACTCCTTTCTTAATAGCACTGTGGCTGCACATATTGCACAGCAGCGGAAAAGATGATGCACCACCATTTTCTTAAAGAAAATTTAGATCTGGCCAAAAAGTGTAGGCTGAGCCAATGATGGTCATATTCCATGAAAGAATTTTCAAAAGTGGCTGCCTGGTATCCGATATGAATCTTATCTCAAAGTCATGTCAAGTCACCATAGTCTTACCAGAACATTGGGCTGCTCTCTCATTAGAGAGAGATGATTGGCAGTGATTTAACGTGAGGACCACCTCTGGTGAGGGGAGGGCTTGAGAAGGAGTGTCCTTCTTGGTAACCTCAGCCAGTGTGGGGATTGAACCCACGCCATTCGCATCACACTGCTTAACAAAGCAACCATCCAGCCAAATGACGGCACATTTGACTGAGGCAGAAGGTTCAGGTTCAAATCTCACTCCAAGACAGAAGAACACAATCATGGCTGGCACATCAATACAATTTTGATGGGCTACTGCACTGTCAGAGGGATTGCCTTTAATACACATGGCTATGCCAAGGTGCCATTCACACTCTCATGACACAATTGAAAAGAAGAGCGCAGGTATGCTTCCAGTTTCCTGACAAGCATTCAATCCTTCATCAGTATGACTTTAGAAACAGAAGGTGACATTTTATCACGCATTAAACTTATTCATTTACACACTTATGAGTTAAAATTAGGTCCAGATTATCTGGTCATTCGTCTCATTGCAGTTTTGTAGTCTTTGCTGTGGGCAAATTGGTGACCATATTCTCTTATAATTTTAATAGGCTTCCCTCTCATTAGAGAGAGTTGACTGGTTTGTTTAACCTGAAGCTCACCATTCTTCAGGTGATGGTAAGGTTGAGAAGTCAGGCTTTCATGGTAACCTTAGCTGGCGTGGGAATATGAACCCATGCTGATGGTGTTATGTTACATCGCAAACCAACTGGCCAGCCTACTGAACAACAATTCCCCTCTCTAATAATGCACTAGTGGCTACACATTAAGCATATTTAATCAGCTGAAAAGCCCATTGGGATATCATAAGTAGTGCAATACAAGCTCTTCATTTAATAATATACAGTTCACTTTGTGCTGAATCTAAAAATATTTTTACTAGTCTTGCTTTTCAGCTTAGTTCATTTCTGTTCCATTTATCTGCATTGGTTTCCTTTCAGAAAGCCTCTTCAGAGTTTTGATGAATTAATATGTCCATAAGAAGTTTCCTTTGTTTTTTCTTTATTTGTGAAGACATCCTATCCTGATTAATTTGGAAGTATTAACTGTCTTCTGTTAGTTGACAACATTCAGTATTTGAAGCAGTAGGAATCATTTTCTTGCACCTTCTCTCAATCTCCATTTTAAATGAAGAGGGAAAGCACATTAGGGATAAAAGGTACTGCAGATGCTGGAGAATCTGAGATAACAAGCATGGGGCTGGATGAACACAGCAGGTCAAGCAGCATCATAGGAGCAGGAAAACTTGACGTTTCGGGCCTAGACCCTTCATCAGAAATGGGGGAGGGGAAGAGGGTTCTGAAATAAATAGGGAGAGAGGGGGAGGCGGATAGAAGATGGATAGAGGAGAGGATAGGTGGAGAGGAGGCATACAAGTCGAAGAGGCGGGGATGGAGCCAGTAAAGGTGAGTGTAGGTGGGGAGGTA
>JAHRHZ010000046.1:9335132-9357477 GCA_024137785.1 Ginglymostoma cirratum
GATGTAGAGGAGGCCACAACGGGTACAGCGGATGCAGTATACCACATTAGCAGATGTGCAGGTGAACATCTGCCTGATGTGGAAAGTCTTCTTGGGGCCTGGGATTGGGGTGAGGGAGGAAGTGTGGGGGCAGGTGTAGCACTTAGAGGCTGCGCTAAGTTCTTCTGTTCTTGTCTGTACCTTCTCCACACAACAGAAGAGGAAGATGGGTACACCTTTTCTACAAGCTCATTAGGGGAGGGAATGGCCTGGTGGTATTATCACTGGACTGTTAATCCAGAGGTCCAGGTGATGTTCTGGGGTCTCAAATTTGAATCCTTCCATTGCAGATGGTGGATTGTGAATTCACTAAAAATCTGGAATATAGAGTCTAATGATGACCATGAATCCATAGTCAATTGTTGGGGAAAAAGCTGCTATTCACTAGTGTCGTTGAGGAAAGGAACCTGCCATCCTTATCTGGTGTGGCCTACATGTGACTCCAGACCCACAGCAATGTGGTTGACTCTTAACTGCCTGATGAGCAATAAATACCATTGTCCCACTAACGAAATGTAAAAAAGAGTCACTGAAGCAAACAGTAATCCTAGAATCAACTAGCTACATTTCTTAATAACAAGGAATTCAGGTCAAGGATTTAGGCTAAGGGCAAAATAAATATTTGCTGCTGCTGCTACTACAAATTGTGGTCAAAAAGGCAAATAAAGTTGTACCTCATCGCAAGAAAAAATATACATAGAAAGATCAGAACTCATTTGCATTATTTATCTCTTGATGTCCACCTTTGGGAATTGATTTTTTTTTTTAATTCAGTCATGGGATGTAGGCATCATTGCCTGTTCAGCGTTTATACCTAATACCTAAATGCCTTGGAAAAAGTGGGGATGAGTTGCCTTCTTGAACCATTTTGGTATTCCCATCATGCTATTGAGAAGGTGGTTCCAGAGTTTTACCTGAGTGACACTGAAGGAATGGCAGTATATTTCCAAGCCAGGACAGTGAGTGGTTTGAAAGGGAACGTGGTGATGTTCCCATGTATCTGATGTCCTTGTCCTTCTAATTGATAGAGTTCACAGATTTGGAAGATGCTGTTGAAGAAGCTTTAGTGAGTTACTGCAGTGTGGAAATGTCAAAATGGTTTCTCATATTTCAAGTTTCCATGTTTGCCCTTGTTTGAATTCTTGACATTACTTATAGTTTTTTGCTGATTTTACTATTGCCTATTTTACACTATTTTGCAAGGCCAAAATATATATTTTAATCTCTCTCAGGACAGTCTGAAGCTGCAGGAGCGCAGCAGGTCATTCAGCATTAGAGGAGCAGGAAATCCGACATCTCGGGTTTGCACGTAAATCTGAAATGTTGACTTTCCTGCTCCTCTGATGCTGCCTGACCCGCTATGTTCCTCCAGCTTCACACTGTATTGACTCTGATTCCAGCATCTGCAGTTCTTGCTTTCTCTCTGTGTTAATTGCTCCATTTGCTCACTAAGTTGCAATGTTATTGCCTTTTTTCCCCTTCTCTGGAGCCAATAGTTACATAACTGTAAGCATAGATTCTGTAAGGGAATTGCGCTGAATGTGGAGCAATAATTGCTGGTGCAGAGTAACAGGTTAACTAGGCCTCTAGTCTAAGTATATCTGCTGAGAATGTGCACAGTGAGCTTTTTCAGAAAGATATCAGATCATATGGAATGGGATCTACCCAGTGTCTATTGGGTTCCAGGAGGTGTTGGATTTTATCATCCCTTGTGTAGCGTCATGTTTAATAAACCTGCTAACAGTCACTGAGCTGAATGTAAGCCTGATTTTCCTACATGGTAATGCAGTAACTAGACCCACAGAACTGGACACAAGTGACAAGAACAACCTGGAGTGAAAGCCAACAGCAGGACAGTGCTACAGGAGCAGGTCAAGACATATGACTATGGAAGTGGAAGAATACCCAAAGAGATTTGGTTTGATTTATTATTGTCACATGTACCTAAGTACAGTGAAAAGGTTTATTTTGCTTGCAGTACAGCAGTTTGTCGCATAAAAAAGCACAAAATCACAGGCTAATTGAACAGAGCGAGGAATACAAGGTTATGGTGGCAAAGATTATGCACGAAAAGCAAGGTCAACATTACATTTGAAATTTGAAAGGTTCATTCAGAAGTCGAGTAAACAGCGGGGAAGAAGTTGTTCCTGAACCTGTGGTACGTGTGTTTAAACTGTTGTATCTTCTGTCTGATGGAAGAGACTATAATTGGTGTGGGAGAAGTCTTCGAAGATGTTGGTCAATTTTCTTTGGCTTGTGAGATGGACCGGGCTGTTGTTCACAATGTTCTGCAGTTTCTTATGGTCCTGGGCAGAGCAGTTGCCGTACCAAGCCTTGATGCACTCAGAGAGAATGTTCTCAATGGTGCATCTGTAACGGTTGGTGAAGGTCCTTATGGAGAAGCCCAGTGGATTGTTTTGTGGACAAAGGAAGTGTAGCCCCATCAAGGCACCAGACCTCAGAGAGGGAAACTCCACTGAAAAAATACTTAGGAAAAAGCCACAGCAGGACTTCATCTGTAGCTAGAAAATCAGTGAGTGAAGAGTTATCACTGATTGAAGATCTTCACAGAGAGGAAATGCTGAAAAAAGAAGGATAAACAGAGAATATCTATCACCACGGACCACTGGAAAAACACTAACCATAGAAAGAGCTTTTCCTTCACCCGACACACTAGACCATGTGGAGATCCGTGACCAGACCTGGTATTGTATAAACTGCACTAATAATTTAACGGATACTGTACTGTTGCAGGTCTCATTAACAAGGACCAGGTCGGTATACTGTTAAAGTAGTAACATAGGCACACACCCCAGCCAGACAAGGCGTAGATGAAGGAACTGCAACATACGATGACATAATTAAAGCTTGAGATTGTTATTTTGTTTAATGCATTCACTAGTAGACCGAGCACAGTTTAACCAGTGCAGCAAAGAGGCAGAGAAACTGTTGATTATTTTATGAAAGAATTGTACCACTTGCTAATATTTAACAGAGTGAACTATCAAAAGATAACCTTGAAAGGGACTACATCACAGTGGAAATGCTGGATGAAGCTTTACCACAACGTTTACAGACTAAAGCAGACTTCTTATGACCAAAACGGTACTGCTTTTCATCCAAACAACATAGACCTTTTATCCGAGCAGGCTGAGAATTTTCCTGGGATTTGACAACAAACTCCAACTCACTTTAGCTTGTTTATCAGAGGGCTACAAGTCAGCAGTCACAATGGGAGAAGTACCTGCCATTGCTTCTTCTCAATGTTGTGTTTGGAAAGCTTCACATTGATGCCAACTTTATCCCATCACTAATGTTGAGTGCCATACACAACATAAGAAAGGTCAGTTTCAGGTGGTTTTGAAGTTTCAACAGGAGATTTCAATCTGAAGCATGAAATCTTCAAAACAGACTACTGATTCTGTGACAACCCAAAAGGTAAGATGTTTTTTAAAATTAATTCATGGGATATGGGCATTACTGGATAGGCCAGAATATACTGCGCACCCCTGATCACTCAAAAGGAATTTAAGAGTCAACCACATTGCTGTGGATCTGGAGTCACGTTTAGATCAGACCAGATAAGGACAGCTGATTTCCTTCTTTAAAGAACATTAGTGAACCAAATGAGTTGTAGCAACAATGGAAATTATTGCATGGTTGCCATTGAGTTAGCTTTTCATTGTAGTTTTTTTGTTATCGAAGTCAAATTTCACCATCTGCCATACTGGAACTGTTACTCATGCTAGGACAGCATGAACCCGGGGTTCTGTATGATTGGTCCAGTGACATTACCACTCCGCCACCACCTTATCATGATGCTCAAGATATAGAGTCACACAGCATGGAAACAGACCCTTCGGTCTAACCAGTCCATGCCGAAAATAAGCCCAAACTAAACTAGTCCCACCTGCCTGCTCCTGGTCCATCATCAACATTTTTGTAATGTCCTCAAAAAAACTCAACCAAGTTGGCAAGACACAATTTTCCTCACACAAAACCATGCTGACTATCCCTAATCAATTTTTGCCTCTCTAAATGTTCATAAATCCTTTCTTTCATAATGACATCCAATGATTTACCCACAACCGAAGTCAAACCCACAGGTTTATAATTCCCTGCTTTCTCCTTACAGCCTTTCTTAAACAAAGGTACAACATTAGCCACCCTCCAGTCATCAGGCACCTCACACGTTGTTATATATGATGCAAATGTTTCTGCAAGGGGTCTCGTAATTTCCTGCCTTACTTCCCACAACATTCTGGGATACATTAGGTCAGGTCCCAGAGATTTATCCATCTTTATGTTCTCTAAAACCTCACAAACCTCCTCTTCTGTAATGTGAACTGTTTTTAAAATATCAAAGGTTATTTCTCTGCATTCTCTAGATTCCACTTCTTTCTCCACAGTAAAAATGGATCTGAAATGACCATTTATTATCTCTCCCATCTCCTGGGGTTCAACACAAAGGCAATCTCCTCAATTTTAAAAGGCCCAACACTCCCTCTAGTTATAATCTTGATCTTAATGTTATGTTGAATCCTTAACCTTATCTGACAAAGCTATCTCATATCCCTTCTTTGCCTTCCTGACTTCTCTCTTAAGAATGGCCCTCCACTCTTTAATTTGATTAAGAGATTCATTTGAACCAAGTTGTCTGTATCTAAAAAAAAGTTCTCTTTTATTCTTGACTAGAACCCCAATATCTTTATTCATCCATTGTTCCTTAATCTTTCCAACCTTACCTTCACTCTAACAGGAACAAGGTGCCTCTGAACTCTCTTCATCAGACTCTTGAATACCTCTCATTTGGTCAGACAACTTTTTACCTACTTCAATCAACTTTTGAAAGTTCTTGTCTCATACCATTAAAAGTTGCCTTACTCTAATTAAAAACTTTAACTTTTATGGAAGGCTGATCCTTTTCCATAACCATTTTGAAACTAATAGAATGATGATCGCTCGACCCAAAGTGATCCCCCACTTTTACTTCAGTCACCCTGCCTTGCTTTATTGCCAAAAAGAAGGTCTAGTTTTGCTCTTTTTTCTGGTAGGAGTATCCACATATTGATAAAGAAAATTTTCTTGAGCACACTTGATAAATTCTTCACCATTAAGAATTTAGAAAACTCAGCCGTTCACTATAGACCCTTAAAAGAAGCCATTTGTTTCAGTTATTTTAGAATGTTACTAAAACAAAATGGAAAAACATATTAATTAACTATAATTACTATAATAACTGTAAACTGTAAAAGAAATGTATAAATATCTTTAACTAAGCCTGCAATCCCAGGAGCAGCTGCAAGATCTACGCTGTTCCTCATCCTATGTCATGAGATGTATTTCTTTTCGGGGAGATAGTAGAGTCACAGGGCAGTTTATGACATCCTGATATCATGATTAAAACAAAACAACTAATAGCAAGTTTAATATAGGGGCAAATGTATCTATTCTTTCAGGTCCAGGTCCATAGTTGGAGCTTCAATTTTTCCGAACATTTTCTGATAAATGTTGAGGCTAGGAGGAATCTCAATGAGAGCATGATGGCTGAGGCAGGCAATTGTCTGCTGCAATGGTAGACAAATTATTAATATTCTGTGTCTCATTCACAACCTGCATTGTTCTTTGTTGAACAGAGGCATTTGTGTAGCTTTGAATCTTCTTTATTCACTGATTGGAATTGACTCATTACCTTCAAGTCTTCATAAACGTTGCAGCTCACAAACCAGCTTTATCATGAGAAGCAGCCATTCCATTCTAACATTATGTTTGCCCTCCAAGACCATGATAAAGGGCATGTACATCTATACATATGCCAGGAGGGCTGTAAATCCTGTTAGTGATTAACACTTCAAACATAAGAGATTTTGTGGAGGGGTTGGGGGTAAGGACTGAAATGCTAAAGGTTAAAATTTATTAGATAAAGGGGCAACATGAAAGAATTTGTGAGGTGTAAAGACTCAACTATGTCTTCCCTCTAAGAATAGCTACTGGGCTTGTACATAAGAACATTTGTCATAGAAATGTCAGGTCTCATGGCATTGGAACTTGTGAATGTAGGGCTCCACAGATCCCTTTCTTACAATCCTTTGTACGTAGTTATGTTTAATAAAGCCAATTGGTATTCTTTCATTTCAGCATTGACTTGACCTTACTACAGCTGATCCGTATGCTGCACACAAACTTCTCCCCATTCCTTTTATTTTATCAGGCTCACTTTACCTTCACATCGTTCTTTAGCCTCCTGTTAAACACAACCTACCCTCATGGTAGGCTGATACAGAAGGTGAAATTACAGGTGAACCATGCTGAGCTGGTTATAGAACTGGCTCGGTCATAGAAACAAAGAATAGCAGTGGAAGGATGTTTTTCTGTCTGGACATCAATGATGGTCCACAAGGATCAGTGCTCTAATTTGTAATATGTACAAATTAATTAGTGGAGAATGTAGATGGTCTGATTAATAAGTTTACAGACAACAGAAAGATTGGGGGAGCTGCTTGTGAGGAACATTGCCAGAGGATATAATAGGGAATAGATAGGCTGAGGACTTGGGCAGAGCAATGGCAGATGGAAATAAATCTGGACAAATGCAAGGCGATGTATTTTGGAAAGTCTAATGCAGGAGGGTGGTGTACAGTAAATGGCAGAAGTCCTCAGTTCTCTGAAAGTGGTACCATGAGTGGATAAAGTGTTGCAGCTACATAGAACTTTATGGCGGCTCAGTGGTTAGCACTGCTGCCTCACAGCGCCAGGGACCCAGGTTCAGTTTCAGCCTTTGGCAACTGTCTGTGTGGAGTTTGCATATTCTCTGTGTGGGCTTCCTCTGGGTGCTCTGGTTTCTTACCACAGCCCAAAGGTGTGCAGGCTAGGTGGATTGGCCATGCTAAATTGCCTTGTAGTGTTCAGGGATGTGTAGGTTAGGTGGATTGGCCATGGAAAATGCAGGGTTACAGGGATGGGGTGGGGGTGAGTCTGGGTGGGATGCTCTTCAGACAGTCAGTGTGGACTTGTTGGGCTGAATGGCCTGTTTCCACACTGTAGGGATTCTATGAAATGAAAACTTTAGCTAAGGGCCATTTCAATTACTGCCTACAGTTCTGGTCAGTACACTGCCAGAAGGCTGTGCAGGCTTTGGAGACGGATCAAAAAACGTTTACCAGGATGTTGTCTGGTTCGGAGGGTATTAGCTATGAGGAGAGATTGGACAAACTTGGTTTGTTTTTACTAGAACATTGAAGACTGAGGGACAATCCCATAAAAGTTTTTAAAATTATAAGGCCTGGATAAAGTGCATAGTTAGAAACTTATTCTGAATGTTGCAATAAAAACTACTGGGGTACATAAGACGAAGGTAAAAGGGAAAATGTTTAAAGGAGATGTGAGAGGTAAGTTTTTTAACAGAGGGGATAAGTGCCTGGAATGCACTGCCAGAGCAGGTGATAGAAGCAGATACCAATAGGCAATTTGATGGATGCATGAATAGGCAGGGAATAGAGGAGTATGGTCCACATGGAGGCTAAAGATTCTTCCTTCAGAAAGGCATCATGTGGCAGCACAGTCCTGGTGGACTGCAGGGCCTGTTCCTGCACTGGACTGCTTTTTTTTGTAATGTCATTGTTCTGAACCTCTTTCTCCTGTCAGTTCAGCCTCAATTTTGATTCTCTTAATTCTTTCGCCATCTTAAAACTGCTCTCCTGAAAGCAAGTGCTCTTTGAAAGATTAACATTAGCACAAGTTAAATCTTTATGATCACATGTACTCAAATATTCCCTTGCCTGCAAGTTAGCGATCAGTATAAACAACCTACTGAACACTAAATAAAATTCACCATTTAACCTGCTGCACTAATTCAGGTGTTATATCAAAATTTTCGACTCTCACTTAGTTCCCGTGTAATTATTGCATCATTCGAACAGAACCACTGCATCCACATCAGAGACGCACAGTCACCGGCAACTTTTTCTTGACTTTTGCTGGTTGAGCCCTGGATTAAACTGATGCTGAAAGTTCCCCTCCCAGGGTTGAGCCTCACATACATTAGTCCTTCCCCGATCATTGAAGAGTTTGCGTTCATTTTGTTTATGCACATCAACAGTTGCTGAATATCAACAAGCCTTAATCAAAACCTCTAGTGTTCATTTGCAGACCCATCTTTCCCAAGAGCAGCAGCCAAATGCTGGGAATGCTCAGCAGATCAGAAAGCATCAGACCTGCAGAGCGTATTCATTTCTGTTTTAATTTCAGATCTCCAACACCCGCAGTGGTTTGCTTTTGTAACAACAACAACTGCTTGCATTTCCATGACTCCTTTAGGGCAGTAAAATATCATTAGGTGCTTTGCTGGTGTGTTATCAGTCAAACATTGACACAGCCAGAACAGATGCTAAAGAAAGACGTGCATTTATATAGCACCTTTTATAACCACTAGCCACATCAAAGCACTCTGTATCCAATAAAGGTAATAGATCCAAGGGTTGTGGGGAAAACTCTGAAAAGTGGAGTTGAAGATTATTAAATTAGCCGTGATCTCACTGACTGACAGAGCAGACTCGATGGGTCTTCTGCTCCTCTATCTGATGGTCTTATGTACTTAAGGACAATCATTCTTTTTTAGTGTAATTGGGCAGTTTGTGCACAGCAAGCTCCCACAATAGAGCAATATCATAATCACTATTATTGGTTTTCATAATGGGGTTTGGTTTAGCTCAGTTGGCTGGACAGTTGGTTTGTAAAGCCATGGGATGCTGACAAACTGGGTTCAATCCCCACACTGGCTGAGGTTCCCATGAGGAACTCTCTTTCTCAACCTGTCCCCTCACCTGTGGCATGGATCAGGTTAAACCACCACTCATTGTCTCTTTCTAATAAGAGACAGCCCTACGGTGACTTGACTTATTTTCACTGGGATAAATATTGGTGAAGACACTGGGGAGAACTCCTCTACTCTTCTTCGAATTGTGCCATGGGATATTTTATGTCTGCCTGAGAGAGGAGACAGGGCTTTGGTTTAAAGTCTCATCTGAAAGACAACATCTCCAATAGGTCAGTGCCCCCACCATCCTCTACCTCCTGATGTGTCAACCTTGATTATTTACTCAGACGACTGACCAAAAGTATTGGTAAGAGAAGCAACTTAAAGGAGGGGAGGAGGCAGAATGTTGATTTATCGCGTATATGAGATATACGTGCAATTAGTCTCCTGACCACTACTCCTTGATGCCTAGAGATAGTAAGAACTGCTGATGCTGGAGTCAGAGATAACACCGTGTGGTGCTGGATGAACACAACAGGCCAGGCAGCATCAGAGGAGCAGGAAAGCTGACGTTTTGGGTCGGGACCCTTTCTGAAGAAGGGTCCTGCTCTACACTGTGTTATTTTTGATGCCTACACGTTTTCCATTTACAGTATTGTGGATAATCTGATTGTATTTAAGCTGCTATTCCTTTTCAGTTCCTCCTACCTAATCATAGACATCGATAAAATTGCTACACGGTTTTATATTCTGATGACGTGTCATTCTCTATGAAGGTGGCAATGTTTAGGAATTGTACTTTTTGTTCCTTTTCTTTTACAAGTGCCTCACCCAAATGGTCTGTCCATTAGCATCAGAAAGACTCACGCTTACATAAAGCTTCATTGTGCCTTGTGAAAATGTTCTTCTTTATCATTGAATGCTGGCTTTTATCAAAATGTCATCTACTCAAATCATTACACTGATAACCCTGGGTTTAGACAGCTTTATTTTCTCTCTTTTGACATGGCTCCCAATCAGATAATTGTATCTTTGATATGGCATCTGCTCAGCTTGAGCCTTATTCTCTCCAATTTTCAAATCCACCACCTCCAGATTGGCTCAATTTAGCCGTCTGCTAGTTTACTACCAGCTGCTTCACTCGGGGTCTTCCAACAGTCCAAACTTGTTATCCAGCTCTGTTCCAGGGCTCACTTAATAGTTCATTCAGGATGTAGCCTGGATTGGCACAGCTGCCTGGTAATAAGTCTGTTTAGTTCACTGATTTGCAGGTGATTTAGGTTGTGGATTCCTCGCAATACAAGATAATGGTGAGCAGTAATCAGTGGATGTGTGTGAAAACTAAATGCATAAAGTCTACTTGCAGCAGATTACACAGTAGATTTATCCCTGGGCAGCTTGCGGGGGTATTTTGGGAAAACTGAGGCTGATGAACTCAGCTTCTTTTATATATTCACCTATGACACACTCATCAGTTCCAAACTCACAACCGTCCATTATACACCCGTCTGTTACAGCAACGCACACTTCTGTGACACACCCGCCTGTTATATACCTGTTCATTACTGTTGCACCCAGGCTCTGGGAGGGGTAGCCAATTTGTTATGGCTCCAGATAGAACGCCCCAAATTGTTAAGCTCCCAAGTGAGGAGGAATGAACCGGTTCCCATTATCCCCTTTATTCACTTGTTCCCTCAATTGGACGTAGCAGGGTTAATTTATAAACAGATCCCTCACCTTGTGGATACTTCTTTCCCAGACAGAAATGGACTTATGTTTTAACTGGAGCCAATTTAATTTGCTTATTTGAAAAAGGACTGTCTTTCTTGATGACTAAGTGCAAAAAGAATCAGTAACATGACAGTAATGCATACAGATTAGAAATATGTGAGGTAACAAAACAGGAAACAAGACACATCACAGATCAATCTCTAAACTGTTTATGGACAGTGTATAGTTGAACACTACAACCACTGAGATAACAAGGTGTGGAGCCGGATGAACACAGCAGGCCAAGCAGCATCATCGGAGCAGGAAAGCTTGACGTTTCGGGCCTAGACCCTTCATCATCTACTACAACCACTGGGTTGGAATTACCAGTAGAATTGACATTGCTGGTTGAAAAGTCATTTTCAAGATTCTTAATTTTGCAGATTGGTTGAGATTCAGTTGTTCTTGTTCCTTTTGACTGGGACTGATTTCCAGCATTCAAGGTAAGACAGAATCCTTTTGTTGTCCAACTTTTCTCTGTCTGACTTGCTAGCTCACACTCCACATGAGAGATTCTCTTTACTCGCTTTGCAGGGGTGGCTATGGGACAGTTCTTTGACTATAATCTTCACAGCATGCCAACATGAGCACTCAGGCTAATACACATGGATACCTTGGCTGACTGACACAAATAAGTACCTCAGTCCCTCTAGCATACTCCAGTGGAGGTAAAATTGGCTTTTTAACCACTGTCCTCATGTATTCTTCAAATGGAAAAGACAAAATTTATCTGTAGTTTGGGACATAATCTGTGGCTGTCCATTGAACAGAAACTTGTCAACCTGTATTCTTCTTTGTACACACAAGCGATCACAGTCCAGTCTGTTTCAATTTTCCTGTTCCCTTTAGAAGGGTTGTTCTTTGAAATTCCTTTTGCATCTTCACATGTGATATGCCTAGGTCTCTCTCTCTCTCTCTCCAGTCACTTAATTTATATCTGCAGCTGTGTTTTGCTTGTATTAGCCCTCTTTGGGAAAATAAAAGTTCTGGAATTATAAATCAAAACATCCATTGCTTCAGGGATCTGATTGTGGTCGTGAAACTACATACCTGTTTATTTCACACAACCCACTTTTTTTTTGCACCAACCTGTTGCACATCTATCTATTGCAAACCAACCTGCTATGCACCCATCCTATCCATTACACACCCATCCATTACATACCTGCTCATTATACAGTTGTCCATTGTACACCCATTTATCCATTATAAACTATCCAAGACAGACCTGACTGTAACATTCTCATCCATTACATGTCTGTTGCATAACTGCTTGTCACACGAAATGCCTGATGCAAAGCTCACTTGTTTCACACACATATGCTCATTACACCACTATCCATTACCACCCTCTTGCTTTGGATCCCTTCCAATTTTTCTTCAGTGTCGATGGTAGCCATGATGCGAAGGCACCAGAGTTGGACTGGGATGGACAAAGTCAGCAGACACATAACACCAGGTTATAGACTAACAGATTTATTTGAAATCATAAGCTTTCGGAGAGTAGCTCCTTCATCAGGTGAAGTGAGAAGCACACAGACAGAGAATTTATAGGCAGAGAGATCGAGGGCGGAGAGATCAAAAGATCATACAAATGATGTGAGTGGAGTGCCCAATAATAAGTCTCTGCAGGTAATCAAAAATGTCAGACGATGTGAGTAAAATGTCAACAGCTGAATAACAAGTGAAGGTGTGACCTATTATCTGATTAAATGAGGCAGAGAGTTAATTACAAAAAATTAAAAATAAGGTGGTACTTGAAACAAGTCAAATGACTGGAATAACATTGTAGGTATAAGAGCCGCACACCGAGGATCTAACCAAAGTAACAAGTAGTCCAAAATTGTACAAACTAATTAAGGCAGAGAGATCATAACAATTTATCAAGATGATGGTGTCAAAACAGGGCAGTAAGGAAGATTTTACAGGTACAGAGCAGTGTGGTGGGGTTACATGTAGCGCAACATGAACCTAAGATCATAGTTGAGACCGTCTTCATGGGTACGGAACTTGGCTATCAGTCTCTGCTCGGCGACTCTGTGTTGATATGTATCTTGAAGACTCAAGGACGTTCAGTATCTGATCTCAGATAAGCATCCTCCAAGGCAGCCTCCAAAAGCTGATGATTTCAAATAAACCTGTTGGACTATAACCGGGTGTTGTGTGACTTCTGAATTTTTCTTCCAACAAACCTTAACATTCAAAATCAGTCTGCGTATCTTTCTGATCAGTGCTGGCGGTTAGGTTGGGATAAGTACAAATAACAGTTAGGTTATTTGCTTCAACATGCATGGTTTCTGGAAACAAATATTTATTTTTGAAATTAAAGTATTGAGCATACCAGCTGACTGGAAAGCTTGCGTCTTAAGGAACAGTAAAACCTAACAAGAATATGTAGTTCACAAAATGTTGAAAACATGCAAAAGTAATTTTATGGGCCATTTGGAAATGTCTATCAGGCTTTTGGTTTTAAATTTCATCTTCTTTCCTGTCCCATTGAAGAAATATAAAACTAAACAAAATTAAATAGCAGCACCAAGGGGGTCTGGTATCAGGATGCTAAGGAGAATTCTAATTTATCTCTGGTGCCATTTTTTGCGGCCAAATTCCTTTCAGCCCTTGAAAATCTGGCTCTAGTTGTCATCCAAGTCGCACTGTTTTTGTGTCAGTTAACTTTCAAGGCACTAGGCCCCATGCTGTTCTCACGACATGTTTGTGGATACATACACACACTTTCCACCAGGGGTCAGTAAATAGCAACTGGGAGCAGGAGCCCGAGTGAACTAGAAACATAGAGCAGAATCTTACAGGACCCTGAAGGACATGGGCTGTGGTAAGCAATGTGACAGAACTGCCCAAGACGTTCGGCAAGGCCTATCTCAATGTTGGGAGCAACTCGCTGCATCTTTTAACTAAGTTCCAGGTATCAAAGCAATTTTCTTGCTAGGCAGCGCTGTGTTGCCTATTAGGAGGGGATTATTGCTCATGAACAACCTTATTAATGGTGCATTTTTTCCCCAGGAATATGCAGACTCAGATCTTACCACCCACGGTGAACAGCCTAGATGCTGAGAACTCTCAATGTGGCGGTCAAAGCAGGACTTCAGCTCACCAGGGGCTGTGACGATCCTCTGGGATGGTCACCACTGAGCAACATCTAAGGGCACAGACCATGGGAACCAGCCACACACATGGTCACAGCTGCACATGCATGCTTGCTATCAAAGGCCAGAGTATAAGAGCACATAGGTCCTTTTGCACATCAATCTTTCCCAATCTATCACTATTTAAATAGCTCTTTGCCATTCTTTTTTCCTACGAAAATGGATAAATGTGAATTTATCCACATTACACTGCATCTGCCATATATTTGCACACTCACTCAACTTGTTTATATCACCCCGAAGCCTGCTTACATCTTCCTCACCGCTCGCACTCCCACTGAGGTTGGTATCATCTTAATAAACTTGGAAATATTACACACTAATTTCCCTCTCCTAAATCATTGATGCACAGCTGACGCCCAGGCACCGATCCCTACCATATCCCACTTGCAACTGCTTTCCACTCCCAAGCAGGTCCATTTATTCCTATTCAGATCCAGGACTGGGAAAGCTGCAGCCAAATAAGAGTGACGGATACCACCCACAAGACGAGTTCAGTTACTTCAACAAAGACCAGAAGGTGAACCTGAAACATTTCTGATAAGTGAGGACTAAAAAGCTGAGCAGCATTGCTTTTGGTTGCAAGTTGGTACAGCAATAGAAGAACTGGAATGATATCATGGCCGAACTTCTATCTTCTTAGATGTAGGAATCTGGACACATTGTAGTTGAAAGAATGTGACCGGTTAGTGACCACTGGGCCAAGAGGGTGAAGGATGTCACTGCCTCTGTGACTTGTAGCTTTAGATTGTCCCTTCAAGTGATGCTTGTACTTGCCTGAATGAAAAAGTTTATGAGTGACATGAAAAGGCCTTTTCCACTCACCAGGAGCCTGTGCCTTTTACATCATTGGTCTGGGTCTCCCCATGGTGGCTTCAGTCAGTCCGTGACTCCAAGCATTTTCTTCAGCATCATGGTGGGTCCAGCCTGGGACTCCAACAGGGGAAGGGGTTGGGTCCTTGACCCCAAGGCTATGAAATGGACTAATTCCGTTCTTTTAAATCGTCTTTCCTTTATTATCACGGAAGGGCTGTTATTCTGAACTTTTTATTCCTTTATTTTTCTAATTTATTACGATGATTTTGTACTTTGTAAGTCTGAAATGCTGAACGTTTTGTTTCTTCATTTTTCTAATGGTTTTTCCTAACAATTTGTGCTCAGGAATCTGTATGTAGGTACCTCGGTACCCAAAATGGCACCGTAAGTGGCCAATCGTAAACTTTTCACTGTACTCACATGAGTACATGAGGCAATAAAGCTAATTCAAATACAATTAACTGTGGTGATTGTAACGAGGTCAGCCAGCTGGACTTCATACAGTACGAGTTCCCTGACTGGGGCTGTTAATCTGGGTCAATCAAGGAACCCTGGCTGACAGATGAAAAGGAGTGTGTAATTCTGACACTGTGGGTGCTGACTGTGATGATGCTGTGACAGAGTCAAGAACTTTCCACGTGTAAATAAAGGGTGACTTTGTGACGGGGTACCAGCCTCTGTGGAGTTATTTCATTAACCGTCTTTCTTCCCACCACATCTGTCATTTCTGTTTCTCTCCAGAGATGCAATCAATTGTCTCTTTGCAGGCGGGGATTTGACATGGCAACAGTGGAAAGTCAGGGGCAATGCCTCTTTCTGGAACCCAGGAATGTATGTTGAGTGTTGAAACACAATTGCCTACAGTCATGGCTTCCTTCTGCTGCAATGCCACTAGAGAAATCTAACTTCTCAGAAAATATTTGCATTTTTAGTGACTGTCCAGAAGCATATACCTCCAATTAGAAAATTTGCATTTCTTTTCCATTCATGCAGTGTAAAGCATTACCGCAACATAGAAAATACTTGAAGTACTCAACAGCTAGTAGGTCAGCTATATCTATGGAGAGACAGAAAAGGGTAATGTTTAGATTGAGTACCCTTTATCAGACCTGACTCGCCTTTAAAAATGTAGATAATCACAGTATTGGCCGTCTCAACAAATTATCCATTTTAATCCCGTTAGTGAACACGGTATCCACTCACTCCTGATCCCCGTTATAATTATCTGAAGTTTATCATCATTGTGCCTTATTTGTCCATCCAGAGACCTAAAAAGGATTAAGCTGTCCTGAAACTCTTGTTAACTCTCTTCCTCCCTCTCTGCAAAAATGCTTTCGGACATGCTGAGGGATTTTGCTTTAGTTTTATTTCAGATTTCCAGAATCCGCACTACTTTGCTTTTGTGTTTATGTTAAGTTCTCCTGATCACTTTTCATCATCTGTCTGAAATAACTAATCATCCTTTATTAATATCTTTTGTCATCGGTATGCTGTGCACATGCAGAAACCAGCTTAGGCATCGCAATCCGCTTTCACAAATAAAGACAGGTTGGAAGTCGAAATTTAATAAGTTCATACGATTCCAGCTCCCCACTTTTGTTGTGAGTCGACTGATACTTTCTTTAAGTTTTCATTTACTGTCTGTGTATATCTATTAATGATATTGTCAATGGTTGTCAACAGTACATGAAATAAACTCAGAGAGGTGAGTGTGCTGTTCTGTCTTCTGTTAGCAAACCCATTAAACTGTGTAACAAATCAATGGTTCACAGGTCAGTGTGAGGATAGTTTCACAGATAGATTTTAAGCTGTAACAGCAGTGGCAAAGACCTGTGGAATTCATCACACACTGAGTATAATAGATTACTACCTGAACAAATGCTGATGCCGTAACAGGAGTTGACAGCAAATTACTTCAAGTGGACTAGATTTGTTATAGTGATCAATGCAGACCTGCAATATTCTATTCTTCAATTCAATTTTTTTTATTTCTGCCCTGGTTTTGTCTTTCAACTGCCTGTAGACACTTCCAAACTGTGGCAAAGGAGCTACGTTTCCAATAATTAACATTGTCATTAAAATGAAGGCAGCTCATGTTACTAATCCTAGGTGAGGTTCCTCAATTTATTACGGTTCCAGGTGTGATAACCCAAACATTATGTTCCCGGATATGGGGAGATGCATTGTCACTCTTTTATTCATCTACTTCCATGGATGGCTGCAACAGTAGCATTCACTCCATAACCATCCACTCCATCCACCACCAACGTTCAGTAGCAGCATTGTGTACTATCTACAAGATGCACTGCAGAAATTCACCAAAGATCCTCAGACAGCACCTTCCAAACACACGGCCACTTCCATCTAGAAGGACAAGGGCAGCAGATACATGGGAACACCACCGAGTTTCCCTTCAAGCCACTCACTATCCTGACTTGGAAATATATAGCCCACTACCACTGAGTCAAAATCTTGGAATTCTTTCCCCACTGGCATTTGTGAGTCAACCCAAGGCAGGTCAAGAAGGCAGCTCACCACTACCTTCTCAATTGCGACTAGGGATGGGCAATAAATGCCTGCCCAGCCAGGGATGCTCACATCCCACAAAATGAATCTAAAAAACAAACGAAGTTAATTAAAAAGGATCCTCTCATTTGTGGATAACTTTCTCTGAGACCAAATCATTTTTCCTATAAAAGGAACCAATTTAGCTGAGCTTCCTTGAGTTAACAAAAGAGTGGGGTTTTTTTTCTGTTACTAAATGCAGAAAGAAATAAAATTAGATCACAATTGCCATCTGCCACAGTATGATTGAAACCAGGGTCCTGGGAATATTACCAAGGTCTCTCGATTAATAGCCTAGTGATAATGCCAGTCAGCTAATGACTCCCTTTGAAGATTCTCCATTTGAAGCTTCTTTGGCACCTTTAGGTGTGATATTACAGGATTCCTCTTCATAAAGCCAGTAAATGTACAATCACAGTCATTTTTGGTTATATCTCTTCTTTAAAAAATAAAGCATGGTGTGAGTAAAAATTCAATGTGGCTGTAGGTACTGTGGTATTCTGATTTGTGATCATGACACTAAATGGTGATACCTTTTCCCAATTAGGTCACAAGAATTACTGAAAGAAATGGTTGGCCAAGAGAAGGCTGGCAGGCAAGTCCCTACATAAAGGAATGACATGCATACTATTTACAGCATAAAAATAGCCCACATGACCCAAGAAGCCTATTCTGTTGTCACCATCCCTACCCCATTCAAGCTTTCTCCCACTCGACTTCATCTTGGCTCATCAGCAATTCCTTTCATCCTCATTTGGTTGTTCAGCTTCCATTTAAATCCATTTATATTATTCCCCCAAACCATTCCTGGTGGGAGCCAGCTCCACATTCCATCCTCTCTCTGGTAAAGAAATCTCTTCTGAATTCCTCATAGGATTTATTCTATTTTATATAGATGGTCCCCTTGTTCTGGTCACCCCCAGAAGTGGGAAGATTGTCTCTTTTTCTACATCTTGCATTTAAATCGTGCCTTTCGTGATGTCTAATAACACTTTGCATCTTCATTAAGATGTGCGCTCACTGTAATGCAGGGAAACATATCTATCAATTCCCAGAAAGCAATCTCCCACACACAGCAATATGCTAACTCAAGTGAGTTTTACTTCCATCAGAGTTTACTGCCTGATGTGGTGATACTGTACCTTTTTGTTTACCTTTTCTAGACAAATTATATGTTTCTAAAGGCCCTGTAATGGGATACATTCTTACATAATTGTATTTAAAAAAAGCACACAGCTGCCTAAATGTATTCTGTGAGTAGAACTCTCAATCTGAGTTCCTTCATAATGTATGTCATCCTTTACAACGTAAGACATTTGGCATGGATAATTTGGTATTAAAAGATCCAACAGAGATTTATTGCGGCTCACTAATATGTGCAGATTTTATACTCACAGGCAAGTCAAAATCTTGGCTAGAATTAGACTTTGTAGTCACAACAAAATGTTATACTTCCAGTGGAGAGTTAGGTTTCACATGATCACAGTAAGATAGCATCTGAGATCCTTATAGCCTCAGGTTACACGTTACATGCAGTGATGATATCATGACCATGTCTCTTAAAGATGGACTCTGAGACAAAACTCAATACCCAACCACTTTAATAGCACTGCCATCACTTTTAATAAAGTTAATTGAAGGGTAACTACTAGCCAGGAATGGTCCCCTGCTTGTCTAGACAATAAAAGCATGGGATTATTTAAGTCCACTCATAAGAGCACTTTGTGCTTAAGATCTCAATCAAAAATCAGTAGCTTCAAACCAGATATTTGTTCTGATATCTCCAGAGTGGGACTTCAACCATAACTTTCCGACGCAGAACTGAGAGTTACACTTACCAAGACCATATTGGTAGGCCAAGGGTGACTGGATGCTATCGTTTCTTTTATAAACATATGAGAACATATCTATTGCAGGACCTTCAGACAATGACATTTTGCCTGAAAAAGTTCAGCAAAGAAGTCACAACTGGCCTTTTGGAAGCATACCTATTTAGGACTGTCTTCACTGAGCCCCTTTGGGACCACAAACTTTCACTTTGTAAAAATTGCCATCTACTCTCATAGCTCACTGCAAGCAATCAGAGTTGATTCACCATACTGAGCTTCTTCACCTTCCTGCTTCAGTCCACAACATCCTCAATGTTCTGCCAGTGACTCTTATCTGACAGGAATGAAGTAGATGGACAGCTCATCGGTTAGCGCTGCTGCTTCACAAGACCCAGGTTCAATTCCAGCCTTGGGTAACTGTCTGTGTGGAGTTTACACATTCCCTGTGTGGGTTTCCTCCCAGTGCTCCAGCCACCCTTCACAGTCCAAAGATGTGCAGATTGGGTGGACTGGCCACGCTAAATTGTAGGGTCCAGGGGTGGCAAGCTAGGAGGAAATGCATGGGGCTAGGGTAGGGGTGTGGGTCTGGGTGGGATGTTTTTCAGAGGGTTGGTGCAGACCCGACGGGCTGGATGGCCTGTTTCCACATTGTAGGGATTCATTGATTCTAGATTTGAAGAAACATGTGGAATAGAAATATATGAGCAACTATAGAAGTTGGCACTAGCATCAGAAAGCAGAAAAAGGCAGAGGCTATTCATGAAATTTGTCCTCCCCCCAAGACAATCCAGCTGCACAGTGTCTTTAACAATCATCATTTGATGTCAGACATTTTAATGTCATATACATGCACAGATTGAAATGAAATGGAAGGATGCTGTAATTGATAAATGTTGCTGTTTTATTTCTCCCTTCTCATTCACAAGCACCACTAATAGTGACAGGGCTTACGTTGACATTTTTTTGTGAGATTTTTGACCTTGATCAATGGGACCATTTGCAGAAAATGTTTCAAACAGAGCTTCTGACCCCAGTCAGAACAGACCCAATATGTGATGTAGTTGTCTGGTGCTGTATATAATCAGTGCTCATGGATCCTTTCTTTTGGACTCTGTTGGACACTTTTGAAAAGCTTAGCCACACTGGGCACTAAATGCATTCCCCAGTATGGCAGCAGCATTAAATACACTAACCATTGTTGAACTGAGCTACCAAACCAAGAAAGCCGCAGGCTCAATTTTGGAGGCACAGGGGAGGTTTTGCTTTTTACATTTTTCTTTTCTACACATCATGGCATTAGCCTACAAAGCCTCAACTTCTTTCTATAATTTTCATTTCTTCACTTTGTGCTTTCTAAGGAAAATAACGAAGAATACTACTCCGTATCAAAATCAAGCATTCTAAACAGAGAGAGAGCGCCACTGTTATGAAGATTCTTCAACTTTAATGTTTCTTAGAGGACTTAAGTTTTAAAGGCTGGTGGAAAAAATCGATTTGTTTTAAGTTTTGTGGAAATACTTGGAATGGGTTTCTTTAGTAGAAATCATTGAAAGGTAACTGTAGACATTGGATTTTTTTAATACATGTCTGTATTGGGCAATTTCCCACTTGGAGAGAGTGTGTTGGCATCTGGAATTAATTGAGGGTCGTAAAGCATGTAAGGAATGGTTAGGGTTGAGGTTGGGGTTAGGGTTAGGGTTAGGGTTAGGGTTGGTGTTGGGTTTGGGGTTGGGGCTAGGGTTGGGGTTAGGGTTGGGGTTGGGGTTGGGGTCGGGGTTGGGGTTAGGGTTAGGGTTGGGGTTGGGCTTAGGGATGGGGTTAGGGTTGGTGTTGGGATTGGGGTTAGGATGAGGGTGAGAGTGATGGTGAGGGTTAGGGCTCATTTTCTCTTATTATAAGAATTCTAAAAAAAGGTATTTGGATTTGTTACCATGGTACCGTCCCATACGCTATGAGAGGCAGGGGACATTGATAGGCACCACTTTAAGTAAATGCGAAAAAACAGACCACACCATCATGCCCATAACCAGACAGTGATAATTTTCCAAGATAATGATGTTACACAGCTGACTCATTTTCCAGCAATCTATGGGCCATATATTTAAGATAAGATTTAAGAAAATATTTAAAAAAGACCTGAGGCCAACTTTTTTACATGGAGAGTGGTCCAGTGTAGAATGAACTTCCAGTGGATATGGGCACAGTTTCAACTGTTAAAGACCAGACCAAACCCCCTTAAAATATATTCAACAGATATTCTAGACCCAAACTTTTTCTTATTTAAAAGGTAAGTGTAAGGTTTTACTTTCCAGATGCAATCTGATTGGTCATGTTACTCGATGTTAAGCAAAACACAGTTTATTCGTATGTTATGGTTTAAACACAACAACAGAAAGAAGAAGTTGAAATAGCTTAACTATTGAAAAACTTAACAGAATAATAGATTAGTTTACAACTAAACAGTAACTGCTCCAATATAGCTACATCCCATAAACACACACTTGACAAAGACAACTTCAGAAAAATAGATTGTGTCGCAGGCAACTCCAGCAGCAGGAGGAAAAAGCCACCAAGAAAAGAGAGTGGTAAGGGCGTGGAATGCCCTGCCTGCCAATGTAGTTAACTCAGCTGCATTAGGGGCATTTAAACAGTCCTTGGATAAGCATATGGATGATGATGGGATAGCGTAGGGGGTGGGCTTAGTTTGGTTCACAGGTCGGCGCAACATGGAGGGCCAAAGGGCCTGTTCTGCGCTGTATTGTTCTATGTTCTAAAAAACTCAGAGAGTGAGAGTGTAGCACGGAGAGATATAATGCAGCTTCCAAACCCTGCTGAGACCCCAGCAACAAATGCTGCTGAAAGCTAAAACTATAAATCCTGGTTCAATGGGAGCTTGCTCCAACCAGTCATGCTGCTTCAATTGTTCATATTTTTCGAAAAAACAAACCAAGGTTTCACAAACTGTTTGCTCTCGTAGTTCTAAGGAGACAGCTTAATACCTCTGCCTGAAAACGTCTCCGAAAAAAAAAATATACACCTCTTAAAGCCATAGTATCATCACACAATGTTTAAAGCCATATAGAAAGTATATGGGTAAGAAATGCTTGCAGCCAAGCACTGGCATGTGGGACTAGTGTAGTTCAGGATTATGGTTGGCATGGACTGGTTGGACTGAAGGGTCTATTTCCGTGCTGAACGACCCTATGATTCTATAACAGATCGCTGGAAAATGAAGTAGATGTATCACATCATTATATTGAAGCATTATCACTGTCAGGAGCAGATAAGCAACTACAGATATAAAATAACAAGGTGTGGGGCTAGGCGAACACAGCAGGCCAAGCAGCATCATAGGAGCAGGAAAGCTTGATGTTTCGGGCCTAGACCCTTCATCAGAAAATCTGATG
>JAHRHZ010000046.1:9357877-9373094 GCA_024137785.1 Ginglymostoma cirratum
TCAAGCTTTCCTGCTCCTATGATGCTGCTTGGCCTGCTGTGTTCATCCAGCCCCACACTTGTTATCTTGGATTCTCCAGCATCCGCAGTACCTTTTATCTCTGAAGCAACTACAGATGTGTCAGATTCAAGGAAAATGGAGGATAAAAGTAATAGTGGGATGAGGCAGTTGGAGGCTGAGACAGTTCCCAATTTGAACCACCTGTGATCCAGTTATCTAACTCTGAATAGTTCAGGAGATTAGACAAAATGCTTTCATACTTAGAGGTTATTGACTAAGTCTGCAGGGATAAACCATAGAAAACATCTTTAACCGTACATGATGTGGATTCAGGATAATTCTCCTCCATAAAACAGCATCCATATCACTTACATCCAGGGAAATAGGTCCAGATGAAAGCCGAAACCCAACACATGATTGAAAACCACTTAATTAAACCCAGTCAAATTATCTGGAGTTCTCCTATAGTATTACTGCCTAAGCCTGACATTTGAACCAAATCAACTGCAGAAAGGTCAATGCAGACTCCTACTCGATAATTCACTTAGACGATTTCATTGATAGGGTTGGCAGTTTCAGATTTCTTATCAAATTTGATAGGTGAAAGAGAGATATCAGTCGTTATCATAACAGGCAGTCTTTTCCAATGCAGAGTGATGCCATATAGGCTAAAAAATGCACCAATGACAGTCCAGAGACTGAAGAGCGAAGTCGTAGCCAATGTTTCCAATTGTATCATTCACTTCGATGATGTACTAGTTTACTTGGAAAGACTGCTTGGAGCAATTAGAAGCCTTGTTTGAAATATTTCAATCAGCCGACTTAGCAATAAATCTTGCAAAAAGTGAATTATGAATGCACAGGTAACCTCTCTAGATCACACAGAGTAATGAAGGTATGTGATGTATATATTGATAACAATTTTCCAGAGGACTTTGAACTAGTGACACAAGTGTGTCGGATTATTTTTGTGAAAGCATTTAAAAATTAAGTTCCTGGAACAATGATTTTAAACCATTATATTGCCTTCTGAGTGTTAATGACCGTTTGTTTATATTGGGGGGATTATGACAGTCAAGAAAAAAAATAGAAGACATGGGTTTGGAATAAGCAAGAATTGATTTTAACTTTGAAAAGCTCAAAGATTGAAAAGCTTTGGGCAATTTGCGAGGAAAGCGACTGGGGCCAGAAGCAAGTATCATCTCTCCTAGAAAAAGCACAATCAAGGGAATAAGTTACCTCAGTGCAAATGTTTAGTTTGTCAAAGTTCCAGACCAGGAGTGTTTGAATATAAATCAGCGTTGAGTATCCAAAGCTGAGAAAGTCTAAGATCTCAGTTGTATGAATTAACAAGGAAAAGGCTTCACACAGAATTGGAACTGTGAACAAGTTAAATCACACCTACTGATTGATCAGGAAGGAAAATTCCTCTATTATTTTGATTAACCATAAAGAGATGGTGTTAGGGTGTAGATGGGACTTTATTTTGCTGAATTATTTGAAATATTTCAAACTGTGTTATATTTAGATAGCTTCATTTGTTTGTCTTACGAGGAGCAGCTGAGGACTCTGGGTCTGTATTCAATGGAGTTTAGGGGGACCTGGGGTGGATCTCATTGCAACTTCTGGAATACTGACAGGTGCAGGTGGATCGGATGTGGAGAAGATGTTTCCAAAAGCAGGAGAAACTAGAACCTGAGGAAACACCGTCAGATTGAAAGGACTACTCTTTAGGACTAAGATAACGAGGAATTTCTTCAGCAGAGGGTAGTTAATCTGGAATTCATTGTCACAGAAGGCTGAGGAAGCAAAGCCATTGAATGCATTTAAGACAGAGATAAACAGGTTCTCGATTAATAGGGAACTAAATGATTAAAGGGAAAATGGAGGAGAACAGGGTTAAGAAACATATCAGCCATGAACGAATGGTAAAACACATTTAATGGACCAAATGCCTGACTTCTTCTTTTATTGCCCTGTAGCCGTATGCTTTTTTGTGTAACGGATGAAGAGATTATTGTTAAAACCAAATCTGCAGCCTTGAGTACATATGTTTCAGTGAAGGACTGCTACGTTAAATTGAAAAAAATTGATTTATCAAGCCAGATTTAATTTTGGGATCTGACTTGTACAATGGTGACATCAGCCAGGACCCCAACAAATAGGACTGAGGCAAATACTGTCAAGAACATCAAAAATACAAACATAAGAGGAGTTCACTGCCTTCAAATTTGAAAGAGAAATCATGAGATAATATTGCTTTTGTACCAAATTTCAGCACTATTACATTTGATTAATGAATTTTCCCCATAAGAAAGCAAATGTACAGTGGGCCAGGGAGCACCACGCATCTTTTATGAGATTTAAATCCATTCTGATCATTGTTGGCTGCACCAAATCTCATTAAGTCTCTTAAAGAAGCAATTGATGCTCATGGTTTAGGATTGGATGTCCTTTTACAAGAGGATGGGCTGGACAGAGAAAAACCAATAGCATACTTGTCTAAAAAATTAAACCAACACCAAATGAGATACTCTACTGTGGCAAAAAAAACTGTTAGATCACTACTGATTCAATCATTTTGAAATATATACCCATCACAGCAACAGAGAGGCATTGGTTTATACTGATCATAAGACGGTAAGACATAGGAGCAGAATGACCATTCAGCCGATTGAGTCTGCTCCACCATGCAAAGAGATCATGGCTGATCTGATAATACTCAACTCCACTTTCCTGCCTTATCCCCATTACCCTGGATTCCCTTACTGATTAAAAATCTGTTTATCTCAGCCTTAAATATATTTAATATTCCAGCCTTAACAGCCTCCGCAGTAAAGCATTCCACAAATTTACTCCCCTATGAGAGAGAAAAAAATCAAATCACTGTACTACATGGGAGATCCTTCACTCTGAGATTAAGCCGTCTGATCTTAAGCTCTCTCACAAAGGGAAAGAACTTTGTGCATCTACCCTGACAGGTCACCTAAGATCTCTAAATAAAAAAAATCGAAAGAACTGTGGATGCTGTAATTCAGGAAACAAAACAGAAATTGCTGGCAAAGCTCAGTAGGTCTGGCAGCATCGGTGAAGGAAAAAACAGAGGTAACATTCCGGGTCCGGTGACCCTTCCTCAGAACTTCATCAATTCTGAGGAAGGGTCGCCGAACCCATAACTTTAACCCTGTCTTTTACCTTCACAGTTGCTGCCAGACCTGCTGATGTTTTCCAGCAATTTCTGTTTTGTCACCTGAGATCTCTGCCTGTTCAGTGAGGTTATCTCTCATCCTTTTCAACTCCAGTGAGTACAAGTCCAACCTGCTCAAACTTTCCTCATAAAAAACTTGTTCTATACTTAGGAGCAACCCAGTAAATGTTGTCTGGGTTACTTCTAATTCCAGTCTATCTTTCCTTAGATAAGGGGACCTAGACTTTTCACAGTATTTCCAGGTATGGTCTGACTGGTGCCTTGTAAAATTTTAGCAAATCTTCCCTGTTTTTCATCTCCATTCCTTTGAAATAAATGTCAATAGTTCATTTGCCATCCAATTTTTCTGCTGAACTTGGATGCAAGCTTTTTGTAATTTTTTTACATGAGGACGCCACTCTGTGCTGCTGCCTTCTGATGTCTTTCCTCATTTAAATGGAATTCAGTCCTTTTATTCTTCCTGCCAAATTGCTAAATTCACATTTTCCCACACTTTATTCTTTTTTCCAAGTTTTTGCCCACTCAATTAACCTGTGAAGATTCAATGTGTCATCTTCATCACTTTCCTTCACACCTATTTTTGTGTCATCTGCAAACTTAGCAACTAGGGGAGGCAATGGCCAACTCATGTTATCTGTTAATCCAGAGACCCAGGTAATGTCCTGAGGACCTGGATTCAAATCCTACCACGCAGATGGTGGAAATTGTACTTAATAAAAATCTGGAATTAAGAGTCTAATAATGACAATGAATCCATTGTCAATTGTTGGGAAAACTCATCTGGTTCACCAATGTCCTTTAGGTAAGGAAACTACTATCCTTACCTGGTCTGGCCTACGTATGACTCCAGACCCACAGCAATGTGGTTGACCCTTAAACTGACCTCTAAACAATTAGAGGTCAACCTGTGAATGATTAAAATAAAGGTACATTCACTCTGTCATTCACATCATTAATATATATTGTAAATAACTGTGGCCTCTCCACTGATCTCTGTTGCACTCCCCTAATCACATCCTGAAAATGACCCCCTTATCCTAACTCTCTTTATTCTATTAGTTAGTCCATCTTCTAACCATGGTAATATTCTTCACCCAATACATTGAGCTTTTTTTTATTAGGTAGCTTTATGTGCGAGAGATTGTATGATGTTTGGAAATCCAAATATATTCCATCTTCTGGTTCCCTTTTATCCCTTTATGATTTCTCCCTTGTTAAACCATGCTGTCTATGCTTGATTATGACATGTGTTTCTAAAAACTCTGCTATTATATTCTTGATAATAGATTGTAACATTTTCGTTATGACTGATATTAAGCTAGCTGGCCTGCTTTTTTGTTTTTGGAGCAAGGTTTTACATTGGCAGTTTTAAAATCCTCTGGGATATTTCCAGAACCCAAAGATTATTGGAAAATTTCTACAAGGGAATGCAGTCTCTCTGTAGCTATGTCCTTTAAAATCGTTGGATGTAAACCATCAGTTCCTGAGGACTTACTAAGCGTAACTCCCGAGCTCTGTGTGAAGATTCCAAACCAAAATGCCGGACTATTTAAATGAAGTTTTCTATCACAGCTTTATCTTTTAAAGACGTTTCATGTTATGGGGAAAAACAATGCAACATTCATGATTTGTCAAGAACATAGTCTTGTTTAAATGGCCTAATTACAAAGAAAGAATTAAAGATAATTGTGTGTTCACATTAAAAAATAAATAACAACATGTGTGTGAATATATCTTAATCTTTTCAGTACATTTTTGTTTTATTCACACTTAATAATCACATGCACTTAAAAACAGAATTTCATTTTTTCCAAAGGCGGAGTGTTAAGAAGGTGCCTCATGTTTAATATTTCTTCAGAGGAAGAATCATGGAGAGGTTTATGTCAAGTTTTTTGCAAATACCTGGATGGTTTCTTTAATAGGGGTCATTGAAAGGTCACAGTGGACATCGGGGATAATTTTAACAAGGCTTCCTCGAAATCACATTAGTGATAATTGCTTACTTGGCTATAGACAACTCCTGGGCCTGTTTTGAACAATAAAACACAACAAAAAACTGCAAGTTCTGGAGGTCTGAAACAAAAACAGAAATTTCTGGCAAAACTCAGCAGGTCTGGCAGCATCTGTGGGAAGAAAGCAATGTTAATGTTTTGACTCTGGTGACTCTTTATTGGAATAATCTCATGAACGTTTTGAATAATGGCCAGCTTTAAGGGAGTGCTTTGGTATCTGAAACGAGTTGGGGATAAGAGCATGTGAGAAAGGGGTGCCCAGCTGACTGCTCTCATTTCTGAAAAGGAATTCCATCTTTTGAGTACAGGATGAAATCTATCTGTTCTCAAGTAGAATCTCAACATTATACTTCCTGAGAAAGTTGTGTCTGCAAGATTCCAGAGACATCCATCAACGATTAATGACTTGACTATGAGCGCCAGAATATCAGAGTGATGGACTTCAGAGCAATAAACACTTTATCTTTTCAGCTTCAAGAATGACCTATGAGCCAAAGTATTTATTTCTCAGAAATGTCAGTCTCTGTAGAAAAACTTGTTTCTTTTTCTCTCTTTTCGTGAAGCTTGTGTGGATGTTTACATATTTGTTGGGGGGATATTTAAAGAGTTATTTGTTTAAATTTCTGCACTGCTGACTGAATGTTAACCAATAATTGCATCCAAATTGAATGTGTTTTTTTTAGTTTGACAATAAACCAATATTAAGACACTTGTTGGTTAGTTCGTTTGGCTGCATGGCTGGTTTGTGATACAGAGTAGATGCCAACAGTATGTGTTCAATTCCTGCACCAGCTGACATCACCATAAGTCATAGAAACATGGAAGCCCTATAGTGCAGAAAGAGACCATCTAGCCTGCCAAACCTGCACCAAACCATCTGAACAGCATCCCACCCAGGCCTATCGCCCTACCCTATCCCTGGAGCTCTGCATTTCCCATGGCTAATGCACATAGCCTACACATCCTTGAATACTGTGGGGCAATTTACCATGGCCAATCCATTCAACCCGTACATCTTTGGACTGTGAGGGGAGACTGGAGCACCAGGAGAAAACCCACTCAGAAAAGGAGAGAACATGCAAACTCCACACAGACAGTCATCCGAGGGTGGAATTGAATCTGGCCCCAGCACTATGAGACAGCATGGTTAACCATTGACCCAGTATGCCATCCCCCTGGTCCTAAAGGTTCTGCCTTCTTGACCTCCTTATCAACCCCGCCCACCCCTCATGCCCCCGCCCACCCCTTGCTTTAGGTGTGGTGACCTTCAGGTTAAATTCATCACCAATCATCTGACTGTAATGGGAGAATGGGTCTTTTGGCAGTACAATTAAGAAACCTGGTAGATACAAGACTTTTATCTAAATTGCGATATCAATAAAGTTTTTAATTGCTCTTTTCATTATCTGGGCAAGGTATTCTTATTTTATGTTGTGCCCCATGAGTAGTAGTGCAATAGTGATGGCGCACTCTCTAATCTCAGTTGCAATACCACCTTGCTCTGACCAGGATAACACTACAATGGAAGAATGGCCTCCCTCCTAGACGATAGTGTGATTGCTTTGTTTCTTGTCCCAAGGCACTCAGACAGCCTTTCTGAGTAAAACTGTTGTTTTCTTGTTGTTCTCTTTGGAGCTGTTACATGCGTTAAGACTGCTCAGAATCACATGATTCTTATTCTTCTTTCCATTGTCACCAGTGCCTTATCATCCATTTCCCTGAAATCCCCTTGCCCCTGCAAATCCCAAAGATCATTGCCCTCCTACAATTCCTGCAATCTTCCACATCTCCAGATGACAGTGCTTCACCATTGACATTGGTGCCTCCAGCTGCCTTAGCCCTAAGTTCTGAAATTCCCTCCTTATGTCTCCCCACTACACTACTTCTTATTTCTTCTTTATGAAATTCCTTAATGCCACCTCATGGAGTAGAATTTCTGTAACATTTCCTTGCAATTTTTATGCTTCCTACGATCAGCTGTGGTGACCAAAGATAAGCATGTAGCTTAAAACAATGAATTGGCATCTCCCAATTATATTGCATGACATTTCCATTCCTCTCTTTGATGATCGTCAGCTATTTCCATTTAGAGAGGTTTTAATGGAAGTATTCTAAACATATTCTTAACTGCTACCCCATTTACAGTGGTCTCAACTACTTGCCAATGGAATTTGTAGAAAATCTTTGACACAGGTCGCTGTGTATGATTGCAGATGTCTGCAGTGCTCTCTTTACAGCTGATCATTATTTAGTTCTCTGTAACCAGTCCATCATGGTATCATTATTAGAGATTAGCTCCTTGGACAGATACCAATTTTGATTGTTTCATAGAAACTTGTTCATTGGTGTAGATCAGTAGGTCAGCCCTCAATGAACAGCAAGATGTCTACAAGCAACAGGCCAATATTTGTTATCCTAAGTCTCAAGTCATATTTGTGTATAAATCCCAAGAGGAATGCTTCTGAAGACAGCAACTGCCTGGCAAGTACAGAATAATAAATAGGAGTTGGAACAGGTCATTTGTTTCTTCAAGCCAGCTCCACTATTCAACAAAATTACAGCCAATCTTCGACCTCAACGCATCATCCCATGTTATCCCCTTATCCCCCCATTCTCTTTCTACTCAAAAATCTAGTGAGCCCCAATCTTGAAACAACAAATGGATGCCTAGGGCTTTTGGGATTAGAGAATTCAAAAGATGTACAATTCTTTGAAGTGAAGGTAATTCTCCTCATCTCAGGGCTGAAAGGTCGATGCCTTATTATTTGAGCTTTAAAAATTTGAATGTGGAAAATGGGCGTTAGGCTAACATTTATTGCCCGTTCCTAATCATCCATTAGAAGGTGCCAGTGAGCTGCCTTCTTAAACTGCTGTGGTCCTTATGGTGTAGGTGCTGTCAGGAAGGGAGTTCCAGGATTTTGATCCAATGACAGCGCAGAAACTGTAATGCTGAATGATGTTTATCGTGGTAGTCTATATGTTAGCCCATATCATATATACAACAGGTTTTTGTTGTGTCAGATATCTGGAAGTTTATTTACAATTCTATCCATCTACATATCTACAACCTCACCCATTGTCTATGTTCTGTACTTGCTAATTTACTGCACATTACATGCAAATAGCTATCTGACTGAAGACGCTATACTGGCTCAGTTACGCAGAGAACATGACTACAATTGAGTCCCTTATCCTCAACTGTTACATTGTCACGACCTACCCAATGTTATTACTGGAAAAGTCAGATCCAAAACCAAAATCTAGCTTGATAGACCATATTTTGCTCTGGATTAATTTAACAAGGTAGTCTTTTACTGAAACACACAGTGTTATAAATTTGGCTTTAATAATAACGCTGAAGATTATTTCATAAAAGAAATGAAGGTAAGAATAGAATAAATCCCAACTATTTACACATGGCACAAGTTCATGGATTTTGAAACATGGAATAAAATGTAATCCTAGAAATTCTACAAATATTCCTTTACAGATCCCCCAAACATGCCTGCATTGCACCCAAAAGTACCCCTTTGACAGTATTCAGAGAGTACTGACACCATAGAAAAAATACCTATTCAGCGAACACCTTGATAGGCTTAACTTAACTACAATTTCAGTTTACAGTCTGGAAAATCTGATAATCTCTTCCTGGAATTTTCATAGACACAGATGTAAACATACATTAAAAAATGATAAAAAATAAGCTCTTCAGGGTTTTATCGAAACACTTATGATTTGGGACAATTAGTAACATCTTAGACTAAGATATTCTATTTTCCATATTCTCTCTTTCCCAGATGTACTGAAGTATAACATCCACCTTCATCCGTGAAATTCTGCAGAACTGTCCCCAAACAGAAACTTTAAAAACAATCATTATTTTCAAGCTTTAAATGTTTCCCCTTAGCATTGAGAAAACAAGTCTGGAAGTTTTTAACAGAAACCTTGATGTACAGTTGTTTAGCTTTCACAGTCATAAACTCTCTTAATGTACAGAAAGCCCATCAGCTCTGAAAGCTACGTGATCTTCAAGCTGTTCTAAAAGAAATCTAAATGGCTACAGAAATACTTACAAGTTAATCATTAAACCCTTCAGACATTCAGAAAGAAATCACGCGTCACTAATCCAAAGTTCAAAACTCCAAATTTAAAATTAAATAAAATTATATATCACATCCTAATCATTGCATGTTCTGATATCGTGGTATGTGTACTTTTGGTTTCCTTATCCAAGAAAGGATGTTCTGGCTATGGAGGGAGGGGAGCAAAGGTTTCCATGACTAATTATTGGGACAGACGTATGAGAAGAGACTGGATTGGTAAATACTATTTTCACTGGAATTTAGAAGAATGGGGTAAATCTCATAGAAATCTCATAAAATTCTAGAAAGACTAGACAGGATAAATGCAGGAAAGATGTTCCGAATGACCAGGGGCCACAGTTTAAACGTATAAAGTAAACCATTTAGGAGTGAGATGAGAAGAAATATCTTCACCCAGAGAATTTTTTTTTTTAATATTCATTCACAGGATGAGGGCGTCACTAGCTAGGCAGCATTAATTGCCCATCCCTAATTGCTCAGAGGGCAATTCAGAATCAACCACATTGCTGTGGGTCTGGAGTCACATGTAGGCCAGACCAAGTAAGGATGGCAGTTTCCTTCCCTAAAGGACATTAGTGAACCTGATGGGTTTTTCGGACAATCGGCAATGGATTCATGGTCATCATTAGACTCTTAATTCCAGACTGTTAATTCCAGTCGCAAGCCTGTGGAATTCTCTGCCATAGAAAGCATCTGTCACCCAAATTTTGAAAGTTTTCAAGAATGAATTAGATATAGTTCTTAGGACTAAAGGGATCAAGGGGTATGGGGAGAACATTGTACTGTGTTGGATGATCAGCCATAATAATATTGAATGGCAAAGCAGGTTCAAAAAGCCAAATGGCCTACTCCTACAACTATATTCTTGGTTGGTAGTAAAACTTTGAGAAGGAAGAACTTAGTGAAACTGCACATGAACATGAGAGCTATTGGCGAGGGTAAACCATTGTTAATGGGAGTAGCATGTAGATTTAACATAACTATCTGAAATCTTGGCAAGTTGCTTCACAATTAATAGTCATGGATTTTACATTATGAACAGTGTGTTCTGTGAGAGCTGTCAATTGAGGGGAATAAGGAGAAGAGGTAATATGATGAACACCCCATTTCCTGCATATGCATTGGAAGGGTACACTAGTGTACTATGGACTATGTCATATAGAGTCATACAGCACAAAAACAGACCCTTCGGTCCAACCAGTCCATGCCAACCATGATCCCAAGCTAAACTAGTCCCATCTGCCTACACTTGACCCACATCCCTCCAAGCCTGTACTTATTTAAATGTCTTTTAAGTGTTGTAACTGTACCCACATCCTCGACTTCCTCTGGAAGTTCATTCTACACACGAATCACTTTGTGTGTAAATAAATTGACTCTCAAGTCTTTTAAATTTTTCTCCTCTCACCCTAAAAATATGCCATCTAGTCTTGAGAGAGTGAGTTGGGATACATCACATGTAATGCATATGGCAGTCAATGTGTCAAAAACCATTGCACCAGAACGATGTCTGTAATCATGGCAGAGGATATAGAAAATATCAGCTTCAAACTTACACTACAACTCAGAGGAATCTAGTGCGAAAGGTTGCCTCAATTGTTGAAGTTGTTGGAATTGGCATACTTGATTTGCCGATTGATGTTCTTATTGGTGTTGGGCAATGTGTGGATTCACGTACAATTCTCTTTGCTTCTTTCTGTACCCACATGACGCTTACGTCTATGCTGACCACATATTAAAATAGGACTTGTGAAATTGCAACTTGTTTGCCTTTGAAGATTACGTTTTTGGACAATCAGATTTCATTTCTGATTGACCAGAATGAATGTACCACCTTAGGGACATGTTGGATACATTCAAGCCACTCGTTGATGATTTTCTCTTACAGCTACTGGAACTGGCCAACATTTGACATAGCTGGCTGAATCTGCTGTGCTAGGCTATTACCAAAATGTATGAGATGACAGTTGCTGATCCATCTGTTTCGATGATATAAATGTATCTTATTTTTCTTGTTTTCGGTGTCCATCTTTAAGAGCCATATTGACATTTATGATGGATAATGCTAGTCCATCAGATGTTGTACACATTTTACTAGTTCACTTATTTTGTATGGACTGCTGCACACTTGCCAATTTCCTTAGTGCAACTTTTGTATGATGTGTAAAGAATGTTACTCGTACTGGCATTCGTGCCAATCTTAGCACATTGAGCATGTGGTCATTCCTTTGGGGGCACACGACTCAGAAATAAAGGCTTCAGCATTTTTGATGACTTCCATGGCATGTGTCAAATTGACCAAATGTTGTGTGGGACTGGGGTTTGAAAGCTGTACTAGTGCTGACGCCTCTTGGACCTTGTCGCATAATTGAGTTCCACGGATGGAAGTTTGGAAGTTTCATTGATATTGTTCTTTGTTGGCTCATCCTCACAGACTGCTGTGGAGAACTGACCTCTTTAAGCAATTGGATTTCTTACACATTTTAGCCATTCTCTTGTCGAACACAGCTTCCATATGTCACGGATTGCAAGATACTGTGTATGTGGGTGTGACACACCTCAAACAAGAATTGGATGTTCTACAGAGCCTACTGCAGTTCCTCTAGAGTCAAGCACGTGCAGATGTTACTGTAATTGTTTCAAACTTGCATCTTTCTTCCAGTACAGCATCAATGGTATATTTTGTGGGTTTGTCCAGATTTTGTTTTTCAATTCATTTGCGGATGTGGGCATCGCTGGCTGGCTAGCGTTTCTTGCCCATCCCTAGTTGTCCCTTGAGAAGGTGGTAGTGAGCTGCCTTCTTGAACTGCTGCAGTCCACTGGCTGTAGATTGACCCACAATGTCATTACGGAGGGAATTCCAGGATTTTGACCCAGCGACTGTGAAGGAACAACGATATATTTCCAAGTCAAAATGGTGAGTGTCTCAGAGGGGAACTGGAAGGTGGTGGCGTTCCCATATGCCTGTTGCCTCTGTCCTGATAGTGGGGAATTCAGTGATAGTAATACCAATGAATGGCAAGGGATGGTGGTTAGATTGTCTCTTATTGGTGATGGTCATAGCCTGACATTTGTGAGGTGTGAATTTCACTTGCCACTTGTCAACCCATGCCTGGATATTGTCCAGATCAAGTTGCATTTGAACGCAGACTGCTTCAGTATCTGAGGAGTCGTGAATCTTCACCCAGAGGGTTGTTAGTCTATGGAATTCCTTGCCCAGTGAAGTAGTTGACGATACCTCAGTAAACGTTTTTAAAGCCAAGGTAGATTTGTTTTGAACAATGAAGGAATTAAGGGATACTGTGAGAGCGCGGGTAAGTGGATCTGAGTCCACAAAAAGATCAGCCATGATCTTATTGAATGGCGGAGCAGGCTCGAAGGGCCGGACGGCCTACTCCTGCTCCTAGTTCTTATGTTCTTATGAATGATGCTGAACATTGTACAATCATTGGCAAACATCCCCACTTCTGACCATATGATGGAGGGAAGATCATTGATGAAGCGGGTTGAAGATGGTTGGGCCAAGGAAACTACCCTGAGGAACTCCTGCAGAGATGCCCTGAAGCTCAGATGATTGACCTCCCACAACTACGACCATCTTCCTATGTGTCAGGTATGACTCCAACCACTGGAGAGTTTGCCCCTGATACCCATTGATTTCAGTTTTTCCAGGGCTCCTTGATGCCACACTTGGTCAAATGCAACCTTGACGTCAAGGGCTGTCACTTTGATCTCACCTCTGGAATTCAGCTCTTTTGTCCATGTTTGAACCAAGGCTGTAATGAGGTCAGGAGCTGAGTGGCCCTGGCGTAACCCAAACTGGGCATCACTGAGCAGGTTATTGCTGAGCAGGTGCTGCTTGATAGCACTGTTGATGACACCTTCCATCACTTTACTGCTGATCGAGAGTAGACTGATGGGGCAGTAATTGACTGGGTTGGATTTGTCCTGCTTTTTGTATACAGGACATACTTGGGCAATTTTCTCCATTGTCAGGTAAATACCAATATTGTAACTGTGCGGGAACAGCTTGGCTAGGGGAGAGGCAAGTTCTTGAGCACAGGTCTTCAGTACTGTTGCCAGAAATGCCATTCTGAAATATATAATAGGTGTAGAAGCAATGACAAGTTCCCTAAGCCTTTCAGCTAAGTTAACTTCAGAGTAATTACATTCTGTTCCAATGTGTCAACACCTGTCTGGGAATTTAGTGATTGTTTCATCTGGCAATTGATGAACTCAAGGCTTTGGATCCTGAAGTTTTCTCAAGCTTTAAGTCAATCTTTTAGAATCTGAAATGTTTTGTTCAGATCTTTGCAATCATTGTCAGAAATATGAAAGTATTTTATTCTTCTTAACCCTTCAGGACCCAAAGCAAGAGGAAGCTTGCCTGATTGTTATTCTTTGTCAGCGATATGCTGCTCCATAAAGATTGATCCTTTATTTAAACAACTCAAGTTCTGACAGAATGCCAGTGGATTTCCAAACTATGGTTAGATGTTTTCGTTCAACCTTTCTTTCATGTATCTTTATGGTCCTTATAAAACTGTGGCAAAAATCGGAGGTGTCATGAATGGTGCTGAACATTGTGCAATCATCAGTAAATGTCCCCTTCTGAAGGGAATGGTTATAGATGAAGCAGCAGAAGATGGTTGGACCTAGAACACTATCCCTGAGAAACTCCTGAAATTATATCTTAGGGATGATTGACTTCCAAAGAACCACAACCATCTTACTTTGGGCAAGGTAAGCCTAGTGGAAGATTTTCCCTGATTCTCATTGGCTCCAGTGTTCTCGAACTCCTTAATGCAATATTTGGTTAAATTCTGCCTTTTTGTCAAAGGCAGTCACTCTCATCTCACCTCCAGAACTTGGCTCTTTTGTCCGTGTTTGGACCAAGCCTGAAATGAGGTCAGGAAATGAGTGGCTCTAGAGAAAATCAAATTGCACGTCAGTGAGAAGATTATTCCTCAGCAAGTACAAATTGAAAGCACTGGTAATGATCTCTTCAATCACTTTGCTGAGAATCCAGAGTAAGGCAGTATTTGGCTGAAATTTATTTGCTCTGCTTTTTTGTGATCAGGATAGGCTTGGCAATTTTCCACATTGTCTGATTGATACCAGTGCTACAATTGTACTGGAACATTTACAAACAAAGATAACAAGGCGTGGGGCTGGATGAACACAGCAGGCCAAGCAGCATCATAGGAGCAGGAAAGCTTGACGTTTCGGGCCTAGACCCTTCATCAGAAATTTACAAACAAATCTCTGTTTCCTTGAAATGTTAGTTCCTAATGATATTGGCGCTAATGATGGAGTGTGCCTTTGCCATAGTCAAGTCTTCGGAGGGGACAGTGTGGTAGCTGACAGCATCAGTAGAGGCTGCATGGGCAAGGTCCAGTGAGAACTCATGGTGGCAGCAGTGTCGGTAGAGATGAGATGGCACAGGAAAGTGGCAACTCTTGTTCTGATGGTGCGGAGAGGAGACTTGTGGCCTGCCACTCCAGGCCCATGTCTAAGCACTTAATAAGAAGGACTGCAAAGTTGAACTTTATCTATTTATTTTTCTGCAATTATATTCTATGTCTTATTTTTTCTGTGTTTTAACACGGTGCCAGAAAATGGTGACACTATGCAACATCTTTTTCTGTATTTTGTAACAAAAGACACAAGACAATATATAAATCAAACCAAATCCAATCAAATCACTCCCCGTGATAAACTTTCCATAATTCAGGTCCTTGCTCTCTGATTGTAACATCAGTTCAGAGATGAATGCCTTACTCTTGATCCTCAGCAAGCACAATCAATTTGTATTTACTCATTAATTACCTGCTAACTGACGCTCAACAATAACCCATTCACTGACGATCAGGAATAACCTGTTCACTGACGCT
>JAHRHZ010000046.1:9373756-9384122 GCA_024137785.1 Ginglymostoma cirratum
TAACCCATTCACTGATGCTCAGTAATAACCCATTCACTGATGCTCAGTAATAACCCATTCACTGATGCTCAGGAATAACCCATTCACTGACACTCAGTAATAACCCATTCACTGACACTCAGCAATAACCAATTCACTGACCCTCAGTAACAACCCATTCACTGACACTCAGGAATAACCCATTTACTGACACTCAGCAATAACCCATTCACTGATGCTCAGCATTAACCCATTCATTGATGATCAGCAATAACCCATTCACTGATGGTCAGGAATAACCGATTCACTGGCACTCGGGAATAACATGCTCACTGACGCACAGGAATAACCCATTCACTGATGCTCAGGAATAAGTTGCTAACTGACGCTCAGGAATAAACCATTCACTGATGCTCAGCAATAACCCATTCACTGACCCTCAGTAATAGCCCATTCACTGACGCTCAGCAATAATCCATTCACTGACCCTCAGTAATAGCCCATTCACTGACGCTCAGCAATAATCCATTCACTGACCCTCAGTAATAACCCATTCACTGACACTCAGCAATAACCTGCGCACTGACGCTCAGCATTAACCCATTCACTGATGATCAGCAATAACCCATTCACTGGCACTCGGGAATAACCTGCTCACTGACGCACAGGAATAACCCATTCACTGATGCTCAGGAATAAGTTGCTAACTGACGCTCAGGAATAAACCATTCACTGATGCTCAGGACTAACCCATTCACTGACAATCAGCAATAACCAATTCACTGACCCTCAGTAATAACCCATTCACTGACACTCAGCAATGACCAATTCACTGACGCTCAGGAATAACCCATTCACTGTTGCTCAGGAATAACCAATTCACTGACACTCAGTAATAACCCATTCACTGACCCTCAGTAATAACCCATTCACCGACGCTCAGCAATAACCAATTCACTGACGCTCAGCAAAAACATTTTCATTGATGCTCAGCAATAACCTGCTCACTGACGCTCAGAAATAACCCATTCACTGACGCTCAGCATTAACTCATTCACTGACGATGAGCAATAACCCATTCACTGACACTCAGCATTAACCAATTCACTGACCCTCAGTAATAACCCATTCACTGATGCTCAGCAATAACCCATTCACTGATGCTCAGCAATAACCCATTCACTGACCCTCAGTAATAACCCTTTCACTGACCCCCAGTAATAACCCATTCACTGATGCTCAGCAGTAACCCATTCACTGAAGCTCAGTAATAACCCATTCACTGAAGCTCAGTAATAACCCATTCACTGACGCTCAGTAACAACCCATTCACTGATGGTCAGCAATAACCCATTCACTGATGCTCAGCAATAACCCATTCACTGACTCTCAGGAATAACCTATTCACTGATGCTCGGGAATAACACTTTCACTGACAGTCAGGAATAACCCATTCACTGACGCTCAGTAATTACCCATTCACCGATGCTCAGCAATAACCCTTTCACTGATGCTCAGTAATAACCTGCTCACTGATGCTCAGTAATAACTCATTCACTGATGCTCAGCAATAACCCATTCACTGACGCTCAGCAATAATCCATTCACTGATGCTCAGTAATTACCCATTCACTGATGCTCAGCAATAACCCTTTCACTGATGCTCAGTAATAACTCATTTACTGACACTCAGGAATAACCTTTTCACTGATGCTCAGCAATAACCCATTCACTGACACTCAGCAATAACCTGCTCACTGATGCTCAGTAATAACTCATTCACTGATGCTCAGCAATAAACAATTCACTGATGCTAAGTAATAACTCATTTACTGACGCTCAGGAATAACCCATTCACTGATGCTCAGCAATAACCCATTCACTGACGCCCAGTAATAACCCATTCACTGATGCTCAACAATAATCCATTCACTGATGCTCAGCAATAACACTTCCACTGACACTCAGCAATAACCCATTCACTGATGCTCAGCAATAAACAATTCACTGATAACAAGCGTGGGGCTGGATGAACACAGCAGGTCAAGCAGCATCATAGGAGCAGGAAAACTTGACATTTCGGGCCTAAACCCTTCATCAGAAATGGGGAAGGGGAAGAGGGTTCTGAAATAAATAGGGAGAGAGGGGGAGGCGGATAGAGGATGGATAGAGGAGAGGATAGGTGGAGAGGAGGCAGACAAGTCGAAGAGGCGTGGATGGAGCCAGTAAAGGTGAGTGTAGGTAGGGGGTTAGGGAGGAGATATTCACTGATGCTCAGTAATAACTCATTTACTGACGCTCAGGAATAACCTGTTCACTGATGCTCAGCAATAACCCATTCACTGACACTCAGCAATAACCCATTCACTGATGCTCAGCAATAACCTGCTCACTGGCGCTCAGCAATAACCCATTCACTGACGCTCGGCAATAACCCATTCACTGACTCTCAGCAATAACCCATTTACTGACACTCCGTCCTAACCCATTCCCTGACACTGAGGAATAACCCATTCACTGATGCTCAGCAAAAACCAATTCACTGATGCTCAGTTATAACCCATTCACTGACACTCAGGAACAATCTGCTCACTGACGCTCTGCAATAACCTGTTCACTGACTCTCAGTTTGAGCTCCTCCAGACCTGTTCATCTCTTGACTTCATTTCAGCCTTGGTCCACACATAGACTAAAGACCTAAGTTCAAGAAGTGAGAGTGATTATCTTTGACATCAAGGCAGAGTTTAACCAGCTACACCATTAACGAGCTCCAGCAACATTGAAGTCGATGAGATTCAAGGAACATTCTCTGCTGCACATACTTTGGTTGGGATGCATTGTTAGGCAAATGAGGTCGCACTTTCAAATGGTTTACACATTCTTTCTTGGCTGCCTGTTCTCTGAATGCCTGCTTATTTTTTTTTAACAATCTTGCTCTTGTCTAGGCCCAAAACATCAGTCTTCCTGCTCCTCTGATGCTGCTTGGCCTGCTGCGTTCACCCAGCTCTGCACGTTGTTATCTCAGATTCTCCAGCGTCTGCAGTTCCTACAATCTCTTCTCTTTACTAAATGTCCTTTTGTCGTTTCTTCTGTTAGTCTGGAGTTGAGTTGAAACCCTTCCGACAATTATTCGTGGGAATGTAGCAAGCTAATTTTGATTCTGCCATAAATTATTTGATTGGACCACGCACATTAGTGATACCGCGCAGCTTTAATGACTGCTTATGTAAAGGACAAAGACGCATCGAAAAGGATGCAGATTGGTCTTCAAGAAGATTCCATAAGTGTAAGATTTGACATTTCAGGACAGGAGGAGGATGAGAAAAGGCCAGGACTGCTTTAACATGATGAACGGTTTTGGTAGAGAGGATACGGGAAAAGCAGGTGGAATATAATGCAGCCACCAGTGGTGGGTTTGGTGGCGGTAGACATTTAATTGAGGTGAAGAGGCAGGTAGGAACTCCATCACCTTCTTGATTATGTCCATGGTGTGCAGGTTCCAGGCTGATCTTCCTGCCCCATTTGAGGCCCTTAGCTGAACAATGAATGCCCTCTGAAAGGTCTCATCCTATCACTGCTGACATTCACACAGTGGTGGGCACAGGACTTGCCATGTGGAGGACGGGGAGCAAAACACAAACCCTATTGGAATAGCTCATCGGCACCAAGGGAAAGGAGGGGAGCCACCCCTCATTCAAAGTGTTTCAAGGAAAAGCCATTTGGACTGCTGAGAGTTGTCACTGGCCCCTTGCTGCTGACATCTCCATTTATCCCCGAAGCTCCTAACCTGCAGCTCCACTCACCCAACCATTTCCACCTTCCTTCACCACCTGTGACCTGGGTCCCTTGCTGAGCCTGGACCTTGGGTGCAGTGCATCACCAACAAAAGCACTGCTTGTTGACTGGATAATGCACAGCTACCAACTTCATAGTGGCTGCCAACTCACCGAGGTGCTGGTTTTCCAAGCCTGGTGTCCTTAATCCCAGAGAAGGCCCATCACTCCCCAGCTTATTGCTTAGTTGGCAGTTAATTTGGTGATCCTTCCTGAAGGGAGGTAAAGTGGGCCTCCCACCAGATTTCTAGCCAGTCGGGCAGATTCCCTTCACCTCCATCAACTCTTCCTCTCACCGACTCATGTTTCCACGTAACTCGACGATATCAATTTAAGGTAGCCATAGAGAAATCCAAAGGGTGTTGAGAATGTGGAACTCACCATTAGAAGGAATAGTTGAAGCAAGTAATGTCATGAGTGGATAGATAAGAGTGTGAGGAAACAGGAAACTGATGGTTACTCCTGTAGTATAAGGTTTGAAAGGACTAATCCAAGGCTCCAGATACACCTGCTAGGTGAAGCAAAGATTTACCTGCATTTCACTCAATCTAGCCTACTGTATTCGCTGCTCACAATGTGGTCTACTCAACACTAGGGAGATAAGAAACAGACTGGGCAACCATTTTTCAGAACACCTATGTTCCGTCCACAAAAACGACCCTGAGCTTCCTGAGATAACAAGATGTAGATCTGGATGAACACAGCAGGCCAAGCGGCATCAGAGGAGCAGGAAGGCTGACGTTTCGGGCCTAGACCATTTCTCAGAAAAATTTTTCTGAAGAAGTGTCTAGGCCTGAAAGTTCAGCCTTCCTGTTCCTCTGATGCTGCTTGGCCTGCTGTGTTCATCCAGCTCTACACCTTGTAATCTCAGATTCTCCAGCATCTGGGGCATTTAAACATTCCTTGGATAAGCATATGGATGATGATGGGATAGTGTAGGGGGTGGGCTCAGATTAGTTCACAGGTCGGCGCAACATCGAGGCCCGAAGGGCCTGTTCTGCACTTTATTGTTCTATGTTCTATGTTCTATGTGCAGTTCCTACTATCCCTGAGCTTCCTGTTGCCTACCACTTCAACAGAGCACCCTGTCCTCTGGCCAACATTGCTGCCTCAGGCTTGCTGCAGTGCTCCAGCAAAGCTCAACGCAAGCTGGAGGAACAACACCTCCTTTTCAGATTGAGGACTCTGCAGCCTTCAGGACTCAATATCAAGTCCAACAATTTTAGGGCCTGAGCACCTTCTCCCATGTCCTTACTCCAAAACCCACACACCAGGTTTTGTTATCACATGGGCTACTACCACGCAAAACCCATTGTCAGTCACTAATGGCCCTCTTTAGCAGCTATTCATTCTCCCAGGCTCACCCTTATCCATTCCTTTGTTTATCCAAATGCTATTGTCTCTCTCAGGGCTCCATCACCACCTGTCACTTACACCTCCCCACTCTCCCCACCCTATCTTCAGCAAATGTACCAACCATTTCCCGGCTACAATCAGTTCTGAAGAAGGGTCACTGGAACAGAAATGTTAACTCTGCTTTCTCCCCACAGATGCTACCAGACCCGCTTAGTTTTTCCAGAAATTTCTGCTTCTGTTTCTGATTTCCAGCATCCGCAGTTCTTTGAGTTATTTGAAAGGGCTAATGTGTGGGACAGAGTGAGTAACTGATGACCACAATGGTGATATAAGAGGTGACATAAGAGAGATTCAGAGACAGAAAGAGAGACAGCACATCTTCAGCACAGGGAACCAGACTTCTGCAAAACTGCTTACACTTCCTTCACATTTAATAAACTAGTTGTTTTTCAAGCCAATCAAAGACTCAGCAATCTCTCCTAATGATTTATTACACGTGGAACAACCCTGATGATTTATAGTAGGAGACGTAGAAGGAGGCTGAAATGGAGGATAAACATCAGCATGCACTGTCAAGCCAAATGGCCTATTTCTATGCTGTACACCTGAAGTAGTTCCATTTTTCACCATATTGCACTCTGCGTTCTGAAAGCAAGGCAGGACTGTGCATGAAACTGCCAACAAATCCATGTCCCCTCTCCACTGGCTTCGGTTAAATGCCAATGTTTCCTGAAATTGCAGTGTAAATTTTGCAAGACTCACTAAATCATTCTACTTTTGGAACTCCCCAGAAAACTGAAGGTAGCCAATCATTTATATTTCTCCACACCATCAAATACCTCTCAAATCTTTCCAGAACTATGATACATTTATTTTTACAAAACGTTTGTCGAGAATGCATAAAATTTACAGTTGGGAAAATGACACACATATCCCGAAATGAAAAGCAATGTATCACCAGTGAAAAATTATGCAACACCAGAAGGTTCAGATGTTGAATGTTTGTGATGAGTGGACTGTCTAAATCATCTTAACCATTTCAATGCCGCAGGCAAAGTTTGTGGTTCAGATACTGTCCAAAAATTTGGGTCATTAATGTTAACCTGGTTCCTTCTTACTGGAGTAAACTTTGTTTTATGACAACATTTCATATTTTCATTATTTAATAAAATAATTCACTTGATTTGTATAAACTAAACTGTGTGAGGGACAATCAAGTTACAAGACATGCTGTTTGGCAGGAATTTTGATGCTTCCCAGTGTGTGTTTCTTAATGGTGATGGGCAGCGTATCATTTCAATCCAAATTATATACTTCCAAGATTGTCAGTCAGACATAACAGATGGTATATTGTTGACAGGCCAAAATTATCTTTGTCTTGCAATCCATCGAGCTCAAACAGGAAGAATCAAACACATAACTTTAAGCTTTGGAATAGCATGGATGTAACAATGTCAGAGAGAAGCAGCCATTGACTACATTCCTCATGCATCTTGCAACACATTATTATTGTGTTGGCTGTGGTTTATTTGGTAAAAGCATGAAGCACTGATCAGAGTGAGAGAGGGGCACTCCAGTGCTATACTGAGGGAACATTGCATAAGGAGCTTTCAGTAGGGCTGCAGTTCTCCATTTTGAGGCATCATGACAGTTTAAACTTTAAATAGCAGTAAGTTCGTAAAACATAGGAACAGAAATAGGCCATTCGGCCCCTTCAGCCTACTCCAGTCCTCAGTAGGTTTATGGCTGACCTGGTTCTCCTCACATCCACTTTCCTGCCCTTTCCCCATAACCATTGATCAAGAGATTTTACCAGGATGTTGCTGGGAATGGAGGGTTTGAGTTATAAGGAGAGACTGGATAGGCTGTAACATTTTCCACTGGTGCGTAGCATGTTGAGGGGTGACCTTACAGAGGTTTATAAAATCATGAGGGGCATAGATAAGGTGAACAAAAGGTGTCTTTTCAATTGGGTGGCGGATTTGGGGGCATATTTTTAAGGTGAGAGGAGAAAGATTTTAAAAAAAACAATTCTTTTACACAGAGGGTGGTTCGTGTGTGGAATAAGCTTCCAGAGGAAGTGATGGATGTAGGGAAGTTACAACATTTAAAAGACATTGAGATAAGTTTATGAATAAGGAATGTTTGGAGGGATATGGGCCAAGTGCAGGCTGGTGGAGCTAGTTTAGTTTCAGGTTATTGACAGCATGGACTGGGTGGACAGAAGGGTCTGTTTCCTTGCTGTATGACTCTATGAGTGAATAAGGATCTACCCATCTCAACCTTGAATACATACAAGGATTGTGCACCCCCACCTCTCTGTGGTACGGAGTTCCAAAGACTCACAATGAAATAGGCTTTCTTTGCTTTGGGTTGGAGGTGCACTATTTCAGTGCAACACATTTTAAGGGCTGGCTGGTTATTGGATTGAAATGAACAGATTGCGAACATTACTCTCTCCCTATTCTCATCAAGTACACATAAACAGATTCAGATTTCACTTTTCCCCTTTTTAAACAATTGCAGTGTACTTCCTGTCTCCCTTTGTTTGCAGACTCAAATATTACAATTTTTTAATGACAACACTGTTGTAAAGTTAAACAGGACTAGGCTTCGTCATGCGCAATGTGGTTGGATATTTTGCAATGAAAGTAAACTCACAAACACACAAGCAAGACCACAGCAGAACAGATAAAAAGATAAAATAAAATAAAGAACTAAGGATGCTGGAGATCTGAAACAAAAACAGTAATTGCCGGAGAAACTCAGCAGCATCTGCGGGGAGAAAGCAGAGTTAACCATTTGACTCGTAGAACATAGAACATAGAACAGTCAGCACAGGACAGGCCCTTCGGCCCATGATGTTGTGCCGAACTTTTACTCTAATCCAAAGGTCTATCTAACGTCCAGCCCTACCTTGTACTACCATCCATATGCCTATCTAATAGCCGCTTAAATGCCCCTAATGAGGCCAACTCCACTACCCTCTCCGGCAATGCATTCCACGTCCCAACCACTCTCGCCTTCAGAACTCAAGGATAAAGAACTCGAGGATAAAAAGATTATTGAGTTAGCAGCAACTTGAGTACTAAACAACTGGGAGATATCAGATTATAATGTCTTTGCTTTTACGATGGAATCCAAAACTCCAATGCTGGAAGGAACAGTCTGGAATTCCTTCGAGTTTTAGTCCTTTGGCTAGTCAGCAGTTCAGGAGTCATCAACAATTTATTCTCTTTAAAACTTCCCAGCAAGGTCTTCTGAGGAATATTGCTGAAATATAATTTCTGTTTTGCTGTTTTATTGAAAGAAGGTCAGTTACTTGCAGACAGCACAAGTATGAGTTGTTGGTCGTTTATTTCACCAGGGCCTTTGATTTTGTATCTCAGAGTTAAGAGCTTTGATATCAGTGGCTGCTGGGTGGAGCAATTTACTATTGCTATATCAACATTGCATAGCTAAGCCACCGTTGGGTTCAGCTCCTAACAATATGCAGGATGGTAATCAGAATTTTGGGGGCAAGATGTCTCTGTGACAGTTTATAATGACAATAGTCACCATTTTACTCCCATCACGAGGTACATGAGGCATTGACTATCAAACTGACTTTGCCTTCTGCGAAGTTTTGGTAAGGGTATATATGCGACCTTGTAAACCACATGATTACACTGGCTATCTTTATGAGGCTGTCTGATATGTTTATAAAACTGTCACTCAACATCCATATTAATATGGATTGAAGTTGTCTTTTTTTTAACCCACTTGTTAGATGATTCTCTCTTCTGCTTCTTCAAATTTGAGAGTGACTTCCTCTTGGACACCTTTACAAAATATGGAGAGTACAACCAGCAGTATAGCACAGGAAAAGGCCCCTCAGCCCACCAAACCTGTGCTGACACATGATGCCTTCCTAAACAAAAAATGCTTTTGTGTCTACTTGGCCCATACCCTTCTGTTCCCTGTCTACTCATGTATCAGTCAAGATGCCTCTTAAATGTTGCTATTGTATCTACCTTCACCACCTTCTCTGTTAGCGCATTTCAGACACTTTCCACCATCTGCATAAAAAAACTCTCGGGTAAGGCCCAGCGCAGACTCCCAGCCTTGAGGTGAAGGACAACGCAGACGCTCAGCCTCAGGTTGAAGGACAGCGCAGACTCCCATCCTTGAGGTGAAGGACAGCGCAGACTCCCATCCTTGAAGTGAAGGACAATGCAGACCCTCAGCCTCAAGGTAAAGGACAGCGCAGACTCCCAGCCTCAACGTGAAGGACAGCATAGACTCCTTCCCTCAAGGTGAAGAACAGCGCAGACTCCCTCCCCCAAGTTGAAGGACAGCGCAGACTCCCTCCCTCGAGGTGAAGGACAGTGCAGACTCCCTCCCTCGAGGTGAAGGATAGCACAGATTCGCAGCCTTGAGGTGAAGGAAAGCGCAGACTCCCAGCCTCGAGGTGAAGGACAATGAAGACTCCCTCCCTCAAGGAGAAGGACAGCATAGACTCCCTCCCTCGAGATGAAGGACAACTCGGATTCACTCCCTCGAGGTGAAGGACAGTGAAGACTCCCTCCCTTGAAGTGAAGGACAGCTCGGACTCCCTCCCTCGAGGTGAAGGACAGTGAAGACTCCCTCCCTTTGGCTGAAGCCCAGTGCAGACATGTCTGCTCCATCTGCCTTTATTTTATTCTTTCACATTCTCTGCTTTAGAAGGACTGTAATGCTGAATGTTTAATTTTATTTTTCTAATTTATACCTAAGATTTTTAACCTAGGCACCGAGATGGTATTGGAAAGGGTGATTTTGCACACTTTTCGCTGTACTCCTGTATCCCTGTACTTGAATACACGTGACAATTAAACATAATTCTATTTCTAATTCCTTTAAACTTTCCCTCTTTTACCTTAAACCTACGTCCCGAGGAACTGACGTTTTTACCCAGGGTAAAAGACTCCAACTACCCATTCAATTTATGCCTTTCATAATTTTGTAAACTTCTATCAAGTTGCCCTCATCTTTCAATGTCAGTGGAAACAAACCAAGTTTGTCCAATCCCTCCTCACAGCTAAAGCTGTCCAAAACAGGCAACTTCCTGGTAAGAGAGATAAAAGGTACTGCAGATGCTGGAGAATCCGAGATAACAAGGTGTGGAGCTGGATGAACACAGGATGAACACAGAAAATCTGATGAAGGGTCTAGGCCCG
>JAHRHZ010000046.1:9384132-9415008 GCA_024137785.1 Ginglymostoma cirratum
GTCAAGCTTTCCTGCTCCTATGATGCTGCTTGGCCTGCTGTGTTCATCCAGCTCCACACCTTGTTATCTCAACTTCCTGGTAAACCACTTCCGCACCTTGTCCAAAGCCTCCACATCCTTCTTGTAGTGTGGCAGCCAGAACTGTACACAATATTACAAATGTAGCCAAACTAAAGACCTTTATAGCTGCAAGATGACTTTCCAATTTTTATTTTCTATACCTTGACCAATGAAGACAAGCATGCCATATGCTCCCTAATCCACTAATCCACTTGTGTTGCCACTTTCAAGGATGTATGGGCCTGTACACCTAGATCTCTCTCTACTTTGATGTCACTAAGGGTTCTGTCATTTATTGCATACTTCTCTGCTGCATTAGTTCTCCCAAAATGCATCTCCTTGCATTTGTCTGTATAAAACTCCATCTGCCATTTCTCAGTCCAAGCCACCAGCCTATTTATATCCTGCTGTATCCTCTGGCAATCTTCCTCATTATCTGCAGCTCCCCAATCTTTGTGTCAACCACAAAATACTAATCAGATCACCTACATTTTCTTCTCTAAATCATTTATGTATTACATATATTACAAACAACAAGGGTCCCAGCACTGATTCCCGCAGAGAATTGATTTCAGTGATTCAAGAAGACAGCTCACCACCAATCTTCTCATCAGCAATTAGAGATGGGCAATAAATGTTGGCCCAGGGACTAATGCCCACATTCCATGATCAAATAAAATGCTCATCAGCATTGGGTACTGCTTTAACTGTTTGCTTTTGGTTCTGCTGGTGAGGGGGGTTTGTGGTGGGGTGGGGAGAGGGTTCAAGGCCAATAAATGTGGAGCTGGAAAAGCAAAGCAGGTCAGGCAGCATCCAACAGACAGGGAAATCAAGGCATTGGCTCTGCTTTCTCTCTGTGGATGCTGCCAGACCAAATGAGTTTCTCCATCTGGTTTAAGAAGTATTTCCAATTGCTTTTGGCAAAGTGAAACACTCCCAGATCAGTTTAAAAAGTACGGTTTAAAAAGTATTTGGATAAGAACCAGAAATGGGCCTCTCAGGCCTACTGTTAAGCAATGGACCTTGTGCTGGAAGGTGGGACTAATGTAGATTTAGAGCAGCTTTGGTGATACATGCCTGATGGGCCGAAGGGCCTCTTCTGCACTGTACGATTCTATGGTTCTGTAAAATGTGTCCAAGAGGACGTCAACTGTGCAGCCTTAGTGCCAGTACTGCACTGCATCCCACACCAGCAACTGCAGTAATAAACATCAGGTCAGATAGAACTGTTCTAGAGACGTCAGCACATGACTGAAGTTTGCAAAACAAGTGAGAAGTGGTGAGTTGAAATAGATGCTAAACCTGGTGATCACAGAATCCGCAGGAGGCACCCATCAGCTGCAATGCCCAGGAGACAGAAAGCACCTGTCTAAAAGCATTCTTTCACAGCTCAATATCTCATCGGCGTGGAGTCATTTGAGAGTGTGTCGATTGCTCTCTTGAGTTTCAGTGTCTCATTGCTCTTGTCTATAGCATGCGTTTTTGTAGCTACCAGACCCACCTGAATGCTGTCATGCAGAATGCCAACCTCCCAGGCACTTGTGTCCAGTCTACAGATGTGCAGGTTAGGTGGATTGGCCATGCTAAGTTACCCATACTGTCTAGGGATGTGCAAGTCAGGTGGATTGGCTGTGGGAAATGCAGGTCTTCGGAGAAAGGGTGGACAGTTGGGTCTGGCTGAGGTGCTTTTCGGATGGTTTGAGCAGGCTTGATGGGTTGAATGGTCTCTTTCAACATTGCAGGTATTCTATGATTCTGCAATGAAACCCTTTCCTCTCCCACTCCTGGTGAAAGCCCGAAGCTGAAGTCTACCCTCTCTCAAGAATACTTTGACTGGCACAAAGGCTAATGCATTGGTGAATCCAACAGAGACTGCTAAGCACCTCATTACTGATTAGAGATCTGCTCCCGCATGAGTCTCGAAACTGTTTTCCTGAGGTGCCTGGCTGTAAACAGTCACAGGGGTTGCCATGGACTGTGAGTTGGCAGGGTATAGATTTCATCAGTCATTGTGACACTTTCACTGGTGGGGTCATCAACTGAACCAGCACTTCCATCATTTAACACAAAAGCCAGCACCACCTCACGTTCGTCTCTGATTGAGGGAGCTCAGACAGAAAGCTGAAGTTAAGGAATTAGGTGTTTCTTTCCAGAATAAAAGACTTGACTTTTGTAAACGTGAAAACGATAGCAACAGCAGCTTGCATTTATGTAGCACCTTTAACATAGTTAAATGTCCTAAGGCATTTCACAGGAGCATTATCAATGAAAACTTAACACCAAGCCACATGAAAAGCTTGGTCAACAAGGTAATTTTTCAGGGATGACCTTTTGAAGGAGGTGGGGAACAATCAAAGAATTAGGGAGGGAATTTCAGAGCTTAGAACCACGCATGTTGCTCTTTTCACTGTCCAATGCAACCTCAATAAACATCACTACAAAGCAGAAATACAAAAGCATGTGCAGACTTGGCAGCTGTGTGCACTGTTCTGAAATTAATTGAATTCCTTTGAGAATTGAAAGACTCTTTAACTAAAAAAGATGCAGACCTTTCCACAGCTGCAGAAATGAATTTGCAATGATTACATGATAAAGCAGAATTAGTGAAATGTACAGAGCCATAAAATCTCACTTAATTCCTGGAATGAACTGTAACATTATTATTTATTGGTGTTTTAATTTGTTACTTCAATGAAGACTTCCTGAAGAACATTTCAACACTGTAATACCTGTTGAGTGACAGAATTCCAGCTCGTGTCTCTTTGTATGTCCCTGATCCTTATAATGTTTGCAGGTTTGTCTCACCCATTGTATCAAGTCACACAAACCAAGAGGACTAGAAATATAACTTGCAACAGGTGGGTCTGTAACAGGCAATGGTATAATGGGTGGGTTTACAATGGACGAGCATGTAACAAACAAGTAGATAAAAAGTTAGTGGTTAAGTAAGAAACAAATTTTTTTTTGTGGCACAGTGGCAATGGTACCTTTGGACCAGGATGCCCAGCGTCAAGTCTGACTTACTCCTGAGGTGCTTAGTAATGTCTTTGAACAGGTTGATTAAAATATCTGAAATAAATGAGTGCGTACAGGCAGTATTAATGGGCACATGATTAATACTTGCTGTGAGAGGGGCAACTCACAATGGGTAAAGCTACACAATGAATAGGCTAATGTATGACGAGTAAAATGAGTGAACCACCACTACTGATACCTCTGATCTATGACCTCTATGGATGCTAAATTCAGCCTCATAGTCTCAAACCAATCCTTACTTGATTTGTGAGAGTAAGAACTGCCGATGCTGGAGTCAGAGATAACATAATGTGGAGCTGGAGGAACACAGCTGGTCCGGCAGCATCAAAGAAGCAGGAAAGCTGACGTTTCGGATCGGGACCCTTCTTCAGAAATTTCTGAAGAAGTGTCCCGACCCAAAACGTCAGCTTTCCTGCTCCTCTGATGTTGCCTGGCCCACTTACTTGATTTGAGCTGGTTGCTTGAACAAAGGTAATTGAGTGGAGTCATGAGGCCAATCTGGGAGTGGGGATGGAAGGAACAAAAGGAAAGGGAATAGTACTGGTGCAGGATGGAATTCTCTCTCCTGAGATTGAAACTATTGAGCCTTGTTAGATGCCAGTAAATGAAGTTTTACTGTCCCTCCTGCCACACTGTACTGATCTGGGAGTGTTTCACTTGGGCAAAAGCAGGTGGAAATGTGTTTCTTTTTTATAGAACCCCTACGGTGTGGAAGCCGGTCATTTGGCCCATCCAGTCCACACCGACTTTCTCAGGAGCATCCCGCCCAGACCGAACCCCCGACCATATCCCTGCATTTCCCATGGCTAATCCACCCAGCCTGTACATCCCTGGACAACTTAGCATGGCCAATCCACCTAACCTGCACATGTTTGGACTCTGGGAGGAAACTGGAGCACCCGTTGGAAACCCATGCAGACACATGGAGAATGTGTAAACTACACGCAGACAGTCACCCAAGGATGGAATCGAGCCCAGGTCCCTGGCACTGTGAGGCAGCTGTACTAACCACTGAGCCCCCATGCTACCCTGTGTTGTCAATGCTAATCCTTCGCGTTGTCTGCTTTATAATACTCAAAGCTTAGAAAGATATGCCATGATTTAGGATTACACCAGACTCTTTGAATTTTGTTCCCTGGGTCAGTTTGCCACTGGGTTGACACTTTCTAACTTAAGTTGTCTCTGCATTATGGTCATTCTCCTAAAATTTCCAAATCTGAATCAATGGTCCAAGGGGAATAAAATGTTCAAGAAAGCTTTACACTGAAGCTCGAACATGTCTATTCATTCCAGCGATGCTGACTGACTTCTGCATCTTTCCACCCTCTGTCTTTCTGTTTCAGATTCCAGAACTTGTGAGGAATTGTTTGATATTTGTACATGGTCAATGTGGTGTTGAAAATAAATTGACTTACTTACAATGTAATTCCATTCATATTGTGATGGATGGTGAGGTCTGTTCGGTAAAAACGATGACAAATTCAAGGTTACGAGTGAGATGACTTCACTGGTTCTTTGTTCTCCATTGACAACAACAACCAGACTAGACCAATAGTCATGAACTTAGTTTGTGTACTTACCAGACACTACTGAAGCAATTAATTAGGTGTCATGTCTCCTACAGTTAAAAGATGACAGGCTTGTATTAATTCCACATCAACCGGAATTGAAAACATGCTTAACAAAATGAGCAAGATTAATCCTTGGAGTTCTTTCTCTGCCTAGAAGAAAGAGCTCACAATTACATTGCTTGATCTCCTGAGAGAAAATGGCCTAACTTACTTTTAGAAGGTCAACCATAATTTTAAAGGGGTCTTTAGATCATTCTGCTGTTTTAGAAAGAAGCCTGGAATAGGAGATAAGGAGTAGAGATGTCTTGCTGCAATTATACAGGGCCTTGCTGAGGCCACACCTTGACTACTGTGTGCGGTTTTGGTCTCCTAGTCTGAGGAAGGGCATTCTTGCTAATGAGGGAGTCCAGCAAAGGTTCAGCAGACTGATTCCCAGGATGGCAGGACTGACATATGAAGAAAGATTAGATTGACTGAGCTTGTACTCACTGGAATTTAGAAGAATCATAGACTCTCTACAGTGTGGAAACAGGCCATTCGGCCTAACATGTCCACACCGCCCCTCTGAACAGCATCCCACCCAGACCCACTCTCCTACCCCTGCATTTACCATGTCTAAGCCACCTAACCTAAACATCCCTGGACATTATGGGTAATTTAGCATGGCCAATCCACCTAGCCTACACATCTTTGGACTGTGAGAGGAAACCCATGCAGACACGGGGAGAATATGCAAACTCCACACAGACAGTCGCCCGAGGGTGGAATCAAACCTGGGTCCCTGGCACTGTGAGCCACCGTGCCACTCTTTTTGTTGTGGATGGATCTCATAGATATACAAAGTCCTGATGGGACTGGACAGGCTGGAAGTTCCCAATGTTGGGGTAGTCCAGGACTACGGGTCACAGTCTAAGAATAAGGGGTAAGCCATTCAGGACTGAGATGAGGAAGAATTTCTTCCCTCAGAGAGCTATGAACCTGTGGAATTCTTGACCACAGAAAGCAGTTGGGGCCAGTTCATTAGATATATTCAAGAGGGGGCTGGATGTGACCCTTGCAGCTAAAGAGATCAAGGGGAATGGAGAGAAAGCAAGAGTGGTATATTGAAATTGCATGATCAGCCATGATCATATGGAATGATGGTGCAGGCTCACAGGGCCGAATGGTGTACTCCTGTACCTATTTTCTATGTTTCTACCACCTACCATTGAACACTACCACAGGAATAACAGACAGCTCTCACTGCAAGGGCAGACAATGGGAATAAAACTTCATCAGGCTGTGTAACTGGTGCACAATATCTGTTATCAGGTTAGCACTGCATGTGGTGAAGGAAGAAGAAGGAAATTTGCATCTGGGTCTTCAGCTGAGCACCAAATGGGGTGGGGAATGTACCAGTCTGGGGATATAACATTGTCAAACAGTCTGGCAGTGAGAGAACCAGAATTTACCATCAGGCATAATCGTATAAAAGCAAAGGCCATGTCATGTGAGGAGATGCTCTGCAGGTCAGCCAGGATCTGACAGATTGATGTTAAAGAACTGTCAAGCTCTGATGAATTATTCCACTCGAAATGTGAACTCGTCTCCCCTTCTTTCATTTGTGAATTGGTGGCATTCCCAGCACTTCCCATATATATATCTCACCATCAGTCTTTTTTATCTCTCCTCTTCATGATCTTGTGTAGCACTCAACAGGCCCCAGAGTTGTGAGACAACACTACATGATGTTCAGTCATGTTGGATCCTGTTACCTATAGGAGTTTTCAATTTGCCTGTGCTGTTATCTGTTAACATTCATTGACTGAAAAATACCAGCGTGGTTTTCTTCAGTCGTCAGTTGGAATTTCTGCCCATAACCATTTTCACCTGAGTTAACAATAACAAAATAGTAACTTTTAGTGCAGAAGCAGGTCATTCAGCCCTTAAAGTCCACACCGACCCTCTAAAGAACATCTCGCCCAGATCCAAACTGCCTACCCTATCCCTGTAACCCTGCATTTCCCATGGTTAATCCACCTAACCTACATATCCCTGAACACTACAGGGCAATTTAGCACGGCCAATTCACCTAACCTGCACATCTTTGGACTGTGGCACCCAGAGGAAACCAACACAGACATGGGGAGAATGTGCAAACTCCACACACACAGTCACCCAAGGCTGGAATTGAACATGCATCGCTAGTGTTGTGAGGCAGCAGTGTTAATCACTGAGCAACTGTACCACACAATTACAGGAAATATAAAAAAATCTAATTCCACATTTAAGGGCTCTTGTGGTGCAGTGGCAGTGTCCCTGCCTCTGGCCTAGGAGATTGGGGTTCAAGTCCACCTGGTCCAGAGGTGTGTAACGGCATGTCTAACTGGTCACTTCCATCAAGGTAACTAATTGTTTAGAGGGGTCTTGAACTGTTTCTCCTACTCAAACACTAATGGAATTCTTGAGATCATAAAAGAATTTGTGATACATTCACTGCCCTTTTTGAAGCGAGGCAATTGACTTTTTCTACTTTGAATATTGGACAGTCTGGGCCAGTCTCTCAAACTTGTAGAATAATCATTACAATGACTATTATATGGCTTGATAATTTTTTAGTGTTATTAAAATAAATCTCATAATGCTCATCCATATGGCATTTTCCTGTACGCTGTTTTCACAACTGTGTTAGTATTTACTTGGAATTACACTATATCCCCCAATTAAACAGCAGATAAAGAGATACTACAACCATATCCAACCTTTTGGCAAACACTTGTTTCAAGGATGATTCGTCCTTGCAGCGGGCAGGCTTCATGTGAGATGTCAGTGGTATACAGATAGTTTAGAAGCCCTGTATTAACCTTACAGATTCTCTCACAGCCAGAATGTTAATTGTCAGATGCTGGAGGTAGTGGTGGATTTTTGGTTCACAGCAGCTGCACTCACTCTCCATCTCTCTCACTATTCTCTGCCACTGTGCTCTTGTTGTCTGGGCAATTCCGACACTATTTTTGATGAGGACTCACAATTTTGGTTGCATTCAGGTATTTTGAGAGAGCAGACTTTCACTGAAGTTTTGAGATTGTCTTCGAACCATTTCTTTTAGACCCTGTGTGACTGGGTGTCCTGACATAACTCTGAACAGAGTACCTGTTTAGACAATCTGATGGCAAGCCCCACCTACGACAGTGCTCCCTCTCGGCCTGTGTACTTGGTTTGTCAGTGTCTTCGATGACTCTTTTTTCCTCTGTTCTCCCACTTGAGTCATACGTTCCTTCTAATACAGATGTTGTTCTAGGACGTTGATACTGAGTCTAAAACTTGTCCAAACTTCTACATCACGAAGAGGTGTGGGGAGAACCACTGTCAAATAGATTTAGAGTTTAGCTGTTATTTTTGTAAATTCATTCATCGGATGTGAGTATTAATGAGTGGGCCAGCATTTATTTCCCATCTCTTGTTGCACTATGACAAGGTGACGGTGAGCTGCCTTCTTGATCCGCTGTAATCCAATTGGTGTAAGTACCTCCATAATGCCAATTGGGAGGGAACTTTGGGATTTTGACCCACCAACACTGAAGGAACAGTGATATATTTATTTCCAAGTCAGAATGGTGTGTGATTTGGAAAAGAATTTGGAGGTGGTGATGTTCCATGTTTGTCCTTCTGGACGGGTGTGTTTGCATTTGGAAGGTGCTGTCTAAGAAATTCACTAAAATATCATGATTTTTGAAAACTGGAGTGCTACCATAGCTGAGCAATCATATTGAAGTCAGTGGCATACCGCTTCATCAATGTCAGCTTTTTGGGATATATAGCTTCCAAGATATGAGAAACGATGGATACTTTCCAATGTTTCACCATAAACCTCAATTCATTGGATTTAATGCATTTTGTGTGGGCTGGTGAAGGGCTTTAATCTTTCTGGCCTGCAAATGCACCAAAACAATTTTCAAACTTTATTGCAGGAATGTTGTAGCTGGCTATTTCAGGATCCCTCCAAATGTGGTAATAAGGTATCATAATAATGAGAAACTCTTTTCCCTCGGCCAGCTGAAAGAGCCCAACCACCTCCACAACAGAACTGCAACTTGCTGACAATGCACATGTTGGAGCGAACTTTCAACAGAAACTGCAGCGAATAGTTGACACACTCACCAAAGCTTGTGAGAGCCTGGGACTTGCCATGAACACCACGTTCACCAGCAACACGCAGAAAATGTTAAGCTTCAAATTTTACTTCAAATTTTCTGATTTTGATTTTATTGTCTCATGTACTGAAATCAAAAAGTACAGGAGTACAGTGTAAACTGTACAATATCACCACACGAAACACCATCTTATATACAAGTACCTAGGTACAGAATCTTAAGAGCAAGGTAGAAAGAACAAAGTTAAAGGTTAAACATTGCAGTAATTATAGTATTGTATAAAATGTACGAAATAGGGTTACAAGTTACACAGTGCAGACCTTCTTAGTTTTAATTAGAAAATAATGAAATAAGCTGGAAGTTCAAACATTACTGACTTCCTTAAGTGCTTAGCCATGGTGGTACTGCACTTTGTGAAATCACCTCGAGACTGGATGTCCATTCTGAGGCCGCACCAGGCTGAGAAACCACCATGTACCACTGAAAGACCACCGTGCCGGGAAGAGAGACTGTCACGCTGTGCCAAGAGTCAGCCACACTGGGCCGAAAGACTGCCACACCAGACTGAAAGTCCGCCAGACCAGGCCAAATGTCTGCCTTACCAGGCCGGGAGGCCCCTTGCTGGGTCTGTCCTGAGTCCAAGGCTTGGAGTCAGAGGCCAGGATTCCTTGGCTGGGAGAAGAAAGAAGAGATAAGGAGGGGGGGAAAAAAAACAGAAAAGAAGGAAACAGATGGAGCAGAAAATTTCCATCTGAGGAATCCTACTCTGCTGCCACCTTGGTTTTTGATCTCACGCACACATCTCAAATTGATCTCAAGCACGTACACTTCTTATTAACTGGCTCAGAAGGTTACATCTTCACTGCTCATCTCTACTTGATCTTTCCCATCTTTGTAGAATTGCTCTCTCCCTCTGTCTAGATATTTGGTCTCCATTACATTGCTGCTAACAGAACACAAGAGAAAAACCATTGAGCATTTCAAAAGTTATTTCTTTTTTTCCCATTTTCTTTGAATACTTTTGTTTATTAGTTACAGAACTATAGGGATTGGAGAATAAAAGGCTGCTTGACAGTCAAGAATCATCTAATTGAGTCATGAAGAGTCTGCCTGTTTTCTAATTGGAAGACTAATGGCGGTGAGTGAGTGGGCAGCAAGGAGTTGAAAATTCCGGGATAGCATCCAACATAATTGGCACCTCTATCAGTAATATTATCCTAACACATGAAATCAGTTTTTACTGTATCCCTATTCTAAACAATTGTTGCACAATGATTCTTACATTATCCATCTTTCCTTTACTTTATTAAAGGCCTGGGCAATGCAAGTCAATGCAGTCCATTAAGAATTAAACTGAAGCCATCTTATTTTATTCACTTCAGGAATACCCCTCTGATACAGTGCAATAAGCAGGAGTTCTCCACCATGGAATTAAATGTTGCATAACCCTCAATATGTTGCTGTGCTGGGAGCGAGATTCAAACTTTACACGCATTTGGCTTTTATGGAGATTTAAATACCGTTGTGAAGGGGCTGGAGCAAGGTACTTGGAACAAAATCGAAAACAGTCAAAAAATAAACAGAAAATAGACAATCTGAGCAAAGGAGAGCCATGGGAGATCAGAGATCAAAGGATGTCAGGAATGCTAAGCGTGGAAGCATCAAAGGTAAAATGTTGCCTACGATGCTCAAAATATAAATGTACCTGTGCAATCAGTTTTGCAAGATCTCAAAATCATTTTTCTTAAAAATCACATTCATCAGTCAATTCATAAATCTTTACATGTATCACTCGACTTTATTTCATTCTCAGATGCATACGACAATGGAAAGGAACAGTAATAGAATGCATCATAAATAGAGCAGCCCACCTCCCAACATGCTTCTGCTGCACAGGAAGAATTGAAATGAAATGCCTGACTTCTGAAATTATTCGGATAATGTCAGCAATATAACATTTACATGACATATTTTGTCACAGTTTGCTTCCATGTTAATGGAATTAAAAACTTGCCCATTGTGTTATTCAGTCTGCAAGGAATTCAGTTAATTTTCACCAGAAACTTGGTAAACCAATAATATTCATGACAAAGACACTTTTTAAATTTACCATTATTCACGGATATGGTTGGAAGGATGTGGTGGCTTATAAAATATCCGCAGTTTTAGCCTAAAACCTGAATGTTTTAGTATTTTAATGGATTGATTGCACCTTAATTAAGTTCTTTGAAACTTATGGTAGTCATATGCTTCTCAGAGTTTGATTGGTTGATTGATTTTATTGTCACGTGTACGGAAACATAGTGAAAAGCTTTGTTTATGAATGGTAGGCAGATCACAGCAAGCAAAGAATGTACAGATCAAAAAGACTTAGAGGCATACAGGTTACATTGCAGGTTACATTATTTGAGGCTAGAGTCCATTCAATAGTCTGATAACGGCTGGAAAGAAGGTGTTCCTGAACCTGCTTGTGCGTGTGCTCAGGCTTCTGTATCTTCAGCCTGACGGAAGAGGTTGTAGGAGGTCATTACTGGGGTGCGATAGGTCTTTGATGATGTTGGCTGCTTTTCTGCAGCAACGAGCTATGTAAATAGAGTCTATGGATGGAGGTTGGCTTCCGTGATGGTCTGGACTGTGCACATCACCTTCTGTAGTTTCTTATGGTCCTGAGCAGAGCAGTTGCTATACAAGGCTGTAGAGGATTTAAGATTCTCACCTATGTATTCAAGTACCTTTGTGATCTCAACCCTCCCTACCTCTGTAATCTCCTCTTGTTGCACAACCCTTCAATATCTGTGCTCCTCCAATTCTGACTCACTATATATTCCTGATTTCATTGTTCAATCATTGACAGATGTACTTACAGCTTCTTTCGTCCATAGTTCAGAAATTCTCCCAAAATTTCTCAACCTCTCTTTTTTTGTTTTTTTTTAAGGAGCACTGGGGCATTGTTTTAAGGTCAGCGCACAGTGTGAAGGTGAGGAGCAGAAGGTTTAAAGGAGATTTGAGGAAAATTATTTTCAGCAAGAGGGTTATGGGTATCTGGAACTCACTTCATGAAAGGAAGGTAGAGGCTGGAACACTGAAGACATTTAAGAAATATTTAGATGAGCACTTGAAACACCATAGGCTACAGGCCAAGTGTTGGAACATGGGATCAGAAGAGGTGGGTGCCTGATGACTGGTGGAGCCATAATGGACTGAACAGCCTCTTTCTATTTTGTAAAAATACTATGATTCTTTAGGCATGAGCTCACCGAGTGGAGCAGCAGACTCAATGGGCTGAATGGCCCACTTCTGCTCCTATGTCTTATGATCCTTTAAAAATCTACCTCTTTGGGCAGCAGCCCTAATATCATTTTATCTGGTACCATGTTTTCTTTTATTCGTGGGATGTGAGCATCACTGGCTGGGTCAGCATTTATTACCCATGCCTAATTGCCCTTGAGAAGGTGGTGGTAAGCTGCTTTCTTAAACCTCTGCAGTCCACCTGCTGTGGGCTCACACGCAGTGCCATTATCTGATAACACTTGTGTGACATGCCTGGTAATGCTTTATTATGTCAAAGGGTGGTATATAAGTACAGGTTGTTGTTGAAAAATCAGAGACCTCAATGCTTCAATGTGGCCAATTCATTACTGTAAGTAATCATTTCATCATTTTCTGATGAAGGGTTTAGGCCCGAAACATCAAGTTTTCCTGCTCCTATGATGCTGCTTGACCTGCTGTGTTCATCCAGCCCCATGCTTGTTATCTTGGATTCTCCAGCATCTGCAGTACCTTTTATCTCTCATTACTGTAATTGTTGGATGGCAGAAAGTGGTTTATGATTCTTCTAATCAATTAGGGTATTACCCCAACTTAAAAATTTAAATTCGAGAGAAAATAATAAATAAAATGGGGAAGGGAAAATGAGCTAAGAAGCCAGAGAACATGCTCATTGTAATGTGATTAAGAGGAAGCTGGGAAAAGTTGATGACAATTATATCTAAAGATTCATATTCTTCTACTTACTGTTTCCTTTTCAATTCCATATTATGATTTAAGAAATTAAACATTAGTAGCAAATAATTTACAGGTTGAAGAAGGAAGAACTGGTAAACATCCAACAGAGGAAAGGAATAAAAGCAGAAAATTCTGAAAACACTCAGCAGGTCAGAGAACAACCCTATAGGGTTTACATTTCAGATCGATGGCCTTTCACCCAAACATAGTTCTACTTCACAAATACCTCATTGACTGCAATGGGATACCAAAATCATGAGAAGTGCATATGTATAATTTCAAGAACAAAAACAAAGCTCAGCAGGTCTGGCAGCATCTGTGAAGAAAAAAAACAGAGTTAACGTTTCGGGTTCAGCGACCCTTCCTCAGAATTTCAATCTCTCTTCACATTATATGGATTGGTATTTTAAACTTTTTTAAAAACTTTCTTCACCAAATTAAATAACATTCTGCAATGCTGATTCTATTAACGCAGCTATAATTCATTTACATATTTTGGTATGTGCGTTTACATATTACAGAAAGCAACAGTGACCCTCAGATCACTTGGAATCCCTACTGCGTAGAAGGAGGCCATTCAGCGAATCAAGTCAACACCAATCCATTGCCACCCCCTCCCCACCCCATCTGATCCCTGTAACCCTGCATTTCTCATGGCTAATCCACCTAACCTGCACATCCCTGGACACTATGGGCAATTTAGTATGGCCAGCTCACCGAACCTGCACGTCTTTGGACTGTGGGAGGAAACCCTCACAAACACAGGGAGAATGTACAACCTCCATACAGTCACCCAAGGGTGGAATTGAACCCCGGGTCCCTGGCACTGTGAGTTAGCAGTGCTAATCACTGAGCCGCTGTGCCAAACTGTGCATTGTTGTACTGTAACTGAACAGATTTCATTAGGACGTGGGGGACTCTACTCCAAACATGGCTAATCCTCCCATTCAGTCCAGAGATGTTATTGCGGTAAAATAGTTGTGTATCATTCAGGAGCAGCAGTGGTGATAAATGTACATTTGTTTCAGCTGGTAAACTTGGCTCTGGCACCAACTGACTTGCAGTTCCTCAATCATGCCTTTTGTGGCATCATGAGTAAACTGGAAGTCTTTCTGTCCATACTATTCAACGAATTACACCAGTAATATAGTTGAGTGATTATTCAGTAAGGATGCTTTCCAACTATCTTCTTTTGTTGGTTATCATTGACCACAAGATAAGTTATAGTTCTCTCAGTTACGAACAATCCTGATATGTGAATCTTGCAGTTCTCTTGGGTAGATTTGAAGCAGGTTAGTGCTTCAACAGGTGTTAGAGCCAAAGATGAACACAATGCACAGTGTGCTTACCTCTTAACTAAACTACCTTTGATGTTGTATGCTGCCACACACTGAATGTAGTCACTTAACATGCCAGATGTTTTCTGAATATTTTGTTCTGGTTCAGATTGTGCTGTATAACACATTGAAGACATGAACTTGCAGCTCTGTATGCAATTCCTCTGGGAAAGTGCAAGAATTTTGGATCGTTTAAACATTGGCAGGAACTTTAATCGATTAAAAAAGACTAAAAAAACCTAATTGATGTTGCAAATTAATGGACAGTTCAGACTCAGACTGGTGAGGTGAAGCAGCTTGCGAATCTGTCAAATATGCCGTACAGTTTGAAAAAATACATTTGTTGTTACCTAAATACTGGACTAGGAGCTCTTCAATGTTGCAGCCGTAAAATTCCCTTGTGAATCGTGAGTGAAAAATATTGTTAATGATTGTTACCATGCGGTGAAGCCCTGTTACCGCCGTGCGTCCCATAACTCTTATTGCAACGAAGCGAATGTAGGTTAATTTTAACATAAGTTTAAAACATGATTCACTCTTTACTTGTACACCTATTAATCGGGCAGATTTTTGTTTTATCTTGCTCACTGTTATGTCCAATAGAGACTCGTATTAATGAGATCCAACCTTACCCATCACCGGTTTATGTAGCATGTCTATCTATCTTTCTGCTCATATCACAATTCATCTGGAATTCTCACAAATACTCTTTCGGGTTCTGTCGCCTGCTTTAAGACGCTGGCTGCAGATTAGAACCTGCTTGGTTTTGCTCATCCGGGGAATTTAGTTGTTTGTTTATTTCTTTTAAGAATGCTTGAAGGTGGACCCAAGCTCCTTTTGATGAGTCAGTTAAGTTGAATTGGTTTGCATGCTTAATCAGTATTCAAAACGTTCCACGTACTCAGTGTGTCTTTCTCTCTCTCTCTCTAGAACAAGCTGCTTCCTGATGTGTGCACCTGACGTGTGCAACCGTTTGCAAACCCACACAAGCCTTCATTAAAAACGGAGCAGATTGAGACGGCACTGAATAAAGACAATCTCTTGGGTTTGTCACAGTCACAGAGAACACCAGAGGAGTTACCGCTTCAGGCTTCTCGCCTTGTGAAAGTCAAAACCTTCCCACTCCCCCTTCCCCCCAAAACGAGGTACGTTACTGTGTTTTTTTTTCCAATTACATCTGTTGTAAACTTCATTTTAGTTGTGCGACCTGATTTTTTTCTGTCTTCAGAGAAAATTCAGCTCAGTTGCGAATTGAAATACCGTATGTTTTGATAGTCATTGAGGAGTTAAACTGTAGATTTGTTTTCTTTTTAAATTGTAAAACAGTTTGAATTCTGCTTTTTCTAAAAAAAAAGGCTGTATGTTTTTGGCTTGTTGCAGAATGAAACAGTGTTGAGCTAAGTATTCAGAGGAATAATTTTACTGAGCATTAATCTTTTCGACACTTGATAAACTGCCTCGAATTGGTGTCAGTGTATAGAGAAGTTGGAGACAGTGTGTGTATATGTCCATTTTAAAGGCTGGGAGCTTTGGCTTGTTCCTGCTCTGTCCCACATGACTCAGATTTTCAAATATGGTCAGGTTGACAGTGAGTAGGTAGGCATTATGTACTTTTATTGTCCTGCTCCGTGGGAAGGATATACAGCGGGCCATGAAATAGTTACCCGTGTCAGCAGCCCAGCGTGTGACTGCTGCTGACTGGTAATTAAAACCTGCCGTACTTACTGACAAATTTGGAAGATTGCAAGTATCTGTGGCAAGAGGAGAACGTTTTGGGTTCACAAACTTCAACAAAACAGTTGCACTTGACAGTGTGAATATTTGCACAAAGGGTTTCTTGGCTTGAATCTTTCCGCAGATTTCTGCCCACTCCCTTTTTTTATTGTTTTCTGTCTATTATAGATATTTTGTAATCAACCTGCCCAAAGATATTTAATACCTCTGGAGCAGGTGGGATTTGAACAGAGGCCTCCTGGCTCGGAGAGAGGGGCACGACCATTGTGCCACAAGACCCTAAGCTGCTCAGGGAAGGTATTTTCCAAATGAGCAATTCAGAGATATTATTGTTCACCTCTGGAGCAGGTGGGACCTGAATCCAGGCCTCCTCACACAAAGTTGGGACAGTACCACTGTCCCACAAGAGCCCCTTCAAATGTGTAAGACTTCCTCTGGGCTGGCCAACAGTCAATTCCCATTTGCTTCATTAACTCATCGTGGTAAGATAGAAGTAGGATGAGTTGAGGAAAGAGTAGATGGCATCACTTCTTCAGGATTCGCCATCACTGACAACTTACAGGAAGGATACATTCAGTCTATGCATTCAAATATCATTTGACCCTACTAAATACCCACTGTGATTTAGCAAGAAGTTGCTACCACGGGCTCATATTACTTATTGAAAGCTTAAGGTTGCACATTTTCAAATCAATTAACCCCTTTTTAAAGCCTCTTAGTCACAGTGACACTGAGCAGTAATAGCTAATTTAACAGGGTTATAATTCCATGAGATTACAGTAGTAGCATGCAGTTTTGAGATGTATAAAACATGAAAAGCTGTATTCATTCTTTTAATTCACATTTTATTCGTAAAACTAACTTAGATTCCTCTGAAATTGACATTGTGTTGTGCCTCCTTACATTGCATGCAGGGATAGAAAGTGGAAATTTGATGGTGGGGGCACATTGGACTAGAACACAAAGACATGATATTTGTATGACACAAGAGATACGCCTACATGTCAAAGTATCTCTTTCTCAATCTAACAGTTTCTTTTACGATGCATTTTCAGTATATATTTTTTTAAATATAAGATTCGCAAGATATCTCATCGTGGTGTGACATAGTTTGCTCTGACAAATCCCAAAACAGTGGGTTCCTGAAAGCAGACGGACTTTGGTGAGGAAAAACTCAACAATGCCAGAGGTTCTGAAAATTTGGAAGACCAATCAATTTGTGCTGCTGTTTTGCACCTCCTAGTGGCTGTCACAGACATTGCCGGTATCAGGAGAAATTATTAGCCTCATGGATTTTCACAAGGCCAGTTAGTAGCTATTGTGAAGGAAGGTATGACACTACTTTGTTGAATAGGGAAATGTAAGAGTCATATCGCCAGTTATCAGGAGGCTGCAGAGTATTTTCTATAAGTAGTTGACATCACAGATCCTAAAGAGATTTTTGTTTTAAGACAGTGAATAAGAGATAGTAGGAACTGCCGATGCTGGAGAATCTGAGATGACAAGGTGTAGAGTTGGATGAACACAGCAGGCCAGGCAGCATCAGAGGAGCGGGAAAGCTGACGTTTCGGGTCAGGAACCTTCTTCAGAAAAATCCTTTTTTCTGGAGAAGTGTCCAGACCCGAAACGTCAGCTTTCCCGCTCCTCTGATGCTGCCTGGCCTGCTGTGTCCATCCAGCTCTACACCTTGTTATCTCAGTGAATAAGAGAAATTAACTTCGTAAGGGATTGTTTGAAGCATCCTTAAATGGGTTTGCTTAGTAGCACTTTCTCCAATGCCCATGTGGCATCTTATGGCAGGAAACTGGCACAGTACAGACTTGGACATACAAGCCCATAGATATATCAGAGGGAACAAAAACAGAAATTGCTGGAATAGTTCAGCAGGTGGAGAGAAATCAGAGTTAGAAAAGGAAGGGTCACTCAACCCAAGACGTTAACGCTGATTTCTGTCCACAGATACTGCCAGACCTGCTGAGCTTTTCCAGCAATTTCTGTTTTATTTCTGATTTACAACAGCCACAGTTTTTTTTTTCGGTTTTTACTTAACTATTTTAAGCCCCTCTGGTAAGCTATGTTTTAATATTTCCTTATTCAATCTGTTAATGAGATTATTCAGTTAGAGTCATGGAGTCATACAGCACGGAAACAGACCATTTGGTCCAACCGGTCCATGCCGAACATAATCCCAAACTAAACTGGTGCCACCAGCCTGGTCCTGGCCCATTTCCCTCCAAACCTTTCCTATTCATGTATACATCCAAATGTCTTTTAAACATTGTAATTGTACCGGGATCCAACACTTCCTCAGGAAGGTCATTACACATGCAAACCAACGTTTGTGTAAAAAAAATTGCCTTTTTTTTTAAATCTTTCTCCTCGCACCTTAAAAATGTGCCCTCTAGTCTTGAAATTCCTCATTTTAGGGAAAAGGCAACTACCACCAACTCTATCTATACCGCTCATTATTTTATAAACTTCTGTCAGACCGCCTCTCCACCTCCTGTGCTCCAGTGAAAAAAGTCCCAGCCTATCCAGCCTTTCCTAACCTTTCTCATAGACTCAGAGTAAACCTATCACACCATATGCCAACGTGTGCAAAGAACCTAGGTTCATCCAAAACATTTTGCAACTCCTATTTTAATTTGTTCCTATTTGCTAATATATTTAAGCTCAACGGCCTCACCTCGTGTATTTTACCTTGGTGGTGATGACCCTGTTACTAAATCTTGTGTCCAACACATTACGTGGTACTGTGTTTCAAATGGTGTGGAAAGAGAGGGGCCAAGTGCCTAAGTAATTTTTTAGGCAAAATTCCACAACTCAGTATGATCAAGAGTAGTACTGCAAGGGACTGCTATACGGGCATTGCTCCAACTGTAAAGTTTGAACAGGTCAGTGAAAAGACCTCAGTGCATCACTGAAAGTAATGGCAGGTCGTTATTAAAATGTATTGGATTAACTTAAATTCTTTGCATACGTTGGCATATGGTGTGATAGGTTTACGTTAAGGCTATGAGAAAGGTCAGGGAGGTAAGGAAAACAGGCAATTTTTGCATATCCTACATCATTCTGTACGAGTAGGAAACAAGCCTGTATTTCAGTTTGCCACCCCACTGATAGAAATGGCATATTTGTGACACCTTGCGCAGGTAATGTGTGAAATGAACATTAGCAAAGTCTCTGAATCTGGTGGTGGCAAGACTTGAACCAAACTTTTGCCATTTGACAAACTGCTATTTCCAGACACAAGAAGATATGCTAAAATACACTTTGCTCATTAAACAATTTCTTTGACTATCATTATGATAAAAAGCATTAGGTATGCTATCTCTGCATCCTATGTATATCGGGCCTACTCTATAAAACGACTTGGTCCAGAGAACCAAGGGGTTAACTTTATCCATTTTGTAACAGATTTCCTGAAATCCTTTAAGAAATATTAGAAGGTTATTAGAATATAAGGCCCTATCCTGGATTATTATCTATTCAACAGCAAAATCTATGACATTGTCCTTAATAAGCTACCCAGAAAAACATATTAATAACCCTAAGTCTGACACAAAGGATTTTTAAAACAAGCTGCACTGCAAGTTAATTAACTGGTACCTAGATTATAGAATTATAGAAATTTAATCATGGAAGTTCCTCCAATTTTGTCTCACAGCTCTTATTCCATTTAATCATTTTCAAGTGTTTGTACAAATTCACTATTAAATATTACGAACACATCCTTAAATCAGTATTGAAATTATTACAATCCATATCTGGTAGTCCTTTGTATGATTTAAAAAGTTCTTCTTGCCTAAAGAATGTAGCAACAAACTATGTTTTATTTAATATGAATGGCAAAATAAAACTACTTCAGCTTTTTTGGTAGAGTTCTGTACTTAGCAAAGTGAGGGATATCAACACTGGATGCTCCCTCTCCTATTTCCTGTTGCTTGAAACCTATTTTTTAACCAAGCGTCTCCTTGTTTGGTTCGGCAGTTTTGTTTTCAGTTCCACTGCCGTGAAAGCCTGAGGTCTGTTGACCATTGCAAAGCTACTTTATCAATGCAAGTTGTTGTTGCAAATGTGATAATTTTCCATTTGGTGTTGCCAATGCTAGTTAAATCTAGGGTGAGACATCCTCTATTTTACCTCGCAATGTGATTTCACAATAACCTCTAATGCATAACAAGAAACCAAAGTTTGTTTTCTTGCATCAGCTGTCCTTGACAAATTAGAAAGAATGAAGTAAAGAATATCTTTGATTCATATATCATCTTTCACACCTCTGGCTGCAAAGTACTTTGCGAAGTACACTTGAGGTACAGTCACTATCATCTATGATTCATCGAAAGGCTTTTTGTAAAATGTTCACAGTTTTGTTTCCTGCTTAGGCATTTTTTGACCAGTTGTGTATTTGTGGCATTTTCCATTTCTATTTTGCAATTTTTTTTTTTATAAATGGAGCTTGGTATGGGTCTGAATTCTTTAAGTGCAGGCTGGAGACAGTGCCAACTGATTGCACACAGGACCCTCATATCAGACAGACAGGGGAGTCTTCAATCTCATCAGTCTGGGCTCAGGCCCATATACATCACATTACTATCCATTTGGCACATGGGAATATTATCATTTTGGCTCCTGTGCTGAATGTGTGTGATTCTAGGGAGCGAATGCCTTTCTGATCCCTCATCAAACTGGCTTTTTTTTTAATGAATTAATTTACATAGTAAACAGCAACAAGCAATTCTGTCAGGCAAGGCAATAGTTACAAAATTGAACCCTGATTTAGTTTTTGTTTTGATTTCAAAGTTTTCAAAATGTAAAACCAGTCTCTATTTAAAAAGAATTTTAGCTTTTGTGTCCTTTATGTATGTTTTTGTTTAGCCTCGTTCTGGTCCATAGGGTAGTGGGTCACTTTGCTCCATTACAAGCTTTTTCACTTGAACATCGAATCTGGGGCTAATGGCACCACACTTCTTCAGTCAGCCTGTAAAATGGACAGATATATTCACACCTCTGTGATCAACAATAATCTCAAAACATGCTTCATCATCGCAAGTCAGGAATCTTACAATCACGTCGAAGCATGTCTGGATAAATTGCCTGTGTTTTTCTCCATTCTTGATGCTGGTGAGGGCATGGGTGAGAAGCTTCATGGGCACCATGATGCTGCTTGGGCAATATGTCCAAAACGAACCTGGATCTTGTTCTCAGTTTGCAGCTCACATTGCCAATGGTCGCTATTTGGTAATGATTTTGGATGCTTCTCACCTGACCCTGCTTACTTCACCGCAAGCCCATTGAGATGGATTGGAGCAACGTCTGTGTACCCCAGGGTAAACCCAGTGAACTTTAGCGCAGAGAGCAACACTTTGTGGCCGCGTATTTGTGGGATCCCGCTCTGTGCAAATTGGCTGCTGTTTTCCTCCGAGCAACAATAGGACAAAGCATTTCGAAATCACAGTTCAGGAGCACCTGATTAATTGTGAAGCACTTTGAGATGTCCTAATTCTATGAAAAGATTTTCTCGTTCACTTTTAGAATATATTCAGGAAGGACATCAGTCCGTTTGTTTCTCACAACCTGATAATTTTGCGACGTAATGCTTGAAAGGGTGGTGGAAGGAGATTGAAAAGTAATTTCCTTCAGAGTAGGATGTACTTTAAAATGAATGTTGGTGAGAGAGCCAAACAGTGGCCATTCATTAAATAACCCTTTCCAATGAGCTGGTGCGGGCATAGTGGGGCCGAATGGGCTCCTCCTTTGCTGCATGTGCATGTCACTTCGGCACATTTAACCTCCCGAGCTATTCCTGGCCTGTGAGGACCGTTTTCATTTTACACTCAGCAAGTGTTGCTTTCCATAAACTGTTCACTGACTGCTGCTAAATGAATCCCAGCACTAAACACGACCCTTAACGGATGCTGATGTACGTTTCCATCACTTTTTAATTTTTGTTTCAGATTGTCTTCCTTGGCTGTGAACTCTTGCCAGGATGTATTTGTGCATTCCCACCGTAGTCATTGCTTTGATATTTATCTGTGCTTCTCAAGAGAAGACAAAAATGGGGAAACAGATCAAGTTTTAAACTTCACGGCTACCTCCTCCCAAGCTGAGTAACCAGATCAGCTGCAATTTTTTTTTATTGTTTATTACAGGTCCAGCGAATTGGTTAAATCGCGCTGTTCATTAAGGCCCAGCGTTCGTTTTAAATGTGCATTTAAATGGCTTGATTAGTAGCACATTGCCCATTATTCCTCCCAGCATCACCAGTGTACCAGGTTCATAGCAATTACACGACACCCAGTGCTCTGTTTCTTTCGTTTTATGTTTGGTTCTTACTTACAAGAGCAGCTAAAGGCAGCTCGCCGATTAATTACATGCTTTTACTTCTGCGCGGCAATTGGAGGTCAGGTGTCAGAAAGTGGTTGTAGGCTCTCTCGGAATGTGTTTCTGTATGAGTACTGATGGTCAGCATTAGAATTGGCCGCATTTTCCTCTCTGTTTTCAAATCTCATTCAGGGGTGTTGATGTTTTGAGTTTGAATCGAACTCAGCTGGTATTTTACCTTATGTAACGAATGGGTCACGAGAGTGTGCGTGTGTGTGTCTGTGTCTGTCTGTCTGTCTGTGTTGGGGCGTGGGAATGGTTCTGTTTAACACTTGCTGTGGATGCCATGTTTAGCATTTAGATCTAAATTAGTTGATCATTAGGAAAAATGGCCCACACAATATCCACTTTACCCACAGCCTCTCGAGCACTGTTCATTATTAACATGTTAAGTAATTTGTAGAGCAAGTGGAAATAATAACGATGAGCACTATCTCATTTGCTCGAGTTTCTTTCGCAGCCCGAAATTGGAGGAAAAGCGATGGTTCCGGTAACTCCCTTGAGGGCATTTTTTTAAGCAAATGAATAACTTTTTTTAAACCAAAACTTGACTTGAATTCACCAAAGCGCTCTCTTGTTAACATTCGCATAGATTTGTGATTATTCGTGCATCTTTTCTTGGGCAGTAACACATTACTTAATTGGTGCTGCATATAATGCATATTAATACTGTTCTCGATTTAATACTTTGCATACTCCAGCAGTGAGGATCTATCATAGAAGGATAACTCATCAGTTACCGGGACTGAATTCGGATTGCGTCAATAATCAGACCTCCTTCGTTTATGATTTAAAACCCTGCAGTGTGGAGACGGGATCCGAGCTTATCCCTATTCTTTGACCCTTGTTTTTTATATGTAACGTCGATCTATTTAAATTCAGCGCAGTTAACAATGTTAAAATCGCAGAGGAATCCTATAGGAGCCCATTGATCTGTTCAGTGAATATTGCCCCATCACTGAAGAGTGTTTTAGGCAGGGCCTGGGACAGTTGGTACATCGGGGGACAATAGCTGGGGCCATTGCCTTATAGGGCCCTGGTTTGCATAGAGGCCAGACTGATGCCCCGTGTCAGTAGCAGTACCAGCACCAGCACATGTGACGTCTGTCCCTGCACCTGATTATACGTCCCAGTAAGTAGCATTCCCTCCAAATCCGAAGGTTGTAGGTTCAAGTGAAACTCAACTACAGCGATATGAGCTCAAATTCTCAAGTGCCAGTCCAGTGCTGTCCTGAGAAAACACTGCGCTCTCAGAGGTGCTGTCTTTCAGAAAAGACAGATGAACCGTGGCTCTCAATTTTTGCCTCTCAAATTTCTCTCTCGGCCAACAACCTTTTTAAAGTAAGTTATTCAAGTCACTCTGTTGGGATCTTTTGTTGTGCAGATGTTTCCTATGTTACAATCTTAACTGAGCTTCGAAACACACTCCCCTGGATTTGAGATATCCTGGATGGTATTATATAAACTGAAGCGGTTTCTTCCTTTTGAACCAATTTTGAGCTGAATCATTAACCACGCGCTGCAGAAGTGTTAAAAATCTGTAGACGATGGTGTACACTTATTTTGCTGCTGCTCATTTCTCCTTTAACTGTCACACTTCATCCAGCTGTGCTACCAAGGCTCAATTTCTGCAAATAGAACTTCCTTTATCTTATGTCGGAAGACGCTTTTAAAATAATTACAATTTTGTGTTTTTTTTCCAGAAGTATGCATTAGTGGCCTCGGTGTCAAAATGGAACTGGAAAATTTGCAATCCTATTAATGCTGCCATTATTTCTTTGTTGCCAGTTATCTTTTCTGCTTTAGGCAGTGTACGCTGTAAAATAATGATGTACATGTTTTAGTTCTGGTCTGAATGAGATCCAAGTGGATAATGTCTATGGCTACAAATGGTTGACAATGTTGGTTGAAAGATGAAAACCGTCAAAACCTAAAGGAAGGCCTAAAAGAAATTTTGCCATTAAATCTTGTGCATTCACCAGAAAAGCTTCCGGTTCAGAAGAGGCACCTCCAACAGTGCAGCGCTCCCCCAGTATAGCGGCAGACTAAGGCTGAGATAACAAGGTGTGGAGCTGGATGAACACAGCAGGCCAAGCAGTATCAGAGGAGCCGGAAAGCTGACGTTTCGGGTCTGGACCCTTCTTCAGAAGGCTGTCAAGTTAAGGTTTTAAAGTATCTCCCACTTTTTGACCCAAAGGTAGGAGTATTACCCGCTGAGGCTTTGGTTGACGTGATCTTGGGACAGTGATTCCTCACCTCCTTCCTCAACGGATTGATTTCACAATTACTGGGGCAGATTTGCCTCTTTAGCGGGCGCTTGTCGGATAATCATATGTGCAGAGCTCAAGGAGGGAGGACTGCGTGTTCGAAATGGAGCTGTTCTGATTTCCCTTTTCCGGTACGTGCTCCTTAAGCTGGAGATGAAATTTCAGCAATCGAGGAGAAAAAAAAAAACTACCTTCTGACACTTCTCTCCTCCCACTCCAGCTTTCTACTATGTTCTAATGGCACTGGAATAAAAGGCTATTTCAAAGGACCTCCAAATATTCATTCTGGTCCCATTTTGCTCCAATTTGACGCTGCCTTGGATGTTAGTGCTCCAGCTGGGTTTAGTGACTGCACACAAAAAAAATGAGAAAGGATTGCGCCCATTGTCACGGCAACGCGGAGTGGTGCTCTATATGATGACTGACCTGGTGCACAGCTGATGGACCTGGTCATCTCAGTGGATTCAGAACGGGAGAGCGCTCCAACGCATCTCCACCTTCGGTGAGCCCTGGCAGGGCTGACAGTTTACCTTCTTTTTCTGCCAGCCACCTTTTATTTTTTTTTTTGGCTCACGGGGGCAAGCCAAGGACAGGATTTATGGATCGTTGACATTGCCTTTTTTATTAATCCATCGAGGTCCTGTGTACACATAAACGAAAATACGATAAAGCTCGTGAAGTCTGTAGAAACAATATAGGCACAGCCGAGGAGCTCTCGAACAGAATCCTGAATGAGATTGCCTTCCTCACAAAACAAAATAAACCGACAGAAGAATTTCATAAATTTTGACATGTTGGTAGCGATATTCACTGATATTCTCCATCCTCAATATTAAACAGAGAATCCTCATTGTCTTTGCAAGTGAGAGGTCGATTATTGATTTTTGGAGGAAAGAGTGGCAACCGTATTTGGCTGTTTTTTTTTTGTAATGTTTTGAACTTTGTTTGAAGAGGCTTAGTTTTTCCGAGTGCCTAACAATTAGCGTCATAATATTGTTCGTACACTAACCTGGATTTGCAGATCATCCAAAACACTTGCATCAAATATGCATGTTTAAGCAGGCGGCTTAGGGTATCTGTAGCCAGGCAGCCAAGATGTGGAGTATAACTGTCCGTCAAACCACTGCAAAGAGTATTTGAAATCCGCTTAGCGCTGTTTTTATCATTCTTAATACAGGACCGCAGATGTTCTAAAATCCTCATCTGGTTTAAATTTATTGATTATTTCAGCACTAACAGATACTTATTGGTCACTTGCACATTTCACTGATTACAAGGCTTAGCAATGATTACGAGCAGGAATGTCCTTGTAATTTAGCTGCTTGGACTTATTTTCTTTCTTTTTCTTCCCCTCTTCTGCACTAAATGGATCATTGTTTAAAGTAACATTATACATTAAATTCCCGTTAGTTTGGTCTCTGGTGCATGTTGGATCTCGATATTACCAATTCTTAATCTAGTCCCAGAATGCTGGCCGTGGTTTATTGGATAGCACACTGTGTCTCTTTTCCAGAGGTTTTCCTAATCAGCCTGCTCACTGCTTTAACGCAGTCACCTGGAGCAGATGGGTCTTGAACCCAGATCTCCTGGCTAAGGATTTGACAAATTACCACAGGGCAACAAGAGCCCAAAAACTGGCCTCTAACCGATTCTGGGTTAGACTGAGATTCCTACACATTGTACTTAAGCTGATTCTCCAGGCTGACGCTGCAGTGCTGTGCTGTGGGACTGCTGCTGTGGCAAGAGAACAATCTTTTGAAATGGGATAACAAGGTGTAGAGCTGGATGAATACAGCAGGCCAAGCAGGAAAGCTGACATTTTAGGTGGGGACCCTTCTTCGGAAATGGGGGAGTGGAAGATGGATAAAGGAGAAGATAGGTGGGGTGGGGATGGAGCTATTAAAGGTGAGTGCAGGTGGGGAGTTAGGGTGGGGGTAGGTCAGTCCAGGGAGGACGGACAGGTGAAGGAGGCGGGATGAGGCCGGTAGATAGGAGGTGAATCTTTGAAATGGCACGTTTACACAGAGTCTCAGCCTATCCTTGCATGTGGATGTAAAAGATGGCAAGGTGATATTTTGAAAAAGGAGAACTCTTCAGTGTCCAACCCTTACCCAACATTCACTAAAAGCAGATTGGCATTGGTTTGGGCCCTTGCTGTGCCCGATTCCTACAATACACCCTTTCAGCAGTTCAGTAGGCCATCATTGGCTGTAAAGTGCTTTTGCTGGCTGAGGCCGTCAAAGGAGCTTTGTATATTAAAGTGCTTTCTTCAAACTGGGAGGTAGAGTTTGAGTGGGTTAGTGCTGTTTGTGCGCTGACCGATTTTTAAATTTTCTTTTCCTCCTTTTTATGCATTGATTTGTTGATTTCATTTTAAAACGAAATGGGTGAAAAAGCAAATAGAAATGGTAGACCTATCAGTGACTGAAGAGTGAAGAGCCATTTTGTGTGTCAAATCCGAGGAGAAACATTTGTTGACTTCAGACACCAGGCACCAGCAATGTTGCGAACAGTTCCATCAACTCCAAATAATTGATTTAACTCTGTCTTCAGCCGATTCATTATCGGAGTGTCATACTTGGATATTTCCTTGTCATATATGTGTATATGCGCACACACACAAATGCACTCACATGATCCACATACACGTACAAATGCACGCACAATGTTAGTACCGCCTCTTGGGACAGGCAAAACATCAGAACAATGAACAGTTCAAATAAAGAGACTCTTTACAGAATCCCTACAGTGTGGAAATAGGCCATTCGGCCCAACGGGTCCGCACCAATCTTCTGAAGTGCTTCCCACCCAGACCTATCCTCCTACCTTATCTTGCAACGCTGAATTTCTCAAGGCTAACACACATAATCTATGCATCCCTGAACACTATATGGGCAATTTAGCATAGCCAATCCACCTAACCTGAAAGTTTTTGGACTGTGGGAGGAAAACAGATCACCCAGAGGAAACCCAGGTAGACACAGGGAGAATGTGCAAACTCTACACAGACTGTTGCCCAAAGGTGGAATCAAACCCACGTCCCTGGCTCTATGAGGCAGCAGTGCTAACTACTGAGCCACGATGCCTCTACAATCGTAGGCAGTGAGTCCCCCATTGCCCCAACCCCCACCTCCCGACAACCAAAATCAGTCAGAGATCACCTCAATCAACTTTTATTTACAAAAGATTGCACTGGGTCAGAGTGTTTCAGCTTCAAAGAAAGACTAGACAGGCTATAGTTGATTTCCTTAGAGCAGAGTGGGACCTGATTGTGGTATATGAATTTCTGAAGAGCGTAGATAGAGTACATTGAAAGAAATTTGTTTTCCCAAAGAAGAAGGATCTGTAACCAGTGGGCATAGAGTTGGGGTAAAGCGCAGGTATTTAAAGGGGATATAAAGAGGATTTGTTTTCACCCAGAGGGTGGTGGGTATCTGGAACTCTGCCTGAAAAGGCAAAAGAGGTGGAAACCATCACAACATTAAAGAAGTTTTTAGATGAACACTTTAAACGCCATGCGTACAAGATTATGGGCCATATGCTAAGAAATGGCACTAATGTAAAATGATGTGTGAAGATTGGCATGATGGGCTAAAGGGCCTCTTCTTGTATGTAAAAATTCCATGAGTAAGATACTAAATATTTCTTGAAATTGATTATGAATGTCAACTGATATTTACATAACACCTCTGACATAATGCACCACAGGGCTTCACAGGAACGTTATAGAACAGAGTATGGCATTGTGTCACATCAGGCAATATTTAAAAGCTTGGCCAGAGAGCACATTCAAGGAGGAAAGAGAGGTAGAAAGGTTTGGGGAGGATGTTCAAGAATTTGGATTTTAGTGAATTGAAGGCGTAACCACCAATGATGGAGCATTTAAAATTGGAGAAGCCCAAAAGTCTAAAGTTGGAGGAGTGCCGGTATCTCAGAGGGTTTAACATGAGAGGAGATTTGAGATGGGGAAGAGCAGGGCCATTGAAACTAGGATGACCACTTTAAAATGATTTTGCTTAACCAGGAGCCGGTGTAGGTCATTACAAACCAGGAAGATGGGTGAATGGGTCTTGTTGCGAATGAAGCCTGGAGCAGCTGAGTTTTTGATAGCCTCATTTTTTGTATTTTCATATTCAGTAATATTACATCACTGAAGTGGTTGCATGGTCATCTCTTACCTTGTACAGCCTGCTTACTTCAGACCTGGGGTTTTCCCATTTTGTTCTTGATGTAACTCAGTCAGCAACAATGCTCCCCATCCTTTAGCTTGTAATAATTCATTACATTGCTCTGCATTGAACATGTCATTGATACTACAATGGAAAATCACCATAATATCTGTAATCAGTCTATGGAACAGTGGAAATGGGTCAGGTCACTCAGATCGAGTCTAATTAACATGGAGCTATTTAGAAGATCAAAAGTAAGCAGCGCACTTTTCTGTTCCATTGTGCTTTGGATGGATTTTTTTTGGACAAGAACGTTTCATTGCTTTGATTTATCTACCAAAGCTCTACTTAAAAATATCAGAGTGAAAATCAGCCTTAATCTACATGGGCCTATGCAATATTTATATCATGTTAGCTGATATTTCCATTTGTCGGGCAATTTCAGCTCACATGAAATTAAAACTATACATAATCTAAAACCATTAGGCCTGTCTTGTCTATAAGAACATTCTCCCTCCCTTTCTCATCAAATCTATCTTATTGTTCGGATCCCAGCTGATCATAATACAGAACAAGCCAGATCCCAGACTGACACCAAGCTTGCTAAACTATAAGTTTTAGTTGTGCAGTTTGGTTAATGGTGGTGGTCAATGACTGAACATATTCACCATAGGCTACCAATGAACTTTTAAGCAAATATCACAGGTTTATAACAATAGAATAGAAAAGAAATTGAAAGATCTTTCATCATATACAGCAAAAAGATTCAACCCTATTTCCCATTAATACCCTATACAGAAACTCAGCCCCAATTAAGTTTTGCTCCTTTCTTCATTCTTTAATATCTCGCTCAACTGAAGAGATTGTAAGCATATCTTTATGGAGTCATACAGTCAGTCAGCACAGAAACAGACCCTTTGGTCCAATCAGTCCATGTCGAACATAATCCCAACTAAACTAGTCCTACCTGCCTGTTTGTTGCCCATATCCCTCCAGACTTTTCCTATTCATGTACTTCTCTAAATGTCATTTAAACTTTGTAATTGCGCCTATATCCATCACTTCCTCAAGAAGTTCATTCCACACATGAACCACTTTCTGTGTAGAAAACATTGCTGCTCATGTCTTTCCTAAGTCTTTCTCCTTTTGCCTTAAAAATGCGCCCACAAGTCTTGAAATCCCCCATCCTAGGGAAAATACAACTACCATTAGCTCTATCTGTAACCCCCATTGTTTAATAAACTTCTATCAGATCACCTCTCAACCTCCTATGCTCAAGTGGCAAAAGTCCCAACTTATCCAGCCTTTCTTTATAACTTTACAACCTTATGGTGGCTCTTCACATTCAATCCCTATTGCTGTCTGTCCCTGACACATTTGCACACGAGTTATCTCGCTGACTTTTCTCACTTAATGTTAAGAAAAACATCTAGGCTGTTTCTAGTTACTTTGATTACTTTTTGAGTTCTAAACGGCTTATTTCTTATTTGATCATTTCTTCGGAACTAAACTTGCTGCTTAAATAATGGCCTTTCCATCTGTGCCTATCGCTCATAAAACCTCAACTTGCTGAACATTTCAGCGATTATTTGACCAGGTAGCTTACCTAGTCATTTAGATTTTGGGGCTGCTGTTTGGCCCCAATACATTTTAAAAACAAAAGTTTCTGATCCTTAAAGTCATCTTTACAGAACTTAAACCAATAATAAACTCATTTATCTCTAATTGAGGACCCAAGACTTCAAATAATAATGTATTCTCTGGCTTCATCACATTATAATCCAGTTTCCACTTAAATTTATCTATGCCTTCCACCTCAACTCTCCCCTGTGATTGTTAAACAGTTCCACATTCATGCCACTCTCCAGGGTTGAAATAATTTTCCTTAATTGCCAATTAAGATTATTTGTGACTCCCTTGTATTTGTGATCTTCGACGCTGGATTCCTCACAAATGAAGGGTCTTGCTACAATTACTGTATTGAAATCCCTTCACAACCTTAAAGAAATCAATCAGGTCACACCCTTCAGTTTTTTTCCAGCAAAAAGAACCTCAAATTATCACTGATAACAAGCATGGGGCTGGATGAACACAGCAGGTCAAGCAGCATCATAGGAGCAGGAAAACTTGACGTTTCGGGCCTAAACCCTTCATCAGAAAATCATTTTCTGATGAAGGGT
>JAHRHZ010000046.1:9415408-9451544 GCA_024137785.1 Ginglymostoma cirratum
TATCTCGGATTCTCCAGCATCTGCAGTACCTTTTATCTCTGATCAAATTATCACTGTTTCCTGGTGAGAATCTTTCCAGAAAGCACCAATTTCCTTCCAGCAATCTGGACAAAACCTCAACTATAAAATGTCAATAAGCTAATCTCCACCTGAACGGATGGAGATGGTATTATTCAACTTGAATTAACCTCCTAAATTAATTTTATCGGGTGCAGCTGGTGATGGTTTTTACCTTGGGACTTAAAGTTACAAATAACTGAGCGATAATAGTGATGTAGATTTCTACATCCGTGATGTATTCCCCTCTTCACTATTTACCTTCATTGCTAACGCCTTAGCAGAATTGAAAATTGGTAACTTCTCTGCTTAAAAATATTCGACTATCATTACTGCAATACATCACCTTTGCCTGATAGTGTTATTCATTGTTAATCAAGTGTTTACTACCAAAATTGCATAATTGTTTTAGAGTATGAGAAAAAGGAATGTTTTCCTTAGTCTGGAGAAAAAAGATGACTAATGGCCTAATGTTTTGGTCTTTAGAGACCTGTGGAATCCTGTAGCTATGATTTAAGTGTTACAAAACTAAGTACAAAGCCAAAGATTCATCTGCCTGTTTGGAAGGATACTCTCTCTTGCCAGTTTACTGGCATTGTGTCAGTATTGGCTCTCCAAATAACAATGTACCATGTGCCATTATCATGCTTTCACCCCATTACCCTGCACGTTCGTCCTTTTCAGATAATAATTTAATTCCTTCTTGACTTCTTTAATTTTACCTGCCTCCACCACACTGGCTCAGGTGGTGCATCAAGGTCCTAACCACTCACTGCAGGACTAACTTGTCCTTCATGTTGCCATTGCTTCATTTGCAAATTATCTCAACTATGTGACTTCTGCTTCTCAATCCTTCCACCAAATGGAAACAGTTTCTGTCTATCTATGCTGTCCAGACCGATCCTGTTTTGAACACCTCTTATCAAATCTTTAAATTCTGCAGAAGTTGGAACACTTCCTCCTGAGAACAATCTGTCTACTAACTGAAGTTCCTCATCTTTAGGGTCATTCTGCTGAATCTGTTTTGTACACTATGTAGTACATTTACATCCTTTCTAAAGTCTGGAGCCCAAAACTGGACAGAGTATTCCAATTGAGGCCAAATTAGTGCTTTTTATATCAAGTTCAACAGAATATTTTTTGCTTGTTCATCCTTACACTCCAGTAACGAAGCCTCCGATGTTGTGGGCTTTATTAACTGCTGTTTCAACTTCTCCTGCCACCTTCTATAATTTACTTAGATATGGACCCAGGACCCTCTGCTCCTGCACCACCTTTAGAATTGCATCCTTTATTTTAGATTTTCCCCTTTGTTCATCCTATTAAAATCCTATCACTTCACACTTTTCTCTGCTTTAACCTTCCGATACTGATTACCTGTTCCAAGTTTATGTCCTCCTGCAGTGCTTCACTATTCTCCTCGCAGTTGACAATGCTTCCAAGTTTTTTGTCATCTACAAATTTTTAAAGTTTTCCCTTTGTCACTAAAGTTTAGATCATTTATTTGCATCAGAATCAGTAAGGATCTCAAAACCCGATCCTTGAGGAATTTCATTATTGAAAATCTCTGCAGTTATGGAAACTACCATGTAATCATTACTCTCCATTTCCTGTCCCTCAGACAATTTCATACCCTTTTTGCTGCTGTACCTTTTCATTCCAGAAGCTCTAACTTTGCTCACAAGTCTATCATACAAAACTTCTCAAATGCCTTTTGGATGTCGTGAGTTATACACAATCTCAATAGGCATTACATTCTATGACTCTTTCTGTTAAGTTTTGAGAAGGCTCTAGTGAGTTAGTTAAACACCATTTACCCTCAAAGCCATGCTGTCTTTGCTTAATCGACACATAATTGCATGAGTGAGCAGGAAATTGAGGACGAAATTAAGAGAATGTTCTTAGAAACATCCCCCATCACCTGAGGTTAAACTGATTGGCCTGTAATGGATGGACATGCTTTTACACCTTTCCCTTTGAACAAGAGAGTAGACTTTACAATTCTCCAATCTTCTGGCATTGTAGTTGTGCCTAATGATGACGAGAAAATTCTGGCGAATAATATCCATTCTCATTTCCATCAGTATCATTTGATGCATCTCATCCTGTTGTGGGACCTTATCAACTTCCAGTACTCAAAGCCTATCCAATATCTCCCTCGTTTTGATCAACTTTACGCCCTTCAGATGTCTGAACTACTTTTTTCTTCCACCATGACCCCTTAGCAGTATCTTCCTTGATAAAGACGGATGCTAAGCATTCATTTAATACCACAGCCGTACTCCTGCCACCATTCTCCTGCCACCAAAATTCTCTTTTTGGTCATTAGTGACCACAACTCTTCCTCTTTATGAAGCATAGAAACAGTAACAAGACACAAAGTTGGGTGGAAGGATGAGGAGGATTGGAAATGTCACAGTTTGATTTTGACAGGCAGAGAGAGTGGGCAAATGTCGTATAATGTGCATTAATGAGGTTAGCCACTTTGGTACCAAAAATAGGAAGGTGGATTATTATTTGAATGGCCATAAATTGAGAGAGGTATGCTCAATGAGACTAGAGCATCCTCATGAACTAGGGGAAAGTAAGCATGCAGGGTAAATTGAATGATTTATTGTCACATGTATTTGAAAAATAAATACAGTGAAAAGTGTTAAGGACCACCACTCTTCGCCATTTTGAATTACAGAATATAATTAAAAGAAAATACTGAAGTAGAGATAGCAAGAACTGACTTCAGCATCAGCAGAGATAACAGTGTGGAGCTGGAGGAACACAGCAGGCCAGGCAGCATCAGAGGAACAGGAAAGTCAATGTTTCGGTTCGGGACCCTTCAGAAATAGGAGGGGAGGGAGCTCAGAAATAAGTAGAGAGAGGAGAGGTGGGGTTGGGGAAGGTAGGTGGGATAGTCAGAGTTGGATGCAAGTAGGCAGAGGTGGGGATTGGTCAGTGAGGTGGGAGGAGCAGATAGGTGGGAGAGACGATGGGCAGGTTGTGTCAGGTCAAGGAGGTGGGGATGAGAGGGAGGGTTAGTCATGGGATGAGGCCGGGGGTGGGGAGATTGTGAAACTGGTAAAATCCACATTTAGGCTGTTGGGCTGCAGGCTCCCAGCCCTGGCCTCATCCTATTACCAACCCACCCTCTCATCCCCGCCTCCTTGATCTGACATAACCTGTCCATGTTCTCTCCCACCTATCTGCTCCTCCCACCTCGCTGACCAATCCCCACCCCTGCCTACCTTCACTCACCTATCACCATCCCACCTACCTTCCCAGCCCCACCCTATCCTCTTTCTATTTATTTCTGTTCTCCACTCCCCCTCCCCCATTTCTGAAGAAGGGTCCTGACCCAAAACGTCAGCTTTCCTGTTCCTATGCTGCTGCCTGGCCTGCTGTGTTCATCCAGCTCCATACTGTGTTATCTATTACTACTGAAGTAGAGTTGTCTTTCTTTCCCCTTCTTGTTCTTTCTCCACTGTGCCACTTGACGTCGGCTGAGGTCTCTGTAATGGGCTCCAGGTATTGGTTACAGGCTGTCACTGCCACTGCCCAGCTGGAGTCATGGGTCAATTCTCACACATCTGGAGCCCCAACTGACACTCTTCCAGACAACACTACCAGACTTCGGTCGCAACGGTCCTCTGCTGCCCCTTCTGCCAAATCTGCCATTCGTTCAGGTGCCCGGGCCTAGCCGTGGACCTGGAGCCTACATTTAATCTGTGAGTCCAACCCATGGGATTCAGCCCAGGATCTGCTCCTCACTCGCTGAGAAATCTCGGACTGGACAGAGCCACATTCACCTCATCCTGGCGTTGCTGACACTGTCGATGCTACCGGTCGCCTTCCCCATTATCATTCACTCGGCCTCGGCCATTGCTGCTCTCCTGTGCTGTGCTACCATCTTAGTCTGCCATCTTGGACTGTGCAGCAGGCAGTAAAGAAGGCAAACTGTATGTTGGCGTTTATAGCAAGAGGTTTGGAGTGCAGGAACGAGGATGTCTTGCTACAAGTATACAGAGCTTTGGTGAGGCCACACTTGGAATATTGTGTGCAGTTTTGGTCTCCTTTTTCTGATGAAGGATATTCTTGTGTAGAGGGAGTGCAGCAAAGGTTTGCAGCACTGACGTATGAGGAGCGACTGAGTTGCTTAGGATTGAATTAAGTAGAGTTTAGACGAATGAAGGGAAGGAGATCAAGTAGAAATCCCATAAAACTCTCATGGAACTAGACAAATTAGATACAAGAAGACTGTTCCCAATGGTGGAGGAGTCCAGAACCAGAGGTCATAGCTTAAGGTTAAGGGGTAAGATTTTAGGACTGAGATGAGAAGAAATTTCTTTGCTCAGACAGTGGTGAACAAGTGGAATCCACTACCACAGAAAGTGGTTGAGGCCAAAACACTATGCTTTTAAGAAGAAGATAGATCTAGTTCTTGTGTCTAAACGGATCAAGAGACACAGGGGAGTGTGGGATTAGGGTATTGAGCTCAGCGATCAGCCATTAATGGCAGGACAGGTTCAAGGGTCAAATGGTCTACTCCTGTTCCTATCTTTAATGCTGTGCTCTGTTATATGTTCCATTTGTCAACTGTCATAAAATATGCTTTTTCTTTAGCATTTCTATCAATTTTGTCATCCCAGGAGCTCTGGACTTGTTTGTGCTGTGCTAAGGGCAGCATGGTGGCTCAGTGGTTAGCCCTGCTGCCTCACAGCACCAGGGACCTAGGTTCAATTCCAACCTCGGGTGACTGTCTGTGTGGAGTTTGCACGTTCTCCCTTCGTCTGTGTGGGTTTCCTCCTGGTGTTCTGGTTTCCTCCCGCAGTCCGAAGATGTGCAGGCTAGGTGGATTGGCCTTGCTAAATTGCCCCGTAGTGTTCAGGGATGTGTAGATTAGGTGGGTTATAGAGGGATGGGTCTGGGTGGGATACTCCGTGGGTTGGTGTGGACTTGTTGGGCCAAAGGGCCTGTTTTCACACTGTCGGGATTCTATGATTCTTATCTTTAATAGGAATACACCCTGACTTTGCCTGTAACTACCGCTTCTTTCAAGGCAGCTGTTGTTCAGCTACAGGTTTTAATATTGCCCTTTTAGTTCCAATTTGTCTCGGCCGGATCCGTTCTTACCCCATCCTCTAGAGGGCAACTATGGATGGGCCATAAATACTGCTGTATTTGGTGACATTCACATTCTGTGACTGAAGGTCAAAAGAAAAGATAACTTCGATCGTACCAACTAGCAGCAATGTCTTCACTAATCAGAACACAGCTGGAATATTGTGACCATTTTTGGACCCCTTTATCCCAAGAAAGATAAACTGGCATTGGAGGCATTCCAGAGAAAGTTCACACGGCTGATCCAGGGTATGGAAGCTCTGTCTTATGAGTGAGGTTTTTTTTTTCATTCATTCATGGGATGGGGGCGTCACTGACCAGGCAGCATTTATTGCCCATCCCTAATTGCCCAGAGGGCAGTTGAGAGTCAACCACATTGCTGTGGGTCTGGAGTCACATGTAGGCCAGACCAGGTAAGGATGGCAGTTTCCTTCCCTAAAGGACATTAGTAAACCAGATGGGTTTTTCCGACAATTGGTTCATGGTCATCGTGAGATCTTTAATTCCAAATTTTTTCGTTGAATTCAAATTCCACCATCTGCTGTGGCAGGATTCAAATGTGGGTCCCCAGAAAGTTATCTGGGTCTTGGGGTTAACAGCCCAGTGATAATACCACTAGGCTCTTGCTTTCCCCTTTGAGTTGAGTAGGTTGGCCTTGTACACTTTGAAAAACAAGAGGAGACCTTGTTGAAACATATTAGGTTCTTAGGGAACTCGACGGGGGTTTATGCAGAAAAGTTGGTTCTTCTTGTGGGTAAGTCTCGAACCAAAGGGCATAGTCTTAATTAAAGCATCATTCCTCATTTGAGACAAGAGAAGAACTTTATCCTGTGAGGGTGGTGAATCTGTAGAATTCTACACTGCAGAGGTCTGTTGAGTCTGGCTTATTATATATACTGAAAGCTGAGATAGATAGGTTAATAATCATTAAGGTGGTCAAGAGCCAGGGAGTTAAGGAATAGCAGATCAGCTGTGATCTCATTGAATGGTGCAGTGGACTAGATTAGCTGAATGACCCACTTCTGCTTCTATGTCTTATCGTGTTATATCGCCACATGAGAGAGCCTCTAGCAGAGAAACTTTAGTGGAAAATCTTTGGCCACCGTCAGCTTGAGGGGAGGCAAGGAAAAGGGATGCAACTGTTGGCACTGCTAAGATTTGGAATGAGAACCAGCATCAATCAGCAGTTTGAGAAGGCTAGCAGAACCACAAGGATGTTGGGTGAAAGCCAAATCCTGGGACATAGTGTATATAGTCCTGCGAACTTGATAAACACATACCAGGGGAGAAGGAGGGCTTAGGTGGATTCTACTAAGAATAAGACCAGTTTGATTGACAGGACATGAAACCCATCTACAGTAATGAAAATCAGGCACAGGAGCTGGGAAAACACAGGATTCAGGAAGAAGGTAAATTTTGAATAAGACTGCAAACCGATATTAAACATAACTCTATTATTCCTGCATTTGCACATCAACTTGGATGCAGCGAATAAATGGATCTGAGAAACAAAAATTCCTGCAATTTCAAATTGCAGTGTGCTTATTTTATCAATTCCAGCCTCTTCATTCTGCTGTTCATTTGTCGTGCCAAATTAGGAATAATTGGGCATCTTAACAAGAAATGGAAGAAACAAATCTTTAATGAGGGACAAAGTACTTCGTGGAATGACGACCCTGAGCTCTGAACCATCACACAGTATTCCATTGTACACAGGAGATGATAATTATCCCATGATATCCAGCGTTCCATCCCATAGCAGTTTCCTGTTGCCCCCAGGCTGCCATCTTCCTTGGCTTGTCCCTGTTCCCAAAACAACGACAAGAAACCTTTTTTTTTGATTGCCTTAGCTCATCGTGATGTGTGCAAGAAAGGGTGTTGAAAGAAAAGGCCACTATGCAATACATTTGAAGTCAAGACTCAAGGTAGAGCAACTGAGAGTTATTATCTGTCTGTCTGCAAGGCCTCCATTCATGTCTATTGGCAAAATATGTGCGGGTATGTGTGTGAGCACAGCCTTTGTCAGGAAGTGCTGTCTTATTTGGATTCGAATGTGTGAAGTTCTGATCTGTGAATGTTATTCAAATGTACTTACACTTCATTTTGTGCTTCATGCAGTGTGTTCTGAGAGCCATATGTTCACACCTTTTGCGTTCAACTGAGGTTTATGTTTCTCTGGATTTTTTTTTTTCGTCTTCTTGTATAAGAAAGCTTCATGAAGAATATAACACCACAGGTGCTGATGACAGGAACTGCATGGTTCTAGCCCCTTGAAAGTTTATATATTTAGGCTGAGCTCCAGCAGCAGTTGGCTATCCTGACTCCCATTGAACTAATGCTAAGTTTTTCTTCTCTAATCTATCCAAAGTGTTTTGGAAAAAGTGAAGAACATAGAGGGCACTTGAAAGACAAATAACAAAGGGGAAGGGGGAGAAAATGATGTCAAAATTAACTCTGCTGCTCAGTCACTGGTGTGTCTTACTTGCAAGTTCCCCTCCAAGCCACTCACCATTCAAATTTGGAAATATATCACCATTCCTTCAGTGTTGATGGATTAAAAACTCTGCAACTCCCTCCCTAACAACGTTGTGGACTGCAACAGTTCAAGAAGGCAGCTCACCACCCCTTCCTGGAGGGGTAAGCAATAAATACTAGCCCAGCTAACAATGCCCACATCCTGAGAGTGATTTTTTTTTTAAAAAAAATAAATGCTCACTGGGAAATTCAGAAATTACGATGTGAGGATGATGGACTGAAGGTATTGTTTGATTAACATTGCTCTGTGGTACATTTCTTCTTGGCAGTATGGAAACGTGTACCTTGAAAGTGTACGGCCTGCACGAGGCAATGAGCCATATACTGCAATCGCCAGCCACACCCCAGAGGGGTGGCATGGTGGCATAGTGGTTAGCACTGCTGCCTCACAGTGCCAGGGACCTGAGTTCAATTCTAGCCTCGGGTGACTGTCTGTGTGGTGTTTGCACACTCTCCCTGCGTCTGCATGGGTTTCCTCCGGGTGCTCTGCTTTCCTCCCACAGCCCAAAGATGTGCAGTTTGAGTGGTTTGGCCATGCTAAATTGCCCCGTAGTGTTCAGGGATGTCTATGGGAAATGCAGGGTTACAGTGGTAGGGTGGATCTGGGTGGGATGCTGTTTGGAGGGTTGGTGTGGACTTGGTGGGCCAAATGGGCGAACTGTAGGGATTCTATGAATTCTTTGATTTACCCAAATATTCTATGATTTCATTCCTGTGAGACAATCCAGGACGTGAAGAGAACAATTAGTTATAACTGCCCAGTCAATTTCAGTAAGGGAGGTGGAAAGTGAGGATTCAGCTTTCATACAACCCACATATGAATGTACGGATTAGCAGCATCTGTAGATGATTCAGCCCCTCAAACCTGATCCATTGTTCAATTAGATCATGACTTATCTATTCAGGTTTCAAACTTTACATTCCTATCTATACTTAATAAGCTTTGATCCCTTCTGCCTCACAAGAATCTATATATCTCTCTCTCTCTCCCCTTTAAAAATATTTAATGACCCGATCTCAATAGATTTCTGAGGCAGAGTTCCAAAGTTATGCAAGCTTGGAGAAAAGTTCTCCTGTCTGTCCTGAAAAGGACTATCCCGAATTTTAAAACAGTACCCCTCAGTTTTGGACCTGCCCACAAGAGGAAACACATTTTTATCCACATCTACCTTGTCAAGCCTGTTCAGGAACTTAAACACATTAATCAAGTTGCCCCACACTCCTCTAAACCCCAATGAAAACAAGCCCAGACTGTCCAGCCTACTCTCATTAGAGAACCTGTTCATTCCAGGTATCAATTTTGTAAACTTCTGACCTGCTTCCAATGTATTTGCATCCTTCCTTAAATGAGATCAAAACTTTTGCACCGTATGTCTGATGTGGTCATGCCAATGTCCATATAACTCATTTCTTTTAGGAAGGGAAAGTGCTAGAGAAACTCAGCAGGTCTGGCAGCATGTACGGAGAGAGAAACAGAAGTTAGCATTTTGAATCCGATATGACTCCTCTTCAGAACATTCATATCAGGTTTGAAATGTTACCTTTCATTGTTTCTTCACAGATGCTGCACGTTTATATTTCAGATGTCTGGCATCTCCAGTCGTTTGCTTTTATATTTTTTCTTCTATGTTCACTTCCTCTCATTGTAATGAATAGTATTCTTGCACCTGCGTGCTAATGTTTTGTGACTTAAACTGCAATACCTAACTCTTTTTGTATTTCAAAAGTCTGCAGTCATTCTTCATTTGAATAATACTCTGCTATTTTTATTCTTCCTGCCGAACCTAACTATTCCATATTGACCCCCCACTGTATTCCATCTGCCAGATTTTTGCCCAGTCACTTTGCCTTTCTTTATTGGTCTGCAATATCATTATACCTTCTTTTCAACATACGTTCCTTCTATTTTTGTGTCATTTTCAAACTTAACTACCATGCCTTTGCCCTAAGTCATTGATAAAAATTATAAAAAGTTTGAGGTCCACAGGATTGCACTCATCACATCCTGTCAACCAGAACAAGACCAATTTATACGAACTCTGATTTCAGCCAGCCAGCCCATCTTCTATCCAAGGTAGTATTTTAAGGCCTACGCCATGAGCTCCTATTTGTAAAATAGACTTTTATGTGGCACCTTGCCAAATGCCGTCTGGAAATCAAAGTATAAAACATCTAAAGTCTCCTGTTTATCCATAGCATGTTACTCCTTCGAAGAACTCCAATAAATTGGTCAAGCGTGATTTCCCTTTCTCAGAACTATGCTGAATTTTCCAAATTATCTGGAGTTTTTCTCAATTCCCAGGTATAAAGTCATTAATGCTTAATTCTAACATCTTTCTAAACAAATGTCAAGCTAACAGACCTATGCTTTCCTGTTTCCTGCCTCCCCTAATTCATGAATAGACGGGGTTATATGTGTCATTTTCCAGTTTGATGGAACCTTTCCAGAAATTATCAAATTTTGGAAAATTAATAGCAACGTCTCTGCCTCCTCATTTGCTATTTCTTTAGGATGAAGTCTATGAGGACCTAAGGACGTGTCACTCTATAGCTTGAGCAGTTTGCACTATGCTACTTCCTCGGTGACTGTTCTTTCGCTAAGTTCCACTCTCTTTTTACCTCCTCATTGAGAGCTATTATGCAATCATAGAACGATGCAGCACTGAAATTGACCCCTTGGTCCATGCCGACCATGTTCCCAAAGTAAACTGATCCCACCTGCCTGTGTTTGGCCCACATCCATCCAACCTTTCCTATTCATGAACTTATCCAAATGTCTTTTAAATGTTGTAACTGTACCTGCACCCATCACTTCCTCCAGAAGTTCATTCCACACACTCCCCACTCTCTGTGTGAGGGGAAAAAAAAGTTGCCCTTCCTGTCCTTTTTAAATCTTCCCCCTCTTACCTTAAAAATGTGCCCCCTGCATCTCTGTAATGGCCGTCAGATCATATTTATTTACTTCAGTTGATTTTGTCTGAAAATTATCATGAATAATGGCAAGCTGAAGTTCTTGATCAAAATACAGAGATAAACAGTACGGGGAATTGTGATATAAAGATGGGCAGTACACTGCAAAATATTCAAATTACTGATTATCCTAAAGAATAAACACTTGCGCACATAACTTTAGGTATAACCATGTTGTACTATTAAATGTTAGTCTTCAATAATTAGCCTGAAAATCCACCCCCGAATACTAGATTAGAATTCGGGCTCTGAAGAAAGATCACCGGACACAAAATGGTAACTCTGCTTTCTCTCCACAGATGCTGCCAGGCCATCTGAATTTCCCCAGCAATTTTTGTTTTTGTTTTTTGTTTTAAATTAAACTTGGATGTCTAGAACCTTTCCAAACTCTAGCCAGCTAATTCGGGGCAACACATCACCCAGTGTTGTGACAGCATGCTAGGTACAAATCTTATGTTGCATATAATCAGTAGGATAATAGGTCGGCACAACATCGTGGGCCGAAGGGCCTGTACTGAGCTGTACTGTTCTATGTTCAATAATCAATTGCTGAGTCGAGGATTGGTTGGTTGAGCTACGTTTGACAGATTAAAGTCAGTAGGTTAACCCTAATACAGACTTTTTTTACTGTAGTGATTGATGTAAGGTGGGAGGAATGCATTGGAGTCCAATGGAGGTTATGCTAGCATGCAGCTATCAGTAAATCAAATACCAGAAATGATTCCTAATCATCTCTATTTAAACCCCTGGTTGACTTTATTTGAACAGACATTGAAACACAAATTGGAACAGGGGTGTTCCTTCGCTATATCTTCTCTCCCGGCCTTTTTTTTTGGTCTAAATTTTGTCCAATTCAATTGAATTCCGAATCCCTCCCTTAATAACTCTGCATTATTCCTCTATCCGTGCCCACTTGTGAAGGGCATGGAGCTATTTTTATATTAAAGATGCTAAGCAAACGCAGGTTGTTCAGTTAATGTATGAGCAATGTTATTTCAGTCGTAAGGGTGAATCATGTCATTAACATTTGCTTTTAATTCTTTTTTGCTTCCATTTTTCTGATGAAATGGTTTCACATCAGCGGTGAGAGTTTACACAAAAGTTTGCAAAAGCGCTGTGTGGTGGGGGGGGGGGATGCTGGAAAACCGCCAAAAGAGAAAACAATGGGATATTTACCTTAACGGGAAGATTTCCTCTGTAAAGTGTTCACCTGCTTCGAAGCAAATAGCTTTGAATCAGACTTGCACAGCTCCCCTACAGGTAAACTATACAGAGCCGAATCATTTCAGCTACAACTGAGAGAGCTGCAATTGTGAAGCAAATTTTGGCCAAGTATAGATTTAAAACAGTGGGAGTTTGGAGTAATTTCCGTTGTCCAATGCAAGAACTTGGGGTGCACTGGAAAAGAACAGAGTGAAAGTACAAAGTAAAACTAAGTTAAGCATGACAGAGAAAGCTGAGCTCGGGGATCTGAAGAAGAGTCAAATCAAACTCGAACGTTAACTCAGTTTCTCTCTCCACAGGTGCTGCCAGACCTGCTGAGTCTTTCCAGCAGCTTGTTTTCCTTGCGGATGTTGGGCTTGGAGTTAGCATTGCAAGGAGGGTTGCTAACCACCCAGGGTTGGCCTGGAGTCTCCAAATCATGACTAATCTCCAGCCCACTGCTGTGAGCAAGTCATGAGAATAATCATTGAGACACTTCAAACAAAAACTTGTGTTAATTTTTCTATTCTGTTTTCTATGAGTGGTTTTGCTTGTCCCTTATGAAAAATATTGGGGATAGGTGAGAAATGGCTATTAAACTGGTTAACAAAAACTTATTTACATTCAAACTTGTGTAATAAGATGATAAACTGACAGAATAGACATGTGCAGTGACATAAAGAGAGAGCAATCAAAGGTGGAAGGCCGTGAGATGAAACCTCCTGGCTGAGAGTCACAACCCTAAATGAAAGTCTTGTTGCCTGTTGCTTGTGAAGATTTTCTTTTACATCGCAGAGATGTCCAGACTCCCAATTCACCTTCAATAACTCCACAGAGGCCAGTACCTGTCACCAAGTCAACCTTTAATTGCAGTTGCATAGTACAAAACACTGACCCAGCTCGCTCAGAGCCAGCTCTCCAAGAGAACAGAGCCTCTGATACTCCTGTGTATATCTATCAGCCAGGGCTCCCTGACTAGACCAGATTAACAGGGAACTCATATTCTATAAGGTCCACTTAGCTGACCTTGTTACAATCACCACACAACCCACATTATATCACTCTATTAAAAACAGTGACCACAGTTCAGTCAGGGTTTCTCAGTCATCACAGAATTTAGCTGTGACTTCATTTGTTCACACTTTTGCCTCTAATTCTTAGGGTCATCTCCTCAAGAAATGGTTGAGGCCTGAAATACAAAACCAAACCACTAGCAATTCATTTGCAGCACTGAGGGAATGCTGCATTGTCAGAGGTTTTGACAAAACCCATATAACAAGCAACTTTAGGCTTCAGCACCAATAGATTGGTGGATTCTCTCCACAACAACGTACACTTCAATTGAAGTTTTTGTCATTAAAACATTGATAGCAGTATTTTTTTTTTTAAAAAAGGCAGGAAGCTTTTTGGAGTGGGCAAGACTAAAGTTAAGCTAAACAGCTGAAGGAATAGCAGGTCGTGGTTTGCATGACGCTTTCAAAGGAGAGTGAGGTGTTGAGGGAAAAGAGGTTTTTAGTGCAAATTCCAGACTGCTTCATTGTGATGACTGAAAGTGCTGTCACCAATGGTAAACAGGAGGTGGTTGGGATGTTGGAGGCGATTGTAGATCTGAGGTTACATTAAGGTCATGGAAGCATTCGAACATTAGTGTCTGAACTTTTAAAATCAACATGAGCTGGTTGGAGGTTGTCAGGTTTAAATAACATGCTTTTATAGAGTACCTTCATATACAGCATCATAAAGCATGAATATTGAAAATCTAGGCAGATAGCAATCATTTCCAGTGTGTTCACACAATAGCAACAAATTAAATATTTGGTTAATTGATCTGGGTCCCTCATGTTCTTAGCAGGAAATGCAGAAGAGGCCAGAATTGGAGGAGATTAGAGAGATGGGGAGAGGATCTGAATGTTTAATTGAAGGAGCAGAGGGGTCTTTTGAGATTTTTAGATCATCTTCCCTAACCTTTTATAATTTCCCCAGGCCCAGGTAAGGTGTTCCACACTCGGGATAATGAACCACTACCAACAACTAAGCCAGCAAATTTTCAGTGATGGTCGAAGAGCTGGAACCTTGAGGGACAATGGTTGCTTCCAGCTGGAAGATCCTTTTGGGAAGAGGAGTTGTGTTTTCTTTAGGTACAAATGAGGAAGGTAACAGGAAAACTGGATGGTCCAGTGGCACGGTGGTTGGCACTGCTGCCTCACTGCACCAGGGACCTGGGTTCAATTCCAGCCTTGGACATGGAAGTTGGCATGTTCTCCATGTGTCTGTTTGGATTTTCTCCAGGTGCCCCAGTTTCTTCCCACAGTCCAAAAATGTGCAGGTTAGGTGGATTGGTCATTGTAAATTCAGGATTGGGGTGGGATGATCTTTGGAGGGTAGGTGCAAACTCAAAGGAGCCGACTGATCTCTTTCTGCACTGTAGGGATTCTATGTAAACACTCACCTTTGATGGAAATTTGGGATGCAGAAGAGGCCAGAATTGGAGGAGATTAGAGAGGTGGGGTGTGGTGAGAATTCAGAAACTAAGAATTTTGAAATTACCTGTACACTTTTCATTTTGGTTTTAAAGAGAATACTTTTATGGCAGCAATGGTTTGTGTCCCAGTGTCACAGAACTTCCACATCCAGGATGACAGGCAGGAATTCTGCTTCTCAAGCCTCTATGACAGATCAATGCTTGTTACTATGGGATACATAGAAATTGCCTAAGAGCAACGGAGAAGCAGTAGTGCAGTGGTAAAGTCATTGGACTAGTAATCGAGAGTTGGACACTAATGTTCTTGGAACAAGGGCATCATGGCAGGTGGTGACATTTTGAATTCAAATAAAATTTGGAATTTAAATACTGGACTAATGGTAACCTCAATCGATTGTCGAAATACACATCTGGTTCACTCATGTCCTTTTGGGGAAAGAAATCTGCTGTCCATATCTGGTTTGGCCTACATGTGAATCCCGAGCCACAGTGACGTGGTTGGCTCTTGAACTGCTTGGCCATTTCAGAGGGCAGTTAAGAGCAATTATGGATGGATAATAAATGCTGGCCTTGCCAGCAATGCCCACATCCCGTGAATAAGTAAGAAAAATGTACTAGGTTACTGTTCCCAGGGCAGTTAAGAAAGCAGCGAGTAATGTTGACAAATTGCATTTTAGCAGCCATTGAATTCAATCCAAATCTTCTGCTCATCCCTGTAAATCATATTTATAATTGTCAATTGGAAAGAAGAAGCAACTGACAAAATGCCTGCCCCTTATCAGTATTGTATTTAGATAATTTCTAACAGAGCTTTTTTTAAGTGTATCTCCAGCAGTATCGCTGCTATCTACTGCCTGTGTGTAATATCAAATTTAACAGACAATAGCTCCTTCCTGCATCTTATTCAATCATTTGGCCGTTTTTTTTTCTTTACAAAACCCATCAGTCTCCCAGCTTATCAGCACTTTGCCTTGCTGACCACCAATCTCCAATGGAATCCCACACACATCCATTTACAGCTGGAGTAACGACTGTCTAAACTGAGTTTCCTGCAGGATTTGCTAATTCAATACGGCTATTTGGGGGAGGAGGAAAGAAGAGCAAACTGTCACAGGTGCTGAGAAAAAGAGATTTGCAAAGTATTTTGGTGATTATCTGCGATTGTTACACTTCTTTGAAATTTATCTGTCAGCTTTTGAAAATTAATTTTGTAGGATGTGATTTGAGCATTCAGTTCTTTCCTGGATGGCTGACTGGTAAACACATTGTTGAAACTGAGCCCCAGAAGGATACAGGTTCAATTCCTAATCTGTGTTGTATTTGCAAAGCTGGACAGGGTGCAAACTATTGTGGAGCTTTTACTGCAGCTGAGTGTAGGGTCCTTCAGCAGGTAAGGGAAAGTTCTGTGGTGTGTTTGTGTACATTTGGGCTTTGAGTATGATCAAGATCAGCTTGGCTGTAGTGTCTTTGTTGCACAGTATCCAATCGTGCTCCTTAAGGTTAGCTTGCATCTGAATGATTAATAGATATGTGCTCCATGTGGACAAGGTTCCATGTGCTGAGAGCATGCTTCAATTTTCAAAAGCTGGCCGACGTTTTAAATCATAACAATCCCAGATGGACATTGGAAGGATTGGCAACATATTGGAGTTACTGGGACCCGTGAAATTATAAAGTAAGCAGATATCAGTGTCTTCAAAATGACAATGGTGAGATGGGAAAAGAATTGGATTTTTCTTTCAAATTCAAAATCTCATTTATTGCCTTGCCGATCTTCTTCAATCTCCCTGGGCTTCAAATAGACACATTGTGAACTCACTTCAAAAATCTTTTGTTGATATTTCGCTTATGAAGTCGATGTTGATGCAGTGAAGTTTGTCTTCAGCCTGATCTGTAACTGATCCCAGGGGCATTGCTCAATATTAACATCGCTCATGCAGGTTAGCCAAGTGACCTTTTTTTTTCCTTCCTTTCTTCTTCCATGTGATCTACAAACTTCAAAGTCCACCCTTCCTGAAACTTGTAGGTTAGTTCAAAACGTCAACATTATACCTTTACTACGGTTATGAGTTTTTATCAAGGCTGTGGACCAAATGCTGGAAAGAAGACTAGTGGAGATTTAGAGTAGTTTTGTTGATGCAGACAAGATGGGATGAAGGATCTTTTCTGTACTGTATCATTGCATTGACTGTTTCTTTACTGCAGTATGTTTCAATAGGTAATTCTCTGTGCTCTGACGCTTTGTGTTCGTGATAACTAATGTGCAAGCCTCAATATTCAGTAAATGACACCAGGACCACAACTAGATCACATCTGCATTCACTCAGAACAACGGTATGGTACGAAGGAAGGTAAACTTTGGCCTTTTTTAGTCCCAAGTAACCCAGGGGTGCTGAGGCTAATTGGTACCTTTGTAGGTGTTGCCCTTTTGCTAGTCTTTGTAACTTGCCTGATGGGTGACAGACAAGGAAGCAAAGGTAGTCTGTATAGATTTCTATAACGTGTGGCATAGCGTTATATTTTATGCACAATGTCTGAGGATTCAGGATTCAGGTTTCTGCAAATGGATGTCCATTTTGGCCTCTGGAGACATGCAAAATGTGATTAACTGCAATCTCCAAAATAAGGGAAGCAGTCCACAGATCAGGGTAGTTGTTAGTACAAATTAAAAACCTGGTAGAGAGTTGAAGGCAGCATCAGGTGTATTTGTATAGCTTATCTCCACATTCCTCCCTTGGAATTCAATCCAGGTAGGTGTGAAATGATGCACCTGGGCAAGACAAACAAGGCAAGGGAATACATAATGAACAATAGGACCCTGGGAAGCACTGACCAGTCAAGGGATCTTTGTGCATATGTCCCTTAAGCTATCAGGGTAGATGGATAAAGTGGTTAAGAAGGTATACAATATGCTTGCCTTTATGAGCAGAATCAGTGTTTAACAGCAGGGAAGTTGTGTTAGCACTGTATAAAAAGTTGGTTTGGCCACAGCTGTATAATTGTGTGCAGTTCTGGAGCCCACATTTTAAGAGGGATAGCACTAGAGAGAATGCAGAGGAGATGTACAAGGATGTTGCCTGGGCTGGAGCATTCCAGTTATGAAGAGAGATTGGATAGATTGGGGTTATTTTCCTTGGAACAGAGGAGAATAAGAGGGGGAAATGATTGAGATGGAAAAAAATATGAGGGGCATAGACAGGGTAGACAAGAAGAAATATTTCCCCTTGGTGGAGGGATTAGTAACCATAGGGCATCGATTTTAAGGTTGGGGGATGTGAGATAAACACCAGAGGGTGGTGGTAATGTAGAACCCAGTCTTGGGGCCAAGTGCTGGAGAATGTGATTAGAATATTTAGGTGCTTGTTTATGACCAGCAGAGATTCAATCGGCCAAAGGACCTTTTATCTGTGCAGTAGACATCTTTGACTCACTTGGAGAATGGTTTGGCAAATTGGAAGGATCTCATAGCCTTATTAATAACTGATTTTGAGGCTCATGCATGCCCCTTCTGTTGCCAACAAGCCCTGAAGTCAGATTTAAACCCGGAGTCTAATGGATCTGGGACAAGGGTGATACTAAGTCAGCAACTCAGTCTCCATCTGAACTATTGATTGGGTCATCATCTTACCATGATGTGGGAAGAAAAACTAGCGGAGACATTTTAATATCATAATTCACATTAATTCATTTAATTGAACATAATTTACAAAGGACATTTAATTAATTAGAGTTCTCAGTTCATCCTTTTCCAATGAAACTGGAAGTACATGAATAAGGGAACTGATTAAACTTAACAAATTTGATAGGAATGCATTGTGACAAGCAGGTTTTCTGTCCTGCATAAACCTGATCTTATTGCATGAAATGTATATTCTGACTGTCAAAAGAAGAAGACTGTTATGCAGACAAAGCACCAGTCTTATCAGTGTGCTCTTACTGGGGCTATTAAGTGTTATGATTGTAAGCTTTTTACTGAAGGTAATTTCAAGAAGCCGTTTGCCCATCCCTTTTTCTTAAACTGCACCCAATCTCGTTGAGCTGAATATGTATTGACGTAATTTCAGGTAATGGGCAAGGATCCACTTGACATCACTAGTTGGGTGGTAATGATTGAAGCATTAGTCCAGGAGGAGGCCACTTAGCCCCTTGTGCCTTCTCTGTAAGTCACTGAGATCACAACTGATCTGTGATCTCACTGCACGTGACCATTGCACCATATTCCATTGATGCTTTTATAAATAAAGATTTATCCACCTTCAGTTCATAACTGGCAGCAACAACTGTGTGTGGAAAACAGCTTTATCACCCCTCATATATTTTTTAAAAATTCCTAACTTTCACTGTAGAGATTTGTAGGCTATGTCCCCTAGTCCTAGACCTTGGAAATGGTTTCTCTCACTGTCAGTCTCCTTTTAACATCCTCTCCTTCAATCAAATCATTCTGAACCTTCTAAACTGACTTCATGGGAAGATCTGTAAATTAAACCAATGTTCCTTCACATTAACAGCCAGGGATGCAACAATAAAAAGCAGATAAATAAAAAGGAAAACTGGTGTTTGCTGAGATTCGCAACGAAAATTAGTTTGGCTGCAGGATTCTCGCAAAGTGTACGGAAAGGTTACTTTGATTCTCCTTCTTACTGGTGTATAAAAGATATTGCTTAAACGAGGCAATGTTTTTAAATTTCACCATGTGCCAAAGCTTTTCTTTCCAGGCTTGGTCACAGATATCTTAGTCATACAGCACTGTAGCAGACCCTTGAGTCCAATCAGTTAATGTCGACAATAATCCCAAAGTAAACTAGTCCCACCTGTCTGCTCTTCTTCAATATCAAGCTGCAAGAATGGTTGAAGTGTTTTCAGGTTTGAGTTTTGTCTCTTGATCACGTCAGCTAGTGGTCTATCCGTTTAATATTGGGTTTGCTTTCATCTAGTAACCACATTGCTCCTGTCTTCAGCGTTGGCTGGAGCCCAGAGAAGTAAGAGTGGAATAAGTACAGGAATTTGGATCGCAGGATAAAGCTGGCTTCCAAATTTGGTTTTGCAGCAGGAAAAGGCAACTGAACTTGAAATCAGACCAGTCCTGACAGAGGATTAATTACGCTGCTCAACAGAGAGTGGCTGATTCTCAAGAGGAAGATTTTCCATTCCTTGGGTTCACAAACTTTAGCTCATAAATTCTCTTAAATTGATGTATTCGGATTCTAACATGGCACCATTGGATTATTTCAAAATCCTGAAACATTTTTGATCATCACACTTATGACACAGGTACATTGAAGGTGAAATTGAACAGAAAATGTCTCCAAAATGGCAGCAGAGTAGGACTCCTGAGCTGGAGCTGGTCCACTCCATCCATTTCTTTTCTTTATCCTCTCTCTCTCTGTTTTTCCATTTTTTAAAAAAATCTTTTTCTTGTTACCTCCTGTCCTTGGATGGCATCGGTGATCTCCGGGATGAAAGCCAGCACAGACTCCTGGCCTCAGTGTGGAACTAACGCCTGGCATCAAGGTGAAGCCTGGCGAGGTCTGGGTTGGGAGGACTGTTATTCTGAACTTTTATTTCTCCCTTTTTCTAATTTATTGCTGGACTTCTTATTTCATTTTTTTCTATTTTTTTCCCCTAAGTATTTGTACTTAAGAATCTGCACCGAGGCACCTTGGATAAGTGGTAAGGTAAGTGGCAACTTGTAAACTCTTCACTGTGCTCGTGTAAGGAGGAGGCGATGGTCTAATGGTATTATCACTGGACTGTTAATCCAAAGACCCAGACAATGTTTTGGGGACCCGAGCTCAAATCCTGCCATGGTAGATGGTGCATTTGAATTCAATAAATATCTGGAATTAAGAGTCTTATGATGACCATGAATCCATTGTCGATTGTCAGGAAAAACCCATCTGGTTCACTGATGTCCTTTAGGGAAGGAAACTGTCATCCTTACCTGGTCCAGACCCACAGCAATGTGGTTGACTCTGAACTGCCTTCTGGGCAATTAGGGATGGGCAATAAATGCTGCCTAGCCAGCAATGCCTTCATCTAATGAATAAAGGAAGTACATGCGATGACAAAGCTAATGCTTGTAAAATTTAGGCTTGACTTGAGCTTCTGCTAAGACTGCCTGCTAATATTGACTCAATTAGGTCAGTGGAGGCATGAGCATTGGTATTATTTAAGAAACACCTGCATATCATAGTGGAATGATCCTGGGATGCTACTGGATGGGCTAAATGACAACCTTCAGGTTCACCTATCCTGTAATTGTTTATAATTAGTTCCCATTCTCAGATAAGGGAGAGTAAGCCTCTTAGCTCCAGGTTGAAGTTATCCTATATTCTTCCTCTCTGTCATTTTCACGCTACATCTCCTCGTAAGTTGGCATTTGAGATTGTTACATGAATGCAGTCATTTATGGGAGGGATGTTAAAGGTCGGGAAAAATAATTATTTAAGAACACTGGCAAAAATTGAAACAAACTGAAATGAAAGTTGAAGCAGCATCTCCCGTCCCATTTTTCTGAGTTTTTAACACAAAAAAATCTTTAAAGTGTTCCAGCATTCCATGAAGCTTGTGAGCTGAATCAGGATGTTACATCATTTGAAAATTCAGTGCAGCAGTGGGTCTCATTAGTGCCTTCTCGTTATAATTCAGACTGTTTTGCTTTGAGCTCTGCACCAACACCAATACTTCACATTCAAAAAGCTGAGGGGGGTGAAAACGTGACTTGAGAATTTAATCAGGAAGTGCCAGAAATACAGTGGATCTGAAATATTATTCCAAGATAGGAACTATAATTTCTTTTTCCATCTTTTTATTTGGTGTATTTTGTTTTAAATTTATGTATGTTCTCCTTCTCGTGGCCAATTAGAGATGAACTGATACCCGACAATGCTAAAAGATTTTAGCCTCCTCAAGGATTGTTGCTAAATGCCCACATTTCTCATTCATATAGTTCAGAAAGAGCTCAGATCCAACAGTCATATGCTGCATTAGCTGAGCTCAAATGCAACTGTGGTGTGAACATACAGATGGTTTCAGTGGGTTTGGAAAGTAAAACTTAACTAGTACAAACAAAGAGAACACTGGAGAAACTCAGCAGGTCCGGCAGCATTTGCGGAGAGAGAAACAGAGTTAGCATTTTGAGTCCAGTACAACTCTTCAGAACTGGAGACGCTGAACCTGAAGGCTACCATTGAGTAGAAACTGAACTTCTTGATCAGAAGGGGAATCAAGAGTTATGGGGAAAATGCAGGAAAGTGGATATGAGAAGTGTCAGATTAGCCATGATCCTATTGAATGGCGGAGCAATCTCTAGGGGCCAAACGACCTACTCCTGTTCTTATTGCTTACGGTCTTATGAACTGGATTAGCCATATAAATATTGGGGCTACGAGATCAGGTCAAAGGCTAGGAATCCTGCAGTGGCTAACATACTTCCTGACTCCCCAAAGCCTATCCACCATCTACGAGGCACAAGTCAGGAGCATGATGAAATACTCCACACTTACCCGGATGAGTGCAGCTTCAACAGCACTTGAAGTTCAACTCCATCCAGGATAACGCAGCCCAATTTTATCAGCAAACGTCCTCCCTTCCCCGCACCAGTGTAGCAGCTGCGGACCAGCTACAAGGTGCACTACAGAAATTCACCAAAGTTCCTCGACGGCACCTTCCAAAGACGGTATCACTACAACCTAGAAAGGGAAGAGCAGTAGACACATGGGAACACCACCACCTGCAAGATCCCCTCCAACCCAACCAACATCCTGACTTGGAATTATATCATCACCCCTTCAGTGCTTCTGAGTCAAAATCCTGGAATATTCTCCCTAATGGTCATTGTGGGTGTACCTACATTAAATAGATGGTAGCACTTCAAGAAGGCAGCTCATCACCACCCTCTTGAGGGCAACTAGGGATGGGCAATAAATGTTGGCTCAGCCAACGATGCCCACATCCTATGAATGAATTTTTTTAAAAAATCATTGAATGATATTAGATAACAGAATGCATAAGTGCACCAAATGTAAGCAAAGCTAAAATGGCCTAAGAAAATAATACACGTTTGTAAGCTTACATTCTCCTATTTCTCCATGAACAGTGTTGTTTTTCATGCTGTAGGATCATTATTTCACCAGCGAACAGTCTAACATCATTACATCAATCAGCATTTCAGTCGATAATGAGGTCATCAGCTTCATGAGCTTCACTGAAAAACTGACTCGGTTAATACAATAGTTTGTCAAAATAAAGGACATGTCACAAGTTTGTTGCACTTTAGTTGTCTTCTAGATTCCACCAAATCTTTTTGTCAGCATCACAAATTCAGTATCACCCGTGCAGTTATTTTTCTGACAGAGCCTTCAACTGGATACTGCCTAGATCCTTGATTTTTCATTCTGTTGGAGTAGTAATTTTCTTTTGTAAAATATGCGCACGTGGTTATATGGTCCATCAGTTAACGCCTGCCAATGTAAATTTTGGGAACATTTGTCGCGAAAAAAAATATTTGACAGATTTCGAATTCAACCATCTACCATGGCAGACTTCGAAGCTGGGTCCCCAGAACACTACCCGAGTTTCTGCATTGATTGTCAAGCAATAATGCCACTCAGCCATCGCCGCCCTGTCACCCCATCGTCTATCCAACTATTGACATGGAGATGGATGAAGGCATCTGCAAGGAACTTGATTTTTGGCGTGGTTAGATGTTAGAAATCCATAAACCATGGTAATTTTCAACATGACATAAATATACCTCAGTGTTTGGTTCAAATTGTGTCAGATATCTGGAATTTTATTCACCACTGACAATGTACACTAATGACATCTCTGACTTAAGTACACAGCTTGTTATGTGCTCGCTTAGATTACTACTACATTGCATAAATAGTTGGCTGCCTAACAAAAAAACTCACTAGAGGCTGACTCCTAACTGAACGTATAAGGAGTAAAATGGAGATGTTTTATATTAGTGTCACATGTCAGGATATCATCTATCTGCCTCAAAGTATAGTACATTTCTGAGATCTATGCAATAATATGATAGGCTTTGTTGTTTTGTCAGCCACACAGGGTAGCAACTCTGTGAATCTTATATCCTGCCATTTGTTGCTAGATCTGTTTTCAATCGTTTGCATTTCACAGTTCAATTGCTGAGGATGCCAAAATGAATGGGCGTTTCATCCATGTTCCTGATAAGGCACAATGGATGCTTGTAATTTTGCTGCTGTCTAAAGGGGAACCCGTGGAAGCTGGTAATCTTGATATCAAGATCTTTTTTGGTAGTATCTTGTGTGGTCTTCTACTGCAACACTAGACATTTTTGTTCCATAAAGTAGCCACACGAACTCATTGTTGTTCTGAAATCTATTCTGGACTCCAGGTTTAATTTGGCCCACTTAAATACATATATATTGCATTTCATAGAATCCCTAAGGTATGGAAGCATCGACCTATTGAGTTCACACCTTCCTTCCGAAGAGCATCCCACTCAGACCTACCTCCCTACCCTATCCCCCCTGAATTTCCCATTGCTAATCCACCTGGCCTACACATCCCTGGACATTATGGGCAATTTAGCATGGCCAATCCACCTAACCTACACATCTTTGGACTGTGGCACATCCAGAGGAAACCAGCACAGGCACAGGGAGAATGTGCAAACTCCACACAGACAGCTGCCCAAAGGTGGAATCAAATCTGGGTCCGTGGCACTTTGAGGTAGCGGTGCTAACCACTGAGGCATTGTGCTGACCCAAATTTCTGGTGGTGATGGAATTATTCTGATTTTCAAGGACCCATTCCAGTGTGCTTCTCAAGATCTCAGGGGGTCTTCACATTCACTCAACATCTCAGGGAATCTGCCATCTTGACCATCTCTGACATATGTATGATCTGCAGCTCAATAGTAACGTGGTTGACTTCTAACCACCCGCTGAAATGGCCAAGCAAGCAATTGGGGATGGGCTGACAAATACCCATCTTGCCATCGCCCCCATCCTGCATTAGAACAAATAGGTTGCCTTTTCCCAATCCAGTTCATGAAGTGCCACAATCACCTCTGATCCTGGCCAAGGGCAGCATAGATACAAAAACATCCAACAGTGACATCTTTGTTAAAGATTCAGGACAAAATTTTCTATCCCATCAAACCCAGCGATAACCCTTTAAAAAACAAATAGCCCGCCTACCACTACCCTGGGCATGAACCAACCTGGTTCTGAGTTGTGAAAAATATCAAGGCTTTATGAGTGGAAAATCACCTGCTACCAAACCAATAATTCATTGGATGGCCAAGCATTTTGGGTTGTGCCTTTTTGAAAATGTGTTGGCAGTTTTGTTCTCCTTTTGGCTAGGAGAGAGAATGGGTTTTTGTTTTTTCTATAACTTCACACGTACGCAATGGGACTGTTTCAATGCATTTTTTGAGTCATCCCATTTTTGCGTTTGCAAACAAAAGCAAAGAGATTTGCCTTAATTCCTTCTTGTGTCAGTGCCTCTTTCAATACGAATGACCTTTTTTTTCAATTAGTTCCTCTCAGCATATGTTATATTTGTTGTGGAAAGGCAGGCTGAGAAGATACTTTACATTGAAGAAAGAATATTTCATTGTCGAGAGAGATAATGAACAAGACGTCACTGTAGAATGTAACTGGAGGCTCAATCTTTACTGTGGGAGTTGAGGCAGATTTCTCAAAGGATTACACATATGAAATTGTCAAGTCTGTCATTTGGGAACAGGAAGTTCTGCTGCAGTTTGATTATTACCTTTTCTGAGAAATGAAATTATATGTTCAGCCACAAATTTTGAATAAAGTGTCTGTAGAGTTTGATTGCCGCATCTGAATGTCCTAATAGAAAAGGTATGATTGACATTGACTTTTATTGCTGTGCCCTGCCTCTGTGTCCTTGTCTTCTGTTTAAAAATAGCAATCGAACATGCCAGTGAAGATAGAGTCTTAGTGACTTTAATGACTTTTTGTCCATATTTCCCATTCTGGCTTTGCTGAAGGTGCTGATTTGTGCTAGAATTTGGTCCCATTGATAGTCACTAACTATCCGTTCACCATCCTGGATGGCCATACTTCAGATGTAAGGTACAATGCTCTTTGGGCTACCATGTACACACGAATACTGTACAGCTGAGTCCAATTTAATCCTTGCCATTCATCGAACAAAGAACACCTTTCAAAAGTTGTCTCTGGACAACAACGAGGAGTAGGGATGTTGGGATCACCAAACTCTCCCCACACATGCTCCCCCCAATTCCACAGTCAGGAATCAAAGTCCGGTGCTCTAGCCACTACAATCTCAGCTGAAATTGACTAACTTAAGACAAAGTAGGGGTCAAATCTGGAACATTTCTAGTAACATTACAACAACAGTGCGCACTGATTAACCTGCCCTCAAATGGTACAACAAAGCTTTTGCTTCTCTCAGTCTTTCAGAGATACAAACTGAAATTTCTTACATTGTCAGGCAATATTTCCAACATAAGCCCTGGGGAGAGAGAAGAGAAAGTGAGATAGAATCCCATTATAATTTGTTCCAGTCATTCAATAAGCTTCCAGATAGCTGGAGAATGTTGTGTAACAGGTTAATGTGAATACATAAATTTGATTGTCCATCATATTTCTATGACGGTGTATACAATCATGTGACTTTAGGAAATTGTTCTCTTGAGCAATCTCATGGCAGAGATGAAGTCTTGACCCATGTATAGTCAATATTTACAATATTGAAATAAAAGGTAATCCTTGCAGACATCCCAGGACTCCTGCAATATTTGCCAATCTTTTTTCTAAACCCTGCCATAGCAGATTAGCAGGGAGGTGAGACTAGGAAATTCTGAAATGAGTGGATGGTGTGGTAATTGAACCCACAGGAATGGTTCTTTTCCGTTGTTATCCAAGATAATTATTCCTACTTACTCTGCAATTTAAATTTTAAATATTTTAAAAAAAAACTGACCATTAAAGGTAAGTTTGAAAATAATTTACTTTTCAAAGAGATTTGCTTTCAGAAGGTAATTGGGTAAATACTTGGGGAGAAAATTGCAGAGCAGTTGTGAAAGAATAGAACAGAATATCCTTCATTGCCACGTGCACTTGAAGGGTTGTAATGTCACCACTTTGGTGCCATTTTAGGTACAGATACCTAGATACAGATACTTTTAAGGGTTTGTTACAGAATTGAAAGATTAAAAAAAGTCTAGCATCAGAATACAAAGTTTCAAAAAGTGCTCGAATTACTCCAAGTCCAAAATAAGAACAAAAAGTAAGAAGTTAAAAGTTGGGATGGGGGGAAAGGGGAAGAAAAACAGCAGAAAAGAGAAGAAAGAGAAAGGAAAAGGAACTGGCAAAGCAGAGGAGCTCTGGCTGGATACTGTGCCACCATCTTGATTGAATGCCTTTGTTAACAAGTCAGTAGCCGCATGATGATGAAGCAACTCGCCTCCTGCTGTACAATTTGATTCTGTTCCTGACCTCCTTACAGCCTTGTTTCAAACATAGACAAAAGAGATGAACTCCAGGGGTGAGGTGAGAGTACCTGCCCTTGATATCAAGGCCGCAGTTGACTGAGTGTAGCTGAGTGGAGCCCAGTAATACTGAAGTCACTGGGAGTCAGGGGAATGCTCGCTGTCGGAGTTGTTATTAGCACAAAAAGACAAAAGTGGTGCTTGTTATTGTTGAAGGTCAACCACGTCAGCCCCTGGACATCTCTGCATGAGCTCCTCAGAGTAGTATCCTAGGCGGAAGATCTTCAGCTGCTTCATCAATACCATTCCTACCATAACAATGTCAGAAGTGGGAATGTTTGCTGATGATTGCGCAGTATTTAGCACCATTTCCAACATCTTAGATACTGAAGCAGTCTGTATCTATATGCAGCAAGACCTGGTCAGTGTTTAGTCCAAGTCTGAATATTGTCAAGTAACATTGCCTGGCGCTTGGGTGGCATGAATGGCTATTGCCAGCAAGAGTGAATCTAACGATCGTCCCTAGACATGCAATGGAATTACCATTGCTGAAATGCCTGTATCAACATCCTGTGGGCATCACCATTGACCATAAACTGAACTGGACTGGATTGGCCATACCTCAATGCTGTGGCTGCGTAAGCAGGTCAGATGCTGGAGGTTCTATGGCAAATAACTCACCTTCTGACACTCCTGTGCTGTGTAGATGGTGGATAGACACCAGACAGGCATTTTATGGATACTGTCTATCTGTCTTGATGAGTGCAACTCTCACAACACTAAGGAAGCTCCACAGCATCCATGGCAAGCAGCATGCTTGGTTGGATTTCATCCAGCTCCTTCAATCCTTTTTTTTTTTCCCATCAATGCACAGTGGCAGCAGTGTGTACCATTCTCAGAGGCACTGTGGTAACTTGCCAAGGCCCCATCCACAACATCTTCCATATTGAGAAAGACAAGGGCAGCAGATGGATGGGGACACTACCATCTCCAAGCCCCTACTTTTCTGACAGTTGCTGTTCCTTCACTGTCAAGATCCTAGAACTTATTTCCTAATTGAGAACAAACACTTGCGTGCCACTATTTTAAAACTCAGACTCTGAAAATTATATATCCCAACACCTCTCACCACACTATGTACTGTCCAGAGAGTTTGGGAACAGTTCGTTAGCATCTCTCTCAGACTTGCTCTATAAAAGTTATGTCATAACAGTGATAACTCGATGTCCTTGCTTCCCTTGTCCTCTGAGGTGGCAAAAGTCATGAGTTTGAGATTTTGTACTGGCAATGATACCAGAACCATGATCAAAATTGAAATGGGGCAGAATCTGGAAATCTGAACGAAAAGCAGAAATTGCTATATAGGATATCATGACAACAAACTTGGCATGAACTTAGACTGGTTTATAAACAAAGACTTTGCACAATTTCATATGTAGCCATCTTTTTATTTTGAGTGTTTAAATTTAAAAATAACCAGATCGATATTATGTTTTAATGATGATAAAAGGTTTGTTTATTAACCAACTATTGCTCTATGTTACTTAGCTAAAAGTGGAAAAGTTATATTATTAATATGCATATCCAAGATTCAAAGTAACGAAGGATAAAAGTTTTGTATGAAGATTAAAATGAAATGAGTCTCTGATAATAATGCGTGGAGACAGTAAGGACTGCAGATGCTGGAAGCCAGACTCAATAAATGTGGAGCTGGAAAAACAGCATCCATCAATGAAAGTTTGACTTGCTTGAAGTTTCTCTGTCAAAGGTGAAGGGAGTGAAATTCCAAATCAGATTCAGCAGCTGTGATGGCTGCTGTAGTTGACTATTTGCAGAACTCTCCCACGTGTAGACTCTAGCAGAATAGGTTGTGGGAGTGAGCGATGGCTCTTTTGATTTCATGTTTTGGCACGGCAGACTATGGGTCTTGGCAGTGGTGTCCAGGAACAGCGATCTGTTAGCTAGGTCTTGCCTTGCTTTTCCTCTGTAACTTTCACGGTTAGAGAAAAAAACCCAACATTCCCATGATGTTCACAGTGAGTTAAAAGGCCTGTAACCAGCCAGATTTTATTCTGTATTTTCCTTTGTTCATGAGATGTGGGTATCACCAGCTAGGCCAGCATTTGTTGCCCATCCGTAATTGTCATGGAGAAAGTGATGATGAGCTTAGGGAGACCCACAGTGTGGTCAGGAAATATTCCAGGATTTCAGCCAATATCAGTGAAGCAACAACATTTATAGTTCCAAGTCCTGATGGTATGTAACTTGGAGGGGAAGCTGCAGATGGTGGCATTCCCATACATCTGTTGCCCATGTCGGAGCTGGTAGGGGTTGGAGATTTGGTAGGTGCTATAGTTGGAGTGAAGTCTGAAACTGGGGAAAGGTGTGTCAGTCGTGTGGGTGGCTTTGTCCTAGGTGGTGTCAAGCCTCCTGAATGTTGGAGCCACAGCCACTGATGGAAGTGGGCAGGATTCCATCACACTACTGACTTGTATCTTGTAGATGCTAAACAGGCTTCTGGGGAGACAGGAGGTGAGTTACCCGTTGCAGATAGTAGCTTCTAACCTGCTCTTGTAGCCATATTTTTATGACCAGTTAAATTTCTGGTCAATGATAACCCCCAGGATGATAGTGAGGGATTCAGTGACAGAAATGCCATTGGATGTCAAAGAGTGATAGTTAGATTCTCTTTTTTTTTCATAGTTGGTCATTGCATGGCAGTTATGTGGCACAAATGTTACTTGCTGTTAAAAATGGCTGCTATCCCAAACTATCAAGTCATGCTTCCATACAAAGCATTGTTTTGACCCAAGGGCTGGAGCATTGGCCCATCAATTGTCAATTAGCCAAGGTGATTAGCTTTTTAAGTATCTTGGTCATTAAGTTGAATGGTTGCCATTTTTTTTCAGGATCATTCAGCTCCAGAGAAACCATTACCAATGAGTCATAGAGTCACAGAGATACACAGCATGGAAATAGATCCTTTGGTCCAACATGTCCATGCCAACCAGATATCCTAAATTGATCTAGTCCCATTTGCCGTCATTTGGCCCATATCCCTCTAAACGCTTTCTATTCATGTACGCATCCAGATGCCTTTCAAATATTGTAATTGTACCAGCTTCCACCACTTCCTCTAGCAGCTCATTCCATACACGCACTACCCTCTCTGTGAAAAAGTAGCCCCTTAGGTCCCTTTTAAATCTTGCCCATCTCACCTTAAACCTATGCCCTTAAGTTTTGGACTCCCCACCCTGGGGGTGGGAATATTCACTCTGTTGATGCCCCTCATGATTTTATGAACCTCGATAAGGTCACCCCTCAGCTTCTGATGCTCCAGGGAAAATGGCTCCAGCCTATTCAGCCTCTCGCTGTAGCTCAAACCCTCCACCCTTGCAACATCCTTGTAAATCTTTTCTGAACACTTTCAAGTTTCACAACATCCTTCCTGTCGCACGGAGATACAAATTGAACACAGTATTCCAAAAATGGCCTCACTAATGTCCTGTACAGCCACAACATGACCTCCCAACACCTATACTCAATGCATGAGTTTTGTTTACTCTCTGTGTAAACAATTATAGAATTTCAAAAGGTCTTGTGCGCATTTTTTTGGTAAGTAGTGCCTGCTTCCAGTTGCAGTTGAATCCAAAAACGAACACGGTGACTTTTGGGAGCTATTTTGGAAGACAACTTGATCCATTTTTAAATGCAATTTTAAGCTTGCAACACAAAATATATTCTATTATAACTGCACATTCATGAAAAGAATCCGAAATATGAAGATTGATATGGTTAAGCTAGATGCAGCCTATTTGATTCACTTCATTAACATTGTTTTGTAGTACTGGCATTGCAGCTTTACCTAGAAAAACTAGTTCATTCTTTGTATTGGGGGAAAAAGAAGTTTAATACTTTGTCAGGTTAGCATTATTGTTTCTCTCAATCCCTTTAAAAGTTATCACAACAGACTTCTCAAGCATGCGCTGGATGACTCAATAATAGGTGAGAAGGTAAGTCATGAGGATGACAGAGTCTACAGACAGATATAGAATGATGAAGCAGATGGACCAAAACTTGGCAGATAAAGTATAATGTGGGAAAATGTAAAGTTATGCACTTTAGAAGGCAGAATAGAAGAGGCAGATATTGTTTATGTAGGAAAAGACTACAAAAAGCTGCAGCATAGAGGGATTTGTGCGTCCTTGTGCCTGAATCTCAAAACCCAAATGCAGCAGGTTTATTTCGAAGGGAGTGGACAATAAAAATGTGGAGGTATTGTCAAAATTGTAAAAGGCAATAGTCAGATCAAGGTTGGAATGTTGTGAACAGTTTTAGTCTCTTTAGCTAAGGAAAGATATGCTGGCATTGGAGGCAGTCCAGAGAAAATTCTCTAGATTGATTCCAGGTATAGAGGGGCTTTCTTATGACAAGTTGAATACATTGGTTTTGAATTCAGTTGAGCTTAGAAGAATGAGAGGAGACTTATTGAAAGATACAAGGTTGTAAGGGGCCTCACAACATAGGAATATTTTCCTTGTGGGAGAGTCAAGACTAGAAGCCATAAGCCCAGAATAAGGGGTCACCCATTTCAAACAAATTGAAAATTTTTTTTCTGAAGGTAATCAATTTGTGGAATTTTTTTTTATCATAGAGGGCTGTTGAGGCTGGGTCGTTAAGTATATTTAAGGATGATATAGATTTTTTTGTTAATAAGTGAATTGAGGGTTATGGGGAAAGGCAGAAAAGTAGAGTTAGGGATTATCACATCAACCACAATCACATTGAATAGTGGAACAGTCTCGATGGACCAAATGACCTAGTTCTGTTACTACATTTATAGTCACTGGATGTAGGATAGCATCTTCATTCAGGGTGAGTGCTATTAGTGTAATCCATTGTGGATTGGTCAGCGTGCTTCTGACTGTAGCAAGCGCACTTACCTTTTTGATCAGAAGGGTATGGATTTGAAATCTTCTCTGCAGCTTAATCTTTACAATTCAGGCTGACTGCTGTTGCCTGCAGTCTTGAGGGAGAGCTGCCTGGTCAGAGATCCTCGCTTTCTAATGAGCTGTTAAACTAAATACCTTTCTTCAGTAGTTGATGTGAATGCGCTTCTTCAAAAACAAGGAATTTGCCACAAGCCCTTTTTACCCAACCAATACCAGAAGACTAAATGTGCAGCCACCTCCATTTTTATTTGCCAGACTTGTGAAGTGTAAATTGGCTTCTGCATTTGTCTACCTAAAGAACAATGAGTTAGTCATTGGATATGAAGCACTTTGGGACATCCTGACAGATTTGTTAAATACTGGGATAATTGCACATTCTTTCTTTATTATTTCCTGAGAAGATATAGTAATTGGCAGGTGGTTGCTGGGCAATAAGAACATTGATACATATTGTTCTGGAAGAAAACATAAGAGTTCAGTTGATAGTTTGTTCATTATTAGATTGGCAATGGATTACAGATGGTATTTCAATTATCTAGTAACTCTTCCTTGATGAATGAAATTATGACCCTGACTTTCAGATGGCCAGATAAGTGTACACTTATTAGACCTCACCAGAGTATTGTGTACAGTTGTGGGTGCCACATTTTAGAAAGGTGCAAATGTCTTGGAGCGAATGCAGAAGTGATTTACAAGAATAGTTCCAGGAATGAGAAATGTCAGTTATGAGATAGATTGAAGGTTCTGGTCCTGTTGTTCTTGGAAATAAGACGATTGAGAGGAGTTATGCTGGAGGTTTTCAAAATCCTGAGCAGGTTGGATAGAGAATATAGAGAGAAGCTGTTCCTTTTCAGAAAAGGAACAAAAACAAGAGGGCAGAGATTTAAAGCGATGTGCAAACGAAGCAAGGATGAAATGAGGAAAAACTTATTCACACAGCAAGTAGTTAAGGTATGGAATGCACTGCCTGGAAATGTGGGGAGAGAAGGTTCAATTGTAGCATTCAATGGAGCATTGGATGATTATTTGGATAGAAATAGTGTGCAAGGTTATGGGAAAAAGGCAGGAGATTGCACTAAGAAGTGATGTTCATTTGGAAAGCCAACGCTGGCACAATGGGCCAAACGGCAGTAACAATTTTGTGACTTATTTCTGGAACATGGATGGGAGCTGTAGAGAGGTAATGTTCCAGTCGTATTATCACTAGACTATTCATCCAAGAAACTGAGATAATGTTCTGGGGACCTGGGTTCGAACCCCACCATGGCAGATGGTGGAATTTAAATTCAATAAAGAATTTGGAATTAAGAGGCTAATGATGACCATGAAACCATTGTCAATTGTTGTAAAAACCCATCTGGTTCAACAATGTCCTTTAGGGAAGCAACTCTATCACCCTTACCTGGCTTGGCCTATTTGTGACTGCAGACCCACGATAATGTGGTTGACTCTTAACTGCTCTCTGGGCCCAATTAGGGATGAGTAATAAATGCGGACCTAGTCAGAGATGCTTGCATCCCATGAGTGAATTTTAAAAAATGTTGAACGTGGGAATCCGATGGAATCTCAATTGCAACACACTCCTGAAGAAATTGTCTGAGAAATTGAAGATTCTACTGGACAATTTCCCTGTGTTGTGAAAGTACCCATTTAAATTAGAAAATTTGGAGAGTTTGCTGCATTTAAGTAAATAATTGCTCTGAGGAAAAGTCACTGACCCAAAACGTTAATTTTGTTTTTCCTTTCACAGATGCTGCCAGACCTGCTGAGCTTTTCCAGCAACTTTGCTTTTATTACTCAGGAAAGTTTAGGCTATTAAAAACCTCGTCTAACTCCTGAGTAACTTTTAGACTGGCCCCCAATGGAACCTCTAGCTACAACTTGATCAGACACCAACCCCCGACTCAATCTCTAGACTTAATATACACCCCATACTGCTATGTAAGAATCCCCCACCCTACCAATAGACCCAACCCCACCTGTGTGCCAAATAAATTAGATATTTCCCCCACCCCCAACATATTCTAAACACTCCATCGCATGTCTGGCCCCCTTGTCACTTTGTGCCTTGGCATCCTACTCGTAAAGAACCCTATGTACCTGGAAACCTACCCCTACCTACCTGGCACTTCACCTACCCGGTACCTTTATCTCTACCCACCTAGCACTCTATCCACTCATTAGCCTAAACTCACTAATCTTCTGCACATACTGTTCCACAAAATGAGTGTCTGAGATGGCAGCGTACAGAAACTGACCACAGAGAAAAAGGGAGTGGGGTTTGCGTTATGAAGGACCTTTCAGAAAGGCAGCATGGCTCCACATTTCCTTTTATTTTGCTTTCTGGTGATGATACAGAATTTGAAAGACTTTGTGATAGTGAATGTCAGCAGGATCCATATTGTAAGCAATGTTTGCTGTATTCCCACACCCTTCCAATGGTTACGTATACTCCGGGCTGTGGAAAACCGGGAAAGAGTAATTCAGCACAAATCAATAGAACAGAAAGAGTCGATTTGCTCCAGCCAAATTACACCTGTTTCTGTTGAGCAAAGCACTTTAACAGGCCTCATGATACTTTTTTAATGCCAGATCCATGGAGCAGTGCCCTGAAACCTGAAAAGGATGTATAAAGGAGCCCGCAAAGGTTTCAAGTGTTTTGCCACTTAGACGGAAGTGCAGTAAGTGTTAGGTGGCTCCCAATATTGATTTTTTTCAGCAGTAAATTCCTCTTCAGAACAAGCTGTTTTTCTGAACAACATGTTGTTTACCCTGCATGCTCTATTGATCTAATAGGCCATTGTCTGCATCAGTCCTCAATTTCAATGCGTTCCTCAGCTTGCCTAGTGAAAATTTGCTTTTAATTTCAAGATGTGCTCAGTCCTGTGCTTCCGAACTTGCGCTTTTTTAAAAAAGCAAATAACTTGAGAGCAACTTACAGCTCTAATACGTTGGATCATTGGTGTGTGGCACAGATGGAGGTGGGATTAGATGGTGTGCTACCTAGTGGGATAACGTGAAACGAATATCTAAGAGAAAGAATATTGAAAATGATGAAATTCAGACAGGTGGTATCTTAATATGCAGAATCTGACATTTAATTTGATGATCAGCCATTGAATGTTTGACCCCTGGGGCTTATAAAGAAGAGGCTATTTTTTTAATCACAAATTCAATTAAATGTTTCTTATTTGAAAAGCAGTGGTGAAAGGGCAAAGGCTTCATTAGGAAAAGTGACAGTCTTTTGCACATTTCTTTCTGCGATAATGCTGTCAATGTTGGCCAAATCATCCCTGCTGAAGTTTCATCATTTGAACTCGAGCCTGTAACTGGAGTTGTTGTAACTCAACAGCAAAACTTATCGCTCTCATTCTCTTCTCCAGCGATGGAGTGCTCCTTTAAGAACAAAAACTGGCATTCTAATAAATGAAATATGTTGAGGGATTCTCTTGTATGCCACTGTACGGGTAATTTTGAACAGATCAAAACAATTGGCCGTCAGTAACTGAAGACTTCAGTCTTAGCAGAATCTCTCATTCCTCAATGCAACATTGCCATAAAACCAAGGGACCAACCCTAATTCAGAGAACGTGCTCAGAGCAGTGTAGAAAAAGCTACGCTGACTCAATGAAAGTAAAACATAGGGCCAACTTGGACGCCCAACAGACAAAACTGATTGATTCTGCACTGAAACAAATCCCGTCAGACTTGTGCAGAACAGAGATGGACGCTTAACGCCTGGGAGGGGCAAATTCCATGAGTATTCACATCCTCGGTGATGACAAAGACCAACACTTGAGTGAAAAATATAAGGCTGGAGTGAGCCGCCTTTAGCCAGAATGGCTGATCAATCTCAAACTCCCACCATCGCAGAAGCCAGTCTTAAATAATGGGCAGAGATAACAAGCGTGGGGCTGGATGAACACAGCAGGTCAAGCAGCATCATAGGAGCAGGAAAACTTGACGTTTCAGGCCTAAACCCTTCATCAGAAAAAGTCCAGTTTGCAATTCTGTCTGTGTCCATGTGCAACAAGTTTTGAGCTGGATGTGGCAAATAACATTCAAATAACAAGATTTGGGCCAGCACGGTGGTTCAGTGGTTAGTACTGCTGCCTCACCGTGCCAGGGACCCGGGTTTGACGTCACCTGAGGGTGGAAGTCTGTGTGGAGTTTGCACATTCTCCCCGTATCTGCGTGGATTTCCTCCAGGTGCTCCGGTTTCCTCCCCTTGTCCAACGATGTGCAGGCTAGGTGAATTGGCTATGCTAAATTGCCCATAGTGTTCAGGGATGGGTAGATTAGGTGGGTTATGTGGGATGGGTCTGGGTGATATGCTATGAGGATTGG
>JAHRHZ010000046.1:9451944-9492287 GCA_024137785.1 Ginglymostoma cirratum
ACCCTTCATCAGAAATGGATTTCTGATGAAGGGTTTAGGCCCGAAACGTCAAGTTTTCCTGCTCCTATGATGCTGCTTGACCTGCTGTGTTCATCCAGCCCCATGCTTATTATCTCGGATTCTCCAGCACCTGCAGTACCTTTTATCTCTGATATAAATACTGTGGTTATTGGAATAGCTCAGGGGCTGGATATTCTCCACAAGTAACTTACCTCCTGTTTTGCCAATGCATGTCCATTGTCTTCAAGGCTTGTGTCTGGAGCATGATAGAATATTCCCCATTTGCCTGGCCGAGTGCAGCTCCAACATCACTCAAGGAGCTCAACACCATCCTGTACAAAATAGGCCATTTAATTCAGATCCCCTCTCCAATATTCACCCTCTCCAAAGCTGGACCACAGCGAAGCAGTATGTACATGTACAGTGAAGCAGTGTGTACATGTACACTGCGCTAACTCACCAAGGCTCCTTCAAGAGAACTTACCAAAGTCTTGAACTGTATTACCTTGAAGGACAAGGGTAGAAGATGCTGGTCGCACATTGTTATAGGTTGGAACTATAATACCTTTTTGTCATTGCTATAGCAAATCTTGGAACTTCTGCCCTATCAGCACTGAGGATACTGAGGTGTAGATCAAGAAAGCAGCTCACCACCACCTTCTCGAGGCAAACTATGGATGGATAATAAATACTGCAAGCAAAGCATGGAATACCCGAATGAATCAATCCATTCATAAATAAAATCTTCAGTTGGACAATCTCACCAGACAATTGAGGATTTTAGCAACCATGAGATTTAATGGACGAATGATGATGTGAAACTAAAAATCAAATCAGCTTAATTTCCTGGCCTGGGGGGTGGAGGGAAATGTAAAGGAGAAATTTTGAGACTCGTTTCTGGAGCGAGTGCTCACTGACCTGTTATTTCTCTCTTGTTTCTCACTGATGCTTACAGCAATCATGTGACTTGCTGGCATTGTACAAGAAATAGTGGCTGACAAGAGTCTGCCTGAGCCTATCGCAGAAGCCTTCCCACCTTGCTGTCATCAAATGCTGCTTGCTTTGAAATATCTGTGCGCCGCATGTTATATTGCAGTGGGTGATCCTAAAAGCAGAATATAATGGTGTGTGCCAGCCTCCGTAAGTCAACAGAAGAATTTAATAGTCTTCTTTTGGAAGAAGCTGTGCTGCAATGAGAAATGGGCTAAAGGCCTTCCAATTAAGAGAGGTTTCTCTCTGGAGTTTATAAGCTGGTGGCTTGCTCTTCCTGGCCTGTGTTGCTATGGTGACTGTCAGTTAGATTATCTGCTACTTGCTGGGAAGTTTGGGGTATTGCGTTTATTTAGTTCTCTCAGCTCAGTGTTGCTTAAATGCAATTCATTGGTGAAATTGACAGGTGACCTGCTCATTTACTCATGTCTCGCAGAGACTTATATTTTTGTAATCGACTACTTTATATTTATTTTCTGATAGAGATGTTAAGTTACAAAATTCAGGCAGAGTGACTGGCCCACTCTGTGTGTGATGACTGTTTTACCTTTTTTAATTACAGATTTCCACTGTGCACAACAATGCCTTGCTCAATCATTAGGCACCTCTTTCCAGCCCAGTACTGCCTGAGGGGTTTAGCCAACAGTGGGGCAAGTAGGGGGGCAGTTTTGAGTTAATGGATACAAAATGGAAATTATTCATGCGGCACTGTCTCAGCTCTGCTCAAACCCAAAACCAGCAATTGGAATGCACAGGCCATTCAGCCCTCAAGCCTGTTCTGTAACCACATGCATAAGGTTTTGCTGCTGCTGGACTCACTGTCCAGTTTGACAGTGTGGCACACAAGTTAAGGAAGAGCTAGGCTTGCTCACCAGTGTGTGCTACCTTAGCTGACCTTGGCTAAAGTAGCAGCATGGGGTGAGGGTACTTCCCCTGACATATATTTTGTTGTCAGGTGTCTTGCCCTGATCACTCTTTGTGTATTAACCAGCTCGTTCAGAGCTTTATATGTCTCCTAGTAAGGTATTTTTGTTTGCAACAGGCTTATTTACTTAAAAGTCAGAAAAATGTCACAAAAAGGTTGTCATGGCGGCTCAGTGGTTAGCACTGCTGCCTCATAGCGCCAGGGATCCAGATTCAATCCCAGCCTCAGGTGACTGCGCGAGTTTGCACGATCTCCCTGTGGGTTTCCTCCCACAGCCCAAAGATGTGCAGGTTAGATGGATTGGCCATGCTTAAACTTCGCCCATAGAGTCGAGGGATGGGAAGGGTAGATGGATCAGCTATGGGAAATGCAGGGTTACAGGGATTGGGCAGTGGAGTGGGTCTGGGTAAAATGCTCCTCGGAGGGTTGGTACAGACTCCATGGGCCGAATGGCCTCTTTCCGCACTGTACGGATTCTTCTTCTACTCTATCTGCAATCATGCTTGTCACAGGTCAGCTTTGAGCATCTTCTGTCGACTTTAAATCTGAATCATCAGCCAAGCTTGACCAATCAAGCATAGTGAGCATAGATCAGATGCTGAACTTGTGTAATCAAGTGGATAATAAATGAACACTAAATTCTTCAGTGTCCGCACATAGGCTTTTGAATGAGGACAGATTGAGCAAGATGGAGGCAACCTCACATTGATGAGTCACCTTGTATCATTATGGAGGAAGCAAGGTCATTTATGTGAGACACCAGAGTCGATGCAACCATTCCCCAGCAGGAGGCACTGTGGGTAAGTAAGAGCAAATAGTTGAAAATGTTAAAACTGTCAGAGGGAGAAAGTATAGATAATCGATGTGCAACCAAAAGAAAAAAAAAATGCTTTGTGAACCAGTAACCTGACTTTCTCAAGGACCAAATGTCCTGTGAAGCATATCTGGCATTTTCCTTTTATTTTTTGCTGAATTGTCGCGGTGCAGAAGAGGCCATATGGCCCATTGTGTCTGCACCAGCCCTTCAGATGAGCATCATTACCTCGTGCCAATCTTCTGTTTTTCTTCCTAATACTCTTGCACACATTTTCTATCCAAATAGTCATTCAATGCCATCTTGAATACCTCAATGGAACCTTTCTATGGGCTGACTCTGCTATCCTGCCTCAAACTGAGTAGGAAAATTAAATGTGAGGCCCCGCAGCTCCTTTCACACTCTGCCCTCTGCACCCCACCCCTCACAATTCATCCCCCACCACCCAAAGAAACATAGAAAACAGGAGCAGGACTAGGCCATTCGGACTCTCTGGCCTACTCTGCCATTCAACTCAGTATCCTGTCCCTGCTTTCACCCTATATCCTTTGATCTATTTAAACTGTAACTCTTCCTTTAAAATATTGGACTGAACTGCTTTCTGTGGCAGAGAAATCTACAGGCTCACCAATTCACTGAATGAAGAAATTTCACCTCATCTCTGACTGAAATAACCTACCCTGTATCCTTGGACTGTGTCCCCTGGTCTACAGAATCCCAGGGACCTCTTTCCTGAGTTTACTCTGTTTAGTTCCTGTTAGAATTTTATTGGGTTCTATGAGATCTGCGAACTCCTTCTAAGCTCCCATGAATATAGTCCTAACTAATCCAGCCTCTCTTCATACGTCAGTCCTGCCATCCCAGGAAACAATCAGGTAAATCTTTTATTGCATTCTCTCCATAACCTGAACATTCTTCCTCCGATAAAGAGACCTAAAACTGCACAGAATACTTGGATGTTATCTCACTAAAGCCTAGTGCAATTACAGCAGGACCATCCCTGCTCCTGTACTCAAATCATCTCTCCCAGGATCACAACTAGCCACCTTTCCCAAGACAAGTGCAATGTCCCAGCATTTTGGTCCATGATACTCCAGTCTTCCTTCCTTTTCCACACACCATGTGGTGGAAGTAAGGTTGCCAACTGCAACATTAAAGCTATTCCTGGAGGTTTCATCACACAACATTTCCCCCATCCTCCTGCCATTGGTCGGCCAACACATTATTCTTTGTGACAAGTGCCATTCTCTGATGATTTGGAAAACAAAAACACCCATCTGGTTCACTGATGTTCTTCAGGGGAGGAAATCATCCATCCTTACCTGGTCCGGTCTACATGTGACTCCAGACCCACAGCAATGTGGTTGACTCTCCACTACCCTCTGGGTAATTAGGGATGGGCAATGAGTGCTGATCTAGCCGGCGATGCCCTAATCCTGTGAATTTAAAAAAATCTTATAAAGTTACAAGTTTTGCAGCAGTGTCTAAGGGTAAACTGCAAGCCTTGCTGCCCCATCATATATTTCCGAATTCTCTTCCTATCTTGCACATCAGAGTGATCAGCCTTGATCCATATCAGCCCCTATTCCCTATCTGAGGGCACCATAGAGTAGTAGAGATATACAGCACAGAACTAGACCCTTTGGTCCAACTCATCCATGCCGATCAGATATCCTAAATTAATCTAGTCCTATTTGCCAGCATTTGGCTCATATCCCTCTAAACCCTTCCTGTTCATGTACCCTTCTTTTAAATGCTGTAATTGTACTAGCATCCATCATTTCCTCTGGCAGCTCATTCCATACACATACTACCCTCTGTGTGAAAAAGTTGCCCCATCAGTCCCTTTTAAATCTTTTCCCTCTTACCTTAAACCTATGCTGTCCCGTTTTAGACTCCCATACTCTAGGGAAAAAGATCTTGTCTGTTTACCCTATCCGTGCTCCTCATGATATTATAAACCTCTATAAGGTCACCCCTCAGCCTCCAATGCTCCAGGGAAAATAGCCCCAGCCTGTTCAGCCTCTCCTCTCCCTGGAGCTCAAAGCTTCCAACCCTGGCAACATCCTTGTAAATCCTTTCTGCATCCTTTCAAGTTTAATTGAAGACATCCCAAAACACTTGACAGTCAGCTAAACATTGAAGTGTTATCATTCAGATTTAATGGATTTGCCAGTCTTTGTTTAATAGATTGCACTATCTCCTCTAAATTGAGGAAATGCAATAGGGATGGAGTGCTCCACTGCACGAGATGTCATCTTCTGGGAGCTCTGTGATCAATGATCCAGCCCATATCTCGAGGCCAGAAGGTCCAATTGAAGTCCCACCTACCACAGCAGGATGCTATAATAGTTATAATAGGTACTGCAGATGCTGGAGAATCTGAGATAACAAGGTGTGGGGCTGGATGAACATAGCAGGTCAAGCAGCATCATAGGAGCAGGAAAGCTTGACGTTTCGGGCCTAGACCCTTCATCAGAAATGGGGGAGGGGAAGAGGGTTCTGAAATAAATAGGGAGAGAGGGGGAGGCGGATAGAAGATGGATAGAGGAGAGGATAGGTAGAGAGGAGGCAGACAAGTCAAAGAGGCGGGGATGGAGCCAGTAAAGGTAAGTGTAGGTGGGGGGGTAGGGAGGAGATAGGTCAGTCCAGGGAGGACGGACAGGTCAAAGGGGCGGGATGAGGTTAGTAGATAGGAGATGGGGGTGGGGCTTGAGGTGGGAGGAGGGGATAGGTGAGAGGAAGAACAGTTTAGGGAGGCGGGGACAAGCTGGGCTGGTTTTGGGATGTGGTTGGGGGAGGGGAGATTTTGAAGCTTGTGAAATCCACATTGATACCATTGGGCTGCAGGGTTCCCGGGCTGAATATGATTTGCTGTTCCTGCAGCCTTCTGGTGGCATCACTGTGGCATTGCAGGAGGCCCAGGATGGATATGTCATGTGAGGAATGGGAGGGGGAGTTGAAATGGTTCGCGACTGGGAGGTGCAGTTGTTTGTTGCGAACTGAGCGCAGGTGTTCTGCAAAGCGGTCCCCAAGCCTCCGCTTGGTTTCCCCGATGTAGAGGAGGCCACAACGGGTACAGCAGATGCAGTATACCACATTGGCAGATGTGCAGGTGAACATCTGCCTGATGTGGAATGTCTTCTTGGGGCCTGGGATTGGGGTGAGGGAGGAGGTGTGGGGGCAGGTGTAGCACTTAATAGTGTGTTCATCAGTTCAAAATGAGGGGTCGCTCATTTAAAACAAATGAGGAAAATAACTTCCTCTTAAATGGTTGAGAGCATTTGGAACTCCCTTCCTCAAAAGCATTCTGTAGTGATTGGAATGAGGTCAGCCAGGTGGATCTCAGAATATGCGTTCCCTGATTGGACCAAGTCAATGGTAGCTGGCTCTGAGCTAGCCGGGTCAGTGTCATGTACTATGCACGTGTAAATAAAGGATGACTTCGTGACAAAATAGTGGCCTTTGTGGAATTACTTCACATTGGATGCAGAATATTTTTATTGCGGAGGTAGATACATTCTTAATGACCAAGGAGGTGAAAGAATTATTGGGGATATGCAAGTATGTAGGGTTAAGGTCAAAATCAGATCAGCCATGATCTTATTGAATGGTATAGGATATTCAAAGGGCTGAGTGGCCTATTCTTTTATTATATCTTCATAAGGCATGCCCAAACAGATGGATTTAAAACTACTGTTCAAATTGTATAAAATATTGTCACTTGTGGCACCGAGGTAACCATGAGATAATAAGCAGTCAGTCCTTTGTATAATATCAACTGATAGGATACCAGAAAAAAACTCCCTTGCTCTTTCTAACATGGCACCACAGCATTTTTACACATATTTGAGAGGGGACTTTGGTTTAGCACCTTGTCCAAAAGAAGATACCTCCAACAGTGCAGCCATGCCTCCCTGCTACATTGGGTGTCGCCTTGGATTGTTCACTCAAGTGGTTGGATCAGGACCTGACGTACAACCCTCTGTTTCAGACACAGGTGAGAACACAACCCACTGAGCAAAGACTATCAATGCATGTTGCCCAGGAAACGATGAAAACCATTGTCATTTTACGTTAATATAAATGTTCATTGGAAAATGGCTGCACACTGGCAGCATTCCATTTTTATTTAATTTTACTATTGAACACAGCACAATAACAGCATTTCACAAATTTTCTGTGACTTCACTGCAGAATCATTAGCAGACTCTGCACCGCCCCAATGAGTTCACAGAAGCGAGTGACAGAGTAAGATTCCAGTTCTTGTACCCATTAAGCTGCAATGTTCTCCTGCACACATACCTCACGAGTGAATTTTTCACACTGATTAAAGTTCAATGGCATTTTTCATGAAGAATAGATGAAAAGAGCTGAAGTGACAGGACAGCCGTAGAGAGAGGACTTTCTGTAGATTGCTGAGCAGTTAATGAGAAGTGGCTGCCTTGGGATCGACGCTGGGAATCTATAACAATGCGGAGACGGGCGGAAAAATTTCAGGGCAAATTTAGTATTTGTCGAGATTAAAGAGTCTCTGTGCTGGAGTGTAGGATCCTTTCTTTCCAATAATTCTATTAGTTTTTGCTATTCTTTGCCCGAAAATTGGACTCAAGTAATTGTATTCCATCTCACAGCTACTATTCGGTATACCTTTAAGCGAGATGATTATGAGACCGTCATAGCATGTGACCAGAGTATATAAAGGTCTCAGACTCCATCTTAATCACATGAAGCATAGCATGTTGGTGAAAGTGTTCTGCTGTTTGTTTTATATTGGCCGAGACACTGAGGTGCCTTTGACTTTAGGAACTATAACAAACAATGGTTGAATCTTTCAGTGCAATGACAGCAATGTCCATTGTCTTATGTTACAGGAGTTAACATAAACATTTCTGCATCCTGGGGCCCACACCCTGGCGGCAGTTTATGTGTGAGACGCGGTGTGATGAAGAAAACAAAAATTTGCTGAGCTAATGAGAGAAGAATTAATTTGTAAAATTGCTCTCCAAACTCAGACTAATCATATTAGTCCAGGAGATCACGTGCACCATGTGTTATCTATAATACCCCTATATAATGGGATCTCTAAGGGCTCTTGTGGCACTGTGGCAGTGTCCTTACACCTGGACCAAGAGGTCTAGGTTCAAGTCCCACCTGTTCGAGAGGTATGTAGTAACATTTCGTAACAGGTTCATTAGAAAAGTTGGTGAAATTTTTAAACAGTGAGCACTAGGGCCTTTTGCTGTGCAGTGGTAGTGTCTCTACCTCTAAGCCATGTCTACCTCAAGTGCCATGTGCTTCAAAGCTTTGTAATAACACCTCTGGGCAGGTTGATTATATCAATAATATGATCTCTCCCTCACCGTTTGATGGTCTGCATTGCCCCTAATAGGCTTTGCATACAAATTGATCAATTGGATAACATTGGTGATTTTTTGGTGGTAGTTAATAGATGAAACATACTGCCCATGATTCAGTGCAGGAAAATGTATGTAAAGTGGTGTGTGATTGCACTTCTGGATATTTACATTTAAAGGTGATCTCTACCAGAGTCAGGACCTGGTCCAACTCCCTCCTGAGCAATGCAGAGTTGACAGATTATAAAGCTACTCTGCAGCTGGATGACCCCTGGCATTCCAAAGCTGCTCCGTTCAGTCAAGGATGTAGTCAGAAGGTGTCGAAACAGCGAAAGAAGGCACCCCAATTCTCCACCAAGGATCTGAGGTCCTGGTTGAAGAAGTGGTGCAAGGGAGAAGAGCCGTCTTCCCAGAGACTGGCAGAAGAGGCTACGCCATCAAAGCCTGGCAGTCTGAGGTTGCCGGCTGGGTCAATGCTGTCTGCACGGTACGGAGGATGACAAACAGTGCCATAAGAAGGTCAATGACTTTCTCTGCCCCTCTTGGGTAAGTGCCGCATTCCACTTTCTGCTTCCTCACACTCACCGTCTATCTCCACCGTTGTACACGCCTCCACCAAGACTACCACTCTTGCTATTGCCTACGACACCTTCCCTCACTTGCTCAGGTTGTCCCTCCCCTGTGCCCATCTTCACACACCACTAACCCCTGCATGGTCTCTGTACTGCCTACTCATTCCCTCAGAACACCTCACCACCTTTCGACCACTGCACCATCATTAATACCAGTGCAACCCACTCTCTCATCACTCAATTCCTCCTCTTCTGCCATTCCAGGAGAAGACAATGGTAGCAATTGTGTGGCCAAGTGGTCTAAGGCCCTGGATTAAGGCTGCAGTCTTTCAGTCAAGAATGAAGGGCAAGCCATTCCGGACTGAGAGGAGGAAGAATTTCTTCCTCAGAAAGTTGTGAACCTGTGGAATTCTCTATCACAGAAAACTGTTGGGGCCAGTTCATTAGATATATTCAAGAGGGAGCTGGATGTGGCCCATTGAGGGATTATGGGGTATTTGGAGAATACTGGTGTCGAGACTGAAATTGCAAGATCAGCGGTGATAATATTGAATGGCGGTGCAGGCTCAAAGGGCTAAGTAGCCTACTCCTGCACCTACTTTCCATGGCAGCCCAGTATAAGGCAGACAGGAGGGTGAGTGACTGACATTCAAGCTCACAGCCCCTCTGAGGAGAGAAACCTGGCCCCTACAGGAGAAAGTGTGCACCGCTGCTGTGGGGATGCAGAGACATCCATGTCTCACCAACCGAGTAAGCAATACTTCATTCCCACATTAAACCCATTGTCAGTGTCATTGATTGGCATGCCATGTCTAACCACTGACCCCAATGCCTTATCTCTCGTTTGTCTTGCAGGTACGGCCAACATTGGCACCACTTCTGCAGAGAAATGCCCACTCCACCTCCCACCAGAGATCATATCCTCGGCCTCTGAGGATGAGAGTACTGAGTGTTCAGAGGAAGCATCAGCAAGCTGCCCCATCAGTCCAGACCCTGACACCTCAGTGTGCGAAGGTCAGGCCTGGAAAGCATGCGACCACAAGCTGGTGAGCACCTCACTGTGACAGCTGCCCAGCTGGCAGAGGCAGAAACCGCCCCAGGCAGCTGGCCCTCGGAGGGAGGACTGTCCGAGGCCGGGGACCCTGCGGTGTCCATAAATATCCACATGCACAGGCAGGAATGGGAGCAGCTGACAGGCATGTGGGGCACAATGTCCATCATTGCCCAGAAGCTGCAGCAAATCCTATGACCATCTGGCTGTCTCCATGGGCAGGTTGCCAGCTCCATGGACAGCCAAGTCCATTACCCTTAGCGTCTGTAGAAGAGGGGCACACACTATGACTTCATCAACATGCCCCCCTCCCCCATCCATTGGTCCTCGAGACCCCAGAACTGGGCTGGTAAACATGGCATGCACTCCAGGGGGCCCCAAGACAAGGTGGTGACCCCTCCAAAGTCTCATCTCAGGACACTCCAGAGGTGGTCAGGCCCTCCAGCTCCATCCAACCTGGTCCCTCCCCCAAGATTTGGAAATTTGAGCCAAGAAAGATCCAGTTGGCTCTGGCAAGAGGCATGTCTGAGCCATCCAGGTACAAACATCCCCAGGGTTGCCTGGCCAAACATGCAGGGCCTACAGGCTCCCCTGCTGAACAGGCTCCTTCTACCCTAGCTACAGAACCAAGGTGACGTGGAAGAAGATGTAAACCCTTTGAGGGTACTTTGGTGACGATGCACTGTGCATGATCTGGTACATCTTGATATTTTGACCTCACATCTGGTAGTTTGTTTCCCAGCATGATATCTAACGTCATGGGATGAGCTGTGGTCTGATTTTGAGAGCACACTGCAGCATGTGCAAGAAAGGTGAAGAAGTATAAAGCACTACTCTGTCCCAGTGACACCATTGGCCCTCGTCCTGGAATGCCCCAATTCTTGCCATGTGTCCGAGAGTGTTGGTATAACTGAGGAAGTCTGCGATGTGTGTGGGCAGGGAGGTGTAGAGCACAGACAGGGAGCTAATGCCTTCAGCTGGCCAGGGATTAGGGACCGCACAGCTGTGTCCTGTGCAATTCATGGATCTGTATGTAAGTTCCTCACATTGGTGGGGCCTGCAGCCCCCTCCCTCAAAAGGTGAATAACATACCCGCCCACTCCGCACCTAGTCACAGCCCTTTTCTTCGCCATTTCACACTTTTGATCTTGAGCACACTAGAAGGTGACAGTGAATGCTCCTCGACCCAGTGGCTTACAGCCTCCACCTCTATATATTGGTGACATCCAGATTCTGATGAAGGGTTTAGGCCCGAAACGTCAAGTTTTCCTGCTCCTATGATGCTGCTTGACCTGCTGTGTTCATCCAGCCCCATGCTTGTTATCTCGGATTCTCCAGCATCTGCAGTACCTTTTATCTCTGATACCCTTTCTGGGTAGCTGTTTTGTAAATGCCGTCTGGTTCCATCCCCCTAGGTCCAAGCCATCTTAATGAATTTGCACTTGCCCATCACCTGCACTCCCCAGCCAAACGTCCCCTTCTCCCGCACCACCCCCCCCCACCCCGCCCCAAATATGAGTTGACCATGCCAGCTGCGGTCATACAGTGTCCCCTCTCCCCACTTTGAAGCCAGGATGTTCTTGACATCCCTCTCCTTCCCGCCATGCTTTCCTGTATCGACCCCTTGCAGAAACTGTTGCTCCCCCTTTCAGAATTTTAATCCACTTACCCCGCAGCCTATAGCCCCGGATGGTGAAGATTAGGTTGTTAATTATTCCCCTCACCAACCCAACCCTCCAACAAATGCACCCTTGGATGTCCCCCCCCTCCACCCAACCCCCTTCCCCTTTCGTTTCTGTGGACAGACTGATGGACCAACCATGGCCCACGGCCTTGAGCCACCTAACCAGACAGCCCCAGAGGAGACATGCCGAGAGCTCCAACTCCTTTCTATACATCTCCCACTGACTGCGTTAGCCTTACATCAACCCCCACCCCAAAATCCCCACCAAGATTGGCCAGTGTAGAGCCATGAAATTAACCTGACCTTCTCCCTTGACTGCAGAGGCAGGGATCCCCAGCTGAGAGCACACCAATTGGATGCCTGACCTGGACGGAGATCACAGTCTGCCCTTGACTGAGGACTGCTGAACAGCAAGGCAAGCTGCCTGGTGGTGTGACTGGGTTAATCAACAAAGAAGGGCAAGGTGCAGGTGCTACAAGAAGGTAGGGTGGCACTATGTGAGCGAGCGCTCAGAGAGTAGGTGATCAGCCGTGAGGTGCAGCCTGGACCACTCCATGAGCTGAGTGTATGCGGAAAATATCTCTGCTCCAGCCTTTCACCGCCAGTCACCAATGTTCCCTTCAACGCCAGCCTGTCCTTCCTGAGCAACCTGCCATGTATCAGAGAGGTGTTATCATGGTCGTATGAAGCTGGCAACTGCTGGATGCCAATCTCCATGGATAAGGGGTGCAAGTGACTGGTAGCTATGGATCATGCCAAGATGTTACACAGTGACCATCAATGGGAGCACTTGGCAAGTGGCGTTGAGCTGAAGTCATCAGGTACCCGTTCTGACATCCAAGCGGAGATTTCTCAACTTCAAGCTTGTTTGGTGCGTTTGATAAGATTGGAAGTTGAATGTGAATGAGGCAAGTTGGTCTGTGAAGAAGGAGTCTAACAAGCTTTGATTTCCCTTAATTGGCAACGCACTGCTCCAAGTAAGAAACTCATCTCGTTGGTCGGAAAAAGCTTAGAAAATGGAGTGGGTTTCTCTTGACACTGAGAGAGGTCTCACCAGCCATTGCATTCAGTTGTGCCACAAATCACACGATAACCCACATCTCTCAGACCCCTGTAACATTCCACCCATCGTCTCTATATATTCAGAGAGAATGCTCTGGTAGATGGACAATGTGACTGGATTCAGTGCTGTGTAGTTCCCAGCAGTTAGCAGTGTGGCTATGCGGTGTGTTGGATGTTCACTTAGTTATTTGCCACATGTACTAAGTATAGGAATACTTAAATACAGCAAAAAGTGCACAAAATCGCCAATCACTGGCACCCACTTGGTTACAAAAACCAGAATTAAAAGATTTTTAACAGAGCCAAGAAAAAATGGAAATTTCAGATCCCACAGCCCCAAGTCCCATCTCCACAATGGTGCAGGCACTGCTCCAATTGCTAGGGCAACCAGGAGGCCCCCACCACCACCACCACGTGGAAGGCCCACCATCACTGCCTCACCAGCCCGTCCCACCATCTCCGCCATCACCGCCTCACCGTCCCGTCCCACCGTCTCCGCCATCACCGCCTTACCGGCCCGGCCCACTGTCTCCTCCATCACTGCCTTAGGTAAGTAGTTAAAAGGCCAGTGAGCTGGGGGCATAGAATTACTGCAGAGAGGAGAGAGAAGAAGAAGGGAAAAGGAAAGGGAACTAGCGAGCAGAGTAGTGCTTTGAATGGAGTGACTTACCATGCCACAATCTTGCTGGAAGCCATCTATCATTTGTCGTGGGTGTGTGGTAGTTATACTGAGGGTAGGGAGGTGAGTAGGTAATTTGTCAAGCACCCTGTTTCCTGCAAGTGTCTCAGAAGGATACACTAGTGTACTCTGGACCACAGTCAGACACAATTCATTGACGAGCACTGAACATACCAAATATGGTGGTCAGTAGGTCAACAAATAGTGGTATCTTTCATTTACCATACAAAAGGGAATTTGGGTGAAATATACAGTCATCAGAATGTAATTGCACCCTTGAACACAGAAAATGTAAGTCACAGTTGTGACCATAGCTCAGAAGGAATCTCATATGGAAAGAAAGATGCTTTGAATTGTTGAGACTGACGAATTGGCCCGTTTCACACTGTTAGACTAGTTGATCAATGTCCTTGTTAATGGTGGAATTATGATTTGTTTGCCTTTGAGGATCGTATTCTTGGAGTGTAAGGTATTTCAGCCATTGGACATTGGGCTCGAAATGGTGTAGATACCACCCCCTTTCCCCCCTCCCCCAGGCTGTATGCTTCACATGGAATGTATACAGGGAATATCACACGCATTGCAATTGTATTGAGACGTCTCAAACTGTAACATGCTGTGCGGGAACAAGTTGAATTCTATTGCACTTTCTGTAACATTCAGATTGAAATGTGCTTTTACAAATTCTGTGAAGAAAGTATATTCCTGGGGAAAGGAAATCAGTGAGCCTAACTGGATGAAGTGTTCTTGTCTACTTTGTTATGGAGTAATCTTTGATATTTATGTACAAGTTAGCACTGCCATGCGGTTGAGATTGTTTTGTTCAACACTTACATGGCCCTGTTTGCTGCAATGTTCTGGATCATGGCACTTAGAATAACATGAAAGGTTGGGTGAGGTTTGTGACAGAGGTGGGGTTGGAGGTTGTTGACTTTATTCTATGTGGTGACACATATAAACTAGATTGCAAGACAGATAGAAAGCAGTGTTCACCTTGGTAACCATTTCTACCAATCCAGGCACTGTACCCATCCAAAAATGCATTCATGGAGATTTATAGAAAAGAGCTTGCTGAGGTTTGCTCGTCAGTAATAAAAAAGAAGCTGCAAGAAGGTCATTATTTTTGAAAGTGAACCAACTTGACATTTTGTCAGCTGAAGGGATGCAAAGATTTCCAAATATCTCCACAGCTTTCAGAGAATAAGGTTCCAATGGTTTATAACATAATAGGTTTCCCTTGTTGGTATTAAATTCCTTGTTGCCGAGCTGGTACCTCGGCCCTACTGCAACAACAAATTCACCATGAGCACCTCTCCCAGTGCCAGTCATTGCTCAGATAATAGAAGCTTTGTTTCGGAATGACTAATTTCTGCGTTCACGTCCTTTTCCAGGGCTTGAGCACCAAAATCTAGGTTGACATATTGGTGGAGTACTGAGAGGGTTCCTATGTCAGAAGGTGCCATGTTCAGGTCAGGTATCAGGCTGAGGCGCGTGGTTGTGTGTCGTAAAAATAAATCCTCTGTTATTATTTCTAAAAAAAAGGGGAGTTTTTACTGGGGTCCTGGCCTGTACCTGTCCTTCACTCAACATTTATAAAAATTGTTCTTGCTCACATTACAGCTTATGGATGTTTGTGGCTTTCAGCATTGCAGCAGCACATCATTAGCTATAAAATACTTTGGCATGCCAGACTGTCATGGAACGCACTGTGTAAATGCAAATCCTTTCTTACTTTCTCTTCCTGTCCTATAAGGTCAGATTGCTCAGTTGTGGAATTATACAGTCACTGCTAGCTTATTAAAATTACATTTTATGCACTATTTTGTGTTACGTCTCACAGCAGAATGTAATATTGCTTTAACGGACGTGCTCATGGTGTTATCACCAAATGACAGCATTTGACCTAATGGAATAAAGATCTCAGTCTCCATCTTACTGAGTTCACTTGAAGCATGACATGCTGAGGGAAGTGTGCCTGTATATCCAAATTGTTTAGCTTGAGTCAAGATACACAAGCCCTTGTAACTGTAGCATTCACCTGTAGGTACCAGGGTGCTGTAATAACAATTCATTGAATTTTTCAGAACTACCTAACCCACATCTCAGTCTTGTATCACGGGAGCTAACGTAACTTCACATCATGATAGATGAAGGCCATGAGCTATTACTTCACATCACATCACACAAAATCTTAAATTTATAATCACTATTCAACCTGAAACCAAGTTGAAGAATGCAATGTTGTGCTTCTGTAGCTACTGGCAATGCAATAGTTGTCTAACCCAGAAGTTATTCAACTCCATTTGAATTCATTGCTTAAAAAAAATCAGAGCTTTGACAGATATTTTGAGGTGGACATTAGGATTTTATAGACAGCCAATTTAACACGTCTCATCTCAATGTTTGAAGCCATGAACATTAAAAAGGGAAAATCAGGTATGAAGTAAACACGGCATGGAATGAGTTTTCTTATATATAATATTTTGTTAATTGGGGAAAGAATACAATTTGAGAAGCCATCAATTGGTGATTTTGTATTCCATATTTAGAAAATTATGTCCATGCTGTACAGCCAAAGGCTAGCAGATATTTCTCTTAAAAACTCATCTTTGGATATCCTAAAGGAATAATAAAGCTTTTCTTCTTTCACGGTTGTGATCTTTTGTGAAACTGTAATGCCACAAACTGTTGTTTTTAACTTCCCTGTAAGCTTCCAATGCCTTGGGTCATGTAGCTATTTACCACAACATGAGGTATGGAAGATAAAAGTTAATTTTTTTTTCATAGTTTGTAAACAAAGTTGATCATATGCGATGTTGAATAGCCCCTTCCTATGCAATGCAGTTAATTTTTCTTTGAAACTTCTGTAACCATAGATGAACTAACCTGTCACTTCACCTTTAACTCGAGAACAATCTTTCAACCATGCTATTGAACAGAGCTAAATATTCCTGAGGGGTGTCTCACGTTTCTGTTGCAGTGACAAGGTTATAATGTGATGACCTTTTCCAATATTCGTCGCATCATTGTGGTGTAAAGATCTCATGTGAGTCATTATCAGTAGACAGTGTTCCTTGCAAAATTTTAGAACATCCAAGAACGTTTGGTGTAGATTTTGACATGGTACATTTGTGTAAGAGACAACAGTGAGTCAGGCAGCCCATTCTGTGCACCTGAAGGCATATAACAAAACAGTAGGGAGAGGTGTAAAATAGATTACTGATTCACCCATTTTACACTTTATTACAAAGCTGAAAATCTACCCCTTTTTAAATTATTTGAGAGATGAAAAACGTTTGCTTTTTTCCACAACACTTAGAAACAATGGCAAAAGAATAATGTTGAGCCTTTAAATGTGGGTCTCGTTGTTGGTCTCTTTCCTAAAACTCAACAGTTTAAACAGGTAACATTCACTTTAATGTTATTATTCTATTGTCTGCCTCCAGCACAGCAGGGGACTAGAGTTACTGAGCCCAAAATCATGAACAAGCTCGATTAACACGAACAATTGATGAGATGATCACTGAGGCATTCTGGGTTAAAGACTCCAGCTAGTGACTGGAGTTCAGTTTCCTCACACTATTGAGATCAGACCAATCAAACACAAGACTCAAACACAAAGCTATATGTTTTTAAAACAAAACAAATTGTGGATGCTGAAAATCAGAGACAAAAACGGGAATCATTGAAAAACTCAACAGGTCTAGTGGCATTTGTGGGGAGAAAGCAGGGATAACATTTCGGCCCAGTGACCCTTCTTTGCAATTGATTGTAGCCGGGTAAAGATTGGTACATATGCTAAAGATGGGGTGGGGGTGGAGGGGGAGGAGTAAGCAACAGGTGGAGATGGAGCCCAGAGAGAGGGAAACAGTTGGGCAGACAAAGGAATGGGTAAAGGTCACCCTGGGGGAATGAATAACTCCTAATGGGCGCCTTTATTGGCTAACAATGGGTTGGTTGTGGTAGCAAACAATGTGATGCCCAAAACGTCAAGCTTTCCTGCTCCTCTGATGCTGCTTGGCCTGCTGTGTTCATCCAGCTCCACACCTTGTTATCTCGCATTCTCCAGCATCTGCAGTACCTATTATCTCTGATGACAAGGCCTGGTGAGTGGGCATTGAGGTAAGGACATAGGAAAAGGTGCTCAAGCCCTAAAATTGTTGAAGTTGATGTTGAGTCCAGAAGGCTACAGAGTTCCCAAACGGAAAATGAGGTGCTGCTCTTCCAGCTTGCGCTGAGTTTCGCTGGAGCACTGCACCAAGCCTGAGACAGAGATGTATTCAGTTTGAGTGTATTGTTTGAATGCCTAACCTGAGTATATCCAGCATTTTCTGTTTCTTAATCCAAAACTTTGCTGCTTTTTTTCCAAAAAGATGGATTGCTGAACTGAGGCAGTTACTAACAAAATGGGAGCATGTGGTTGGAGGCTGAGGGGTGACCTTAAAGAGGTTTAGAAAATAATGAGGGGATAGATAGGGTGAACGGCTAAGGTTGCTTTACTAGGGAGGGGCAGTCCAAAACTAGAAGGCATCAGTTTAAGGTGAGAGAGGAAAGATTTAAAAAGGACCTGAGGGATAACTTTTTCATGCAGAGGGTGGTGTATTCCATATATATGTATAGAGTAAGCTGCCAGAGGAAATGGTGTTGGCTGGTACAATTACAACAGTTAAAAGGATCAGTATATGAAAAGTAAGGGTTCATAGGAATATGGGTCAAATGCTGGCAAATGTGGCATGGTGGCTCTGTGGTTAGCACTGCTGCCTCACAGTGCCAGGGACCTGGGTTCAATCCCTGTGTCTGCGTGGGTTTCCTCTCGGTGCTCCGGTTCCCTCCCACAGTCCAAAGGTATGCAGGTTAGGTGGATTGGCTGTGCTAAATTGTCCATAGTGTCTAGGGTGGGAAATGTAGGGATAGGATAGGGTAGGGGATGGGTCTGGATGGGCTGCTCTTCAGAGAGTTGGTGTGGACTCAATGGGCCGAATGGCCTGCTTCCACCTGTAGGGATTCTAAATAGGACTAGGTCAGATTGGGATGTCTGGTCGGCATGAGTGCGTTGGACCAAAGAGTCTGTTTCCATGCTGCATGACTCTATAACTGACCGCCGAATGTATTTCACAACAGTGTCACCTCACTATATCAATCCCTTCCAATCTGTTTATTTTTACCTCCACCCTTTGGACCAGGAGAAACCATAGGCAGTGTCCAAACTAACCCTGATTGGAAGCTGCTTTGGTTTACATCGCTTCAATATGGCTCTTTCAGCTTGCTTTAAGATTTAAAATGGCAGCTTCCCATTTATTGAGATAAGGAGGCTGCTTTGGAAGAACATTTCAACTTGTCACCTCCTATCCCTTTTATATTTTTGTCAATTCCATAAAATATGAGTGTTCAATTCCAGTCATGAACTATCTCAACTACTGTCTTCCTTAAGCACCTGCCTCACCAATGTTTTATCTCTTTCCATTAAATGCTATTGATTTTTGAAAACATAACACCCAAGCTTAGATTATTAATAAGGCTAGAGCCTGGGCTTTGATTGATAGCCTTGGTGCTTAATGATGACAAATGGTTTTAGTTACCTTGCCTTAGACATGCTAGCTGATTGAAGAGAGCTGGCTATTCCCATCACAGAAAGAAAAAGCAAAGATTGCTGATTTTGGAAAAGTGTTTGACTGTTGGCTCAGGCAGAAATCTGTGTTGCTGGTCCTTGCACATCAATGCATGGAGTAGATAAATAGGTAACTGATGTTTTATTCTTCTATTCAACATATGAGTGGTACAATTATGACAACGATTGGTAAAGCAATAATTTGGATTCTTTATTTGAAGACATTATTATGCACAATTGCATGAAGGTGAGTCAGGACCCCAAAGTAATGATGACCCTTTTGAAATTTAATTGCAACGTGTGTTTTTCTTGAAAGAAGACTGCCATAGCCAAAAGATGACAATGCATATAAATTCACTTACTGTCTGGCTGAGTTTTGCGTGGACCCTGGAATGTCACACCTGGAGAGAATCAGGGGAACTTCAAATAAAAAGGAAGAGTTATAGAGAGGCTGTCTAACCACCTCACTTTCAACAGGAAGTCATGTTTATGTTTTACACTTCCAGGGATATGCAAGAAGGGGTGGAAAACTGACTGCAACTGGTGTTCTATGTATGTTAGTGACTTGTGTATTATTTTGTGGACTAGACAACCCTACACCATGAGGAAAAGATATCTGTAACTCTGAGTGCTGCCATCTAACACTGTCAAAAAGAACCAAGACAATAGAATTTCAATCAATCTGCAAAGCTAAGAGCCTTGAAATCATTTCCTCAACTACCAATGCCAACACCAGCTGTAGCATCCAATCTGTTCTTCATGGACTGCTCAGCCTGATCCGTATATCTGATTTTGAACTTATTTTGGGACTCACTTCTTGTTTCTAATGTGTTTGTATCTGTGTTATGTAATGGTTTTATTTTGATTTATTATTGTCATGTGCCAAGATACAGTGAAAAATATTGTTTTGTGTGTTATTCAGACAAACCATATCTTACCTAAGTACATCAGGGTAATAGAACAGAATGCAGAATATAGTGTTACAGCTACAGAGAAGGTGCAGAGAAAGATCAACTCTAATATATGAGAGGTCCGTTCATAAGTGATAACAGCGGGGAAGAAGCTGTTCTTAAATCTGATGCATGTTTTCAAACTCATGTATCTTCTGCCTGATGGAAGAGAGTATAATTGGGTGTGTGTGTGTTGGGGGTTGGGGGTTGGGGGTTGCGGGGTGGGGGTCTTTGATTATACTAACTGCTTTCCCAAGGCAGCCAGAAATGTAGACGGAGTCAATGGAAGGAAGGCTGATTTCTGTGATGGACTGGGCTGCGTTCACAACTCTCTGTAATTTCTCACGGTCCTGGGCAAGTTTCTCCTCATAGCTAATATTAATCTTTGGCTAATAATCTCATTCATTTGTTAACTCAAGAAAGCCTGCTTGCATTGGCTCCTTTTAAAGCATAATTTAATGTGTTCAGACAGAAAGGAATCTGGAAGGGAAGGGATTCTTTCTAAATTAATCTTGTTGTGGGCAACCAAGAGGGTGAGTGAATAAAGAAGGGAAGTCAGTTCATCTCACTTGGGCTATCCTATCTGGAACTGTAACAAATTTGGGAAATCCCAGCCAGAGTCCAGTCATACCAATAGACCATGTTAACTAGGAGCCTATGGATGGTACATCTGCTCATGACTGCAACTGACACATACTGTGTTAGAGTCATGTGTATACTACATTACTTCCTGACCTCGTAGTGGTAGTGATCAACAGCAATTTAAGATGTACCCCCTTTCAGGTACATGCACGTCACGTTGCAACATCTGGTTGCCGGGCTACAGTACTTAGACCAAATTTCTATGGCAGTCCACACAAGACATGGAACAAACTTTCTTGAACCGAAAGGAAGGCGAATCAATGCTTGAGCGTCAAATGAAATTTGGGGTCCGTGTTAGCCGTGTACATTAGAATGGTGGGATCCAATTACTCCAGTATATGAGTGTGAATTAAGTTTCTCACTACAATGGGTTAAGCCTCAGGGACGTGCATTCTGTGTACGGAGGGATTTGAGGGACCCACAGCATCATTTGGAGGGCTTTGAGTGTCTTTCCCTAGGGTTTGAAAACTGGAAGCGGGCTGTGTTAACTTTGTAGGCAGAAATTTGTCTTGTTTTTATTCAGCCCTCACCATCTTTTCTCAAACTGCAACAATTCATGAGCTGTTTAGCGTGCCGCTGACAGAAAAGCCTTTTACTGTGATTTGTCGTGAATACGTTTGATGCTGTGTTACAATTACAGTCAAGGTTTCTGAGGACTGAAACGAGCAATAGTAATGCTGTTTTAAGTGGAGGAATAAAAATTTGAGTTACCATTAGAAGAATATATGCAGTGAATGTTTCTTAAAAGCATTATAGCACACCACCTTCAATGAGAGGAAATGTTGACTAAAGCAATCCACGTTCAAATACAACAAGATCTGGACAATATTCAGGCTTGGGCTGACAAGTAGCAAGTAACATTTGCCCAACACAATTGGCAGGTGATGACCGTCTCCATTATGAGACAATCTAACCAGCACCCCTTGATGGTGTTACCATCACTGAGTTCCCCACAATCAACACCCTAGGGGTTATCATTGACCAGAAACTCAACCGAACCCACCACACATAAAGTGGCAACAACAACATGTCAGAGGCTGGGAATACTGCAGCGACTAACTTACCTCCTGATTCACCAAAGCCTGTCCACCAACCACAAGGCACAAATCAGATGGCTGATGGAATACTCTCCGCTTGTCTAGATGGGGGCAGCTCCAATAGCAATCAAGAAGTTTGACACCATCCAGGACAAAGCAGCCCACTTGATTGGCATCACATCCACAAGCATCCATTCTCTTCACCACCAACACTCACTGACATGCAGCAGTGTGTACTATCTACAAGATGCATGACAGAAATTCACCAAAGACCCTTGGGCAGCACATTCCAAACCCGTGACCACTTCCATCGAGAAGTACATGGGCAGCAGAACAGCACCAGCTGCAAGTTCCCCTCCAAGCCACTCACCATCTTGACTTGGAAATATATCGCTGTTCCTTCAGCGTCACTGGGTGAAAATCATGGAATTTCCTCTCTAAGGGCATTGTGGGTCAAGCGACAGCATGTGGACTGCAATGGTTTAAGAAGGCAGTTCAGTACCACTTTCTTGAGGGCTACTAGGGACAAGCAATACACGGTGACCAGCCAGCATTGCCCTTGTCCCACAAGTGAATAAATAAGAGTCACGCAGATCAGATACTGCTGGTAAGAGACAGCGTGTTTAGTGATGATACATTTTTGGAAACTCGAGAAACATTGAATGAGTGACCAAGTTGAATTCATCAATTATGATGTATTTTTCAGAATTTGATTAAATGCTAACTGCTTGAGAGTTCTCATAACCATACCAGGCTTCAGTTCAATATTCAGCCTGTGCCAGAAATAACAACATTTGCTGGGCTCTATTTTGTATGGATTTAAGCAACAATTCAAAGCAGTATCAGTCAGCTTATTAATTCTGTTTGGCATTGAAGCAAAGTTGAACCCTGTCCTCACTCTAAATCCATTTTCATCAGGGTCACCACTTTGTAATCGGAAGTGGGAACACTGGATGATCTTTCATCTGGTCCTGAGGCAACTTAACAATGCTCCAAATGTTGTTAAATTTAGATTTGACTGTGTGAAGCATGATTTGATTGTTTGTTTGATGTGATGTCCAGTTGAAACTTTCCTGTCCAAAGTATTGAAAGATATGTTCCCCTAAAATTTGAAATAAATGGTAAAACTTAACCAAACAACAAAGAGTATGCAGCTCTACGGTAATCAGTCAGCACTGAAATACTCTAGGCAAGAAATTCAGGAATATATATTTTAACGCTCGATGTTTGGCACTGAGTAATATGACAGTAATTCATTCTAGTTGCTCTCTGGAGACCATAACCCATGAGTGATGCTCAATTTACTTATGAAAGTCAGCAGATCTGAGATTCAGTTACTGTTCTGAGCTCACTAACTGGTGCTGGTGCTTCTTATCTCTTGAGAGAAGACCACTGATGCAAGCCAGTGTTAATGTGGTCAAGAGGCAACTGAGTGTGTTTCAGTTCAGAAGAGGAATTGAGGGAAATGTTAAGCAGATCATGTTAAAATCATCAAAAAAGCTTGGTGTGATACAGCCTTCCTGCTCCCTTTTAAATAAATTAACATCTTGACCACAGGCAATATCCTCAGTTTCTCTTCACTTTGGTCTTTATGAGGGCTGTTCAGTATCTTGGCCCAAGGTGGGGGAGTAAATGATTTAATAGGGGCCAGAGGGGCAACTTTTTCATGCAAAGGGTGGTGCATGTGTAGAATGAGCTGCCAAGGGAGGTGGGGGAGGCTGGTACAATTACAACTTTTAAAAGGACGGGTAAATGAATGAAAAGGTTTTAGAGGGATGTGGGCCAAATGCTGGCAGATAGGACTAGATTAATTTAGGATATCTGGTTGGCATAGACGTGTTGCACCAAAGGGTCTGTTTCCACACTGTACATCTCTATGATTTGACCCAGTGCCAGCCAGATCACATGGTGTGTGTCAAAACTGGTTACAAATCTACCATGCACACACTATAAAATGTGCGCACGCACACACGCACACGCCCATATACTTGCCTGTGCGCACACACTCTCAAGCACACACGTACATGCACGTGCGCACATGCACACACTCGCCTGTGCGCGCACACACGCATGCGTGCATGCACACACACACGCACACACACACGTCACAACCCACACATAGCAAAATACACCACACATCAAAACACGTCACACACATTCACTCCCACTCCCATCCACACTGAAACACCCACACAATGAAACACACCAAAACACACCATAGAATACTTCCGCACCACAAAACACACTTTGAAGCAGACATTGGAATTATAGGGGAAGCTTGTACCGAGCTTGTAAATTAATTTACAAAAGGGTCCATCATAAGACATTTTTCTTTCTGTCTTTCTGTCAGTGCGTGGCAGGAGGATATAACATGATAAAAAGCTGTTAGGCACAGGATAATAACGATAATAACACTGACAACCTGGTGCCCGATTGTACCAAGTGTCTGCTGTAACAATTCCAGCTCACCTCTCATCAACAAATGTTAGACAAGCGTGGTACGTAATTCTGAGGAATTTGCAGCTTCAGAGTTAATAAATGGCTTTGCAGCTGTTCTTTCAGGCTGTGCATTACTGCCACATAATCACAGTTTAAAAATTGTTCGATGGCATGACAGATTCAGTTCCCCATCTGTGAGTGTGATGATGGGATCAGGCTGGGCTCACAGGCTGAAACAAAGAACCGTCTAAACTCCATGTCGAGGTGCACTCGAGAAGGATGATCATTTAACTGAAATAGCAGAAGGTGCAACCCACTCCCTGAATTTCTCCCGAACATCCCACCCCAGCACAAGTCAATGACTTCAGACAAACAGAGGAAATATTGGAAAATTCTTGGAAAAAGAAGCCTTCAGTTACCACGTGTAAGTGTCAAACTTCAAAATTCTGCAAAAATGGGGGTCAATTTGTACGTCAAGTACAAAGGTGAACCACCTGTATGGGACAGTGCAATTTTGAAATGGCACACAAGGAATAGGTGTGTCTTAAATGCTTGCACGTCAATACAGTGCATATCACCTGCTTGCTCCCTTGAACCCAGTTATAAGGCACTAGTACGTCAAATATGCATAGACGGAGGGAAAGTTAAGGCTCATTGCTAATGAAACTACATTGTGTCATGGCTGAAAGAGGGTTCAGGGGATGCTCTTCAGAGACTCGATGGGCTGAATGGCCTCTTTCCACACTGTAGAGATTCTATGACTTTAATATTGCAGCCCTAATTATGGGCTAACTCTTTGGACCTCACCAGACAGACAAACTGCACCAGGAAAAAAAATGGGTCTTTGTACATTTCAATCAGCCCAAATGTGAAAGTAGACTTTCCTGATGCAGCCCCATGGGGAATATCTGTATCTCCAGGTGCAAAGGTTGGGAAGAAAGGACATTTCCCTGTGTAATCACTTCTGCAGCAATCATAAAGGCCCTCTGTGGCACCGTTAATGAAAACAGAAAGTGTACTCCCTGGTTTCATGCACTGTTTTATCCTGCAGGAGCTTAAATAGACAAGACGTTATTGAGCACTCCAGTTCCTCACTGACTAAAAGGTCAGCAGGGATCTTAGGGAACTAGCTCCACAGCTCAGTCAATTTTTCAGAGTTGGCATCCCAACAGCAGTGAAGGTTTCTGTGAGGAACAAGATGCTGCTGATCTTGGAGGCAGCACAGTTGTCTGTTTCTTCTGTCAGGAACCCTGTGTCCCTGTCTTTGGACAGGAACAGTGCTCTGAAGATGTATCCCACACTGGAACAAGAGGGTGAGGAGAGCAAGGGTGGAAAAAACTATTTAGCAGAAGGCATGTGAGAGGAAAATTAATTGAGTACAATTAAAATCGGACCACCCTGAATGAGTTTATATTGCGGTGCCATTTGTACTTCTTACTGTTCAGAATGATATGTGGTTTGTTTAATCTTTGGTGGATGTTTCAGGTAACCCTGTCCCCTTACTAGACACATTACAAAGCAGACCCACAGCCACTGTTACTGACATTCGTATGAGTTATTGCAAAAGCCACAAAGCATCATTATCTGACTACCACCAAATTCGCAGAGAGTGGCAAAATCGACGCTAATTTGATTTTTAAAATTCTTTTTATGACTTCAGGCTGTCTGAAACAGCTCAAGATGTCAATTGATGGGTTAATAATGACAAGTAATTGTGTGCATAGCAAGATCCCACAAACGGTATAGAGATAAGCGACCAATTGAACTGTTTTTACTGGTTGGTGTTGTTTAAGAGCTCAAGTTTTGGTCAAAGTATTTTATATCTGACTAAGGCATCCTGGTGCCTTGTATTAGAACTCAAAAGATGGTTTTTTTCTGCCATGAGAGAACATCCTCAGTATTAGCTGAGATTTTTAAATTCAGTTGAAATTGTCTTTAAGGCTCCAACAAAATGTCTACTACTGGCCCACAGCCAAAAACCATGCAAAAATGTGCTTTCACCCACTAGTGATTCCAAGATAGAATAAAACAATCAGTGAATTCTAAGAGAAAGGGTAGAATTCAGCAAATAGAAAGTTCCATGACATTAAGAAATTGGCAGAGAAGAAGTTTGGGTCACATATGGTGCGTGGCAACTTTTCATTTTAATGCAGCGATGAGGCATGGGGGAGGGAAATGTGTAAAATGGCACTTTATGAGCTAGCTGAGACTCCATGGAACACCCACGACACACTTTAAAGACTTGGAAATGTATCACCAATCCTTCAGTGTTGCTGGATCGAAATCCTGGAACTATCTCCCTAACCGCATTGTGGCGTGCTTACGCCAAACAGCACACCACCACCTCCTCAAGGGGCAATTAAGGTCGGGCAATTGACATCCATGAACAAATTAAAATAAACATTCACTTCAACTTCAGTGCTGCTTGAATTGAAACTCAAATTGCCATCCAGACAGTCATTGCAGTAATTCCTCTTGGGAATGCTCATTGTGCAGCAAGACACCAGGGGATGACATTGTACAGCACCACGTTCAAATAAACCAAAAGGATTGATCCTTGCACCAGATCAGGTAGGGCCAGGTTTACACAAAATTAAATCTAATGCTGTATTTAAGGATTTTTTTTTCCTAAGCAAACTTTTCAGCGGTGTTATCACACACCTCTGGAACAGATGGCACTTGAGCCATGGCCTCCTGGTACGGAGGTAAAGGCATTACCACAGCCCTCTTAGAAGAAAGCATTCCATAAATCAACCTATTCAGTTATTTTACAACACACCTCTGGGACAGATGGGACTTGAGCCAGAGCGCCTAGTTTTAAGGTAAGGACACTACCAGCGTATGATAAGAGCCCTTGATAGATACATTTCATTGACTTGCTATGGCACACATTTGGGGCTTGAACCTGAGCCACCTGGCTCAGAGGTAGTACCACTACTGCAGACAAATGAGCAGTAGGACTTCACGCGCCTGGCCTGACATTGGGGATAGTGAAGCAGACTTCAACTCCACTATTGACACATGTAAAAGAAATTAGCTGGGTGGCACGGTGGCTCAGTGGTTAGCACTGCTGCCTCACAGCACCAAGAACCTGTGTTAGATTCGACCCTCAGCTGACTGTCTCTATGAAGATTGCACATTCTCTCCATGTCTGCATGGTCCAGGTGCTCCGGTTTCCTCCCACAGTCCAGCGGTGTGCAGGTTAGGTGGATTGGCCATGGGAAATTGCCCAGCGTGCCCAGGGATGTACAGGTTAGGTGGGTTAGCCGTGGGAAATGCAGGGTGACAGGGATAGGGTAAGGGAGTGGGTCTGGGTGGGGTGCTGTTCGGAGGGTCAGTGTGGACTTGAGGGGCCAAATGGCCTTCTTTCACACTGGAGGGATTCTATAATTTTAAGGGTGTCACCCTGACAGGCACAGTGACTCAAAATGTCAGCAAATTCTGGATCAATCAAATTTGTGTGTAACTATTAATTGCAGAACTCCGTCAAAGCATGAGTCTCATTAATCATTAAACAATGGGAAATGCAGGGTTACAGGAACAGGAAAAAGGGTCTGGGTGGAATGCTCTTTGAATGGTCGCTGTGGACACATTGGGCTGAATGGCCTGTTTCCACACTGCAGGGATTCAGTTCTATTCTAAATACGTACAGAAAGGTCCCGACCCGAAGCGTCCACCTTCCTACTCCTCTGATACTGCCTGGCGCGCTCTTCCAGCTCCACACTGTGTTATCTCAGTACAGAAAATGTTGTTTTAATAGGTACTCTTGATAAACCGGCAAAAAAAACCTCTTAATACCGCCATCTACCGTGACCTCCAAGTATTTATTCTGCAAATAATGTGTATACCCCTGACATTACGTTTCTAATTACCTATTGCGTGTTTTTACATTGATTTTCTGGAGGTGTGTTGATGGTTTTACGCAGATTTTTTGACTGATGTGGATGGTTTGAAGCGTCGCTTGGTCAGGGTTTATTGCGGTTGGTGGAGCTCTTGATTACCCGGAATATCTGATCAACCGGCACATTTTGGTGTCCTAGGTGCCAGTTAATAAGTTTGCTATAAGTTGGAATTGTCTTATTACTGGCCAGTGTTTTCTGTGCGGTCTGTTGCTTTGTTCACACCTGAGTCCGACTACACTTTTATCCACACAGAATTGTTTCAAATAATTACATAGGCAAGGTGTCTTTTCTTTTACACACCTGATCTTCAAACCTGGCTACCACTATTCAAGCTTTTAGTAAGGAATCATAAAATCCCTACAGTGTGGAAGCGGCCATTCAGCCCACTGAGTCCACACTGGCCCTACAAAGGGCACCCCACCCAGACCCACCCATCCCTGTAACCCTGTGTTTCCCATGGCTAACCCATCTAGCCTGCAAATCCCTGGACCCTATAGTCATTTAGCTTGGCCAATCCACCCTAACTTACATATCTTTGGACAGTGGGAGGAAACCAGAGCAAATCCACACAGACATGGGGAGAATGTGCAAACACCACACAGACAGTCACCCAAGGCTAGGATTGAACCTAGGTCCTTGGTGCCGTAAGGTTGTGGTACTAATCTCTGAGCCACTGTGCCATCCAAATCCTTTGTGTGGAGGGAACTTAGATAGTTAAACTGACAAGAATGAACCACTTTATAATTGTATCATACCTTTCATAACCTTAGGACATCCCACCATGTTTCACTGCAGTTAAGTATTTTTGATGTGTTAACGGAGAGAGTGAGAGGGAATGAGAGATGCACAGTTAGGGAAAGCTAGGGTTCTGGTGGTGAAGTGGTAGTGTCCCTATCTCTGGGCCACAAGGCTTGGGGTCAAGTCACACATGCTCCATAGATGTGACCTAACCCACCTGAACATGTTTATTAAAAATATCTACAGACTAGGAGAGAGAATGAAATTAATGTAGTGTGAGTGACAGACAGAATCAAGAGAAAATGATGGATGTTCATACAGAGCTAGGCAAAGGCTGAGTAACACATGCAGAGACAGGATCATAACTGTGTGAGGAGGATAAAGCGGGAGGCAGGGAGAATGTGAGACAGGAGGAACTAGGAAAAGGTCAGAAGTCACACAACACGAGGTTATAGTCTACCAAGTTTATTTGAAATCACAAGCTTTTGGAGCACTGCTCCTTCGTCAGGTGAAGTGAAGGAGTAGCGCTCCAAAAGCTTGTGATTTCAAGTAAACCTGTTGGACTATAACCTGATGTCATGTGACTTCTGACCTTGTCTGCCCCAGTCCAACACTGGCACCTCCACATCATAGGAAAAGAAAAATAGATGAAATGTTCTTTTCAAATCTAGGGGCATCCCAAGGTACATCATCACTAATTATATAATGAATGAAATGTCTAATACTAGGAGACATGCATTTAAGGTAAGAGGGGGAAAGTTCAAAGGAGATGCGAGTAGCAAGTTGAGTGTGGTAGGGGTCTAGAACGTACTGCCAGTGGTGGTGGAGGTCGCAGATACAATAGGGACATTTAAGGGACTTTTAGATACGCACATGAATATGCAAGGAATGGAGGGATGTGGACCAAAGGCAGACAGAACGGATTAGTTTAATTTGGCGTCGTGTTTAACACAACATCGTGAGCTGAAGGGCCTGTCCCTGTGCTGTACAGTGCTATGTAATTTTAAACTGTGGATATTTCTGGAGGAAACGTGGCATTTGTGCCCTGAGGATATTAAAGTTAGAATTGAGAAAGAACATTCAGAATCAGTAAAGATTCTCCTGAACTATAAATGATGTAGTTTGTCTCCCAATCTTAACTGGATTTTTTTTTTAAAGAAAACAAAAAAAACGAAGTTTTTGTCTTGTTGTCTATATGTGAATTTAATGGATTTATCATTTTATTTTGAAATACCTAAAGGGTTAAGGAATTGCAGATTGAATTTGCTTTTGGCTGAACTTTGTTGAATTGGACTGAGGTTATGAATAACTCAGAGAAGTCAGGCAGAAAGGAAAAGTGTGTTTGAAAGCTAAGTATGCAAAGCTGGATTAATTTATCAAAGGTGCAGGCCTGTTGAGAAATTGGCACAATCCTTTTGATTGTATCAGGATGATACGAGATATACCCCAGGGACAGTCGCACACATGAAAAATGTAAAGGACCAGGGGCAACTTAAGGCATAAATACAAAGTTGTGTAGCTGTCAGCCACCAGGGTGCTGGGATTGTCTTGCTCCACAGAAGGAAGAACTGAACAGAGAAATCAGGTCAGAAATGGGCCAGTACTCACTGCAGTTTGATGCTACATCTGTCAGTTGCTTCCTGTTCAACACTCGTGCTGTTCTGTATGCATGGTGTTAATTATATCATGTATCGTTTGCTGTACTGTTACCTGGAGCTGATGGGTCAGTTGAACCTTTAAGTTGGACGACGTCAAAGCGAAACCATTCTTTGTGGAGAGAATATCAAACTTCAAGTGAACTTAAGAACAAAAAGAAAACATCCTTTTTTGCTTTGAATGCAAGGAAATCAAGCACAATACCATTTGATATTTTCTGGTGTTGGGACATTGGGACAGAACAAAAGATATTCTGGAAGATTCTGAGGCTTTATCTGACATCAGTTTTTAATGGGATCTCATTCGCTGTTGACTTTTCTTCCCCATCAGTCCAAGAGCCCAGGGATTCATTACCCAACAGAGCCCTGTGAACCTCATCTTCCTTAGCTCCTGTGCCTTGTATGTGTGTGTAATAAGGACAAATTATGCATTTTTCAAACTCCCATTTGCAGTATTAATATGCTATCTGACATTCTTGGAGGGTTGAATCACTGAAGTGTTGCTGTGATCATGTTAACTTGGCAGAATATTAACATGACTGATCTTGGCATTCACCTGGTCTTCTGCCCAATTTCCCCAATGATTGCCTGAGTTGCCCTACACTGCTCTTCAAAGGACCGGAGACAATTCATGCTGTGTGTCTCTCTCTGCTACCTTCATTAAAAATGGCATTGCTTCAATGATATTTGTGGGACCTTATTGCATATAAAGTTACATGACAGCATATTGTCACTGTTCAGTCATTCATTACATCAGAAATGCCTTGAAGTTTCCATTAGGCACAAAAAGTAGCCATTCAGCCTTCGTGTTTGTGTTTTGAATCCATAAGATCATAAGTTGTAGGAACAGAAGTAGGCTATTCAGCCCATTGAGTCTGTTCTTCCATTCAGTGAGATCGTGACTGATCTGACCATCCTCATTTACATGATCAATTACAGGCAGCACAGTGGCTCAATGATTAGCTCTGCTGCCTCACAGTGCCAGGGATCTGGGTTCAATTCCACCCCCCTCCACAAAGTGACTGTCTGTGTGGAGTTTGCATGTTCTCCCCGTGTCTGGGTGGATTTCCTCCAGGTGTTCCATAGTCCAAAGATACGCAGGTTAGGTGGATTGGCCATACTAAAAAGGATTGCCCATAGTGTTCAAGTGGACTATGCATGGGAAATGTGGGGTTACAGGGATACGGTAGGGGGCTAGATTTGGGTGAGATGCTCTTTGGAGGGCTAGTACAGACTTATTGGGCCAAATGGCCTCCTTCCACAATGTGGGGATTCTATTTTCTTGCCTTTTCCCACAAACCTTGATTCCTTTTCTGATTAAAAACCTATCTCAACCTTGAATATACATAATGAGCCCGCCTCAAGAGCCTTTTGCAGTAAAGAATTCCATGGATTCGCTAAGCTCTGAGGGAAGAAATTCTTCCTCATCTCTGTCTTAAATGGGCAACTTACTCTGAGCTTATGCCCTCTGGTCCGGGACTTTCCCACAACAGAAAACAACCTTCCCAAGTACTCTAAGAATCTCGTAAGTTTCTGTAAGGTTCCCTCTTCTAACTCCAATGTGTACAAGTTCAAGCTACTCAACCCCCACTCATTAGAAAATCCCTCCATTCCTAGAAACAATTCAGTGAACCTTGTCAGCCTTGGCTCCAATGCCAAGAAATCTTTCCATAGATAAGGGGAGTAAAACTGTTCATAGTATTCCAGCTGTGGTCTAACTGGTACCTTCCAGAGTTTTAGCAAGACCACCTATATTATGTCACATTCCCTTTGAAATAAAGGTGAACAGTCCATTTGCCTTCCTATTACCTGTTGAACAGGAATGTTAACTTTTTACAACTCATGCACCAGGGCCTCCATATCCTTCAGAAACCTGCACAGTTTCCACAGTGTTTCTCCATTTGAAACAGCTGTGCAGTGACATTTACTGCCTTGCCTTTTCCATGGAACCCTGTACTTTTCTCCCCCTTTAAGTACTTGTGCAGTAACCTTCTGAATGTTACTCTTGAATCTGCTTCCAAACTTTTTCAGACAGCAGATTCCAAAGCATGAAACTTATCCAAGAATTATGATAAAGCACTGTAAGAAAAAATAAGGTTTTTAATTTGCTTTTAAGGACATGAATTTACAGTATTGGAAAAGCACCTGGCATTCACAGAAAGTCACCTCCTGAAGCATCAATTGGCTGTACCTGGACCTATACTATAAATCTATGATATGAACTCAAGAGAAGGTTTCTCTTTATGGTTTTCCAGAGCCATTGAGTTGTACAGAACAGAAACAGACCTTTCAATCCAACTGGTCCATGACGACCAGATAGCCTAAATTAATCTAGTCCCATTTGCCAGAACGTGGCCTGTATCCCTCTAAACCCTTCCTATTCCTGTACAAAGTCAGGTAAGTAGAAGATCACTAATACTAATTGAGCCAAATTAAATCACCTAGCATTTAGAATTTGATGGATGAAAAAGAGAAAAACAGATTGATGAATCCAGCATGTGCACTTTGTGGCTGGGATTACTTTGGGTGAATTGATCATTTTGGAAAATTAAGAGTGTGTTGTGATTCTGTGAATCAAGTACATTGACAAACAATTTCTCAGAAAAAGGGTTATATGGCTGGCACGGTGGCTCAGTGGTTAGCACTGCTGTTTCATAGCACCAGGGACCTGGGTTTAATTCCACCCTCCAGCAACTGTGTGGAGTTTGCACATTCTCCCCATGTCTGTGTGGATTTCCTCTGGGTGCTCTGGTTTCCTCCCATAGTCCAAAGATGTGCAAGTTAGTCGGATTGGCTATTCCAATTTGCTGCATAGTGTCCAGGGATGTGCAGGTTAGTTGTGTTAGCCAGGGGAAATGTAGGGTAACACAGAAAGGGTAGGCGAATGAGTCTGGGTGGGATGCTGTTTGGAGAGTTGGCGTGGGCTTGTTGGGCTGAATGGCCTGTTTCCACACTGTAGAGATTCTATGGCTATTACTTCCCATTAGATTTCATCCTAAATTCCACTAAAGTGAGGGAATGTGTAAGATGTTCTCGCTAAGATGCGTTTTAGAACACATTGACCATGCAAGTCCTAAATTCTGACAGTTGCATCCTAAATCCTGCCAATCTAACTGATGACACTCAAAAAGGCTATTCCTGAAATCTAACAGGTGAATTCCTCTACTTCATTGCACTTTTAGATTATGTAACCTTCCTTAGGGCTAGTTCAATGTTTATCTTTGTCATTTCTATGTGAATGCGACAGTCTCCTATTTGACTATATTTTTCCTTTAAATGCCAGCTCTCTATGGGGAATCCTCTCTGTTAGCATGTTGATTGAGGGAGGAGGAACATCAGGCAACTGAGGAAAACAGATTCACAAGGCAGCACCACAGGAAGTCCTGCAAATATTCAGCCACCATGATATGTCATCCCAGAAGATGTTCCCTCAACATATCCAGGGGGCTGTATGTCAGGAAGCCTCTGCGAGGGACTGTATCTCGTTCCTGGAGCTTCCACTGAGTTCAGAAAGCACACCATTGTAGAGAAACTCAGGGACTAAAAAGGATGCCATGAACATGCCACTATCCCCACTTTCTGCTTGGCATCTCATCTAGGTGTTCATTTAGTCACATCCACAAACAATATCTTGCAAACCATATTAATCAATATGGTCGTATGGGTTGCACTTGTGTAATGTGCTGGTTCATCAAGAGTTTCCGCTAGCCAGATCAGGAAGTGGTTATCCTCTATTACAGCTTTCCTATACTTGGTGAGGATGGTCGCAGTAACTTCTGTCATGGGTAGCTTCGCATGCACCAAGGAAGCAGGCACGCCCTTGCAAAAATCCCACTCTCAGATACATGTTTTACAAGTTAAAAATGAGCATGTGTAGCTTCTAACCTCAGCTGCTGATCATTCATCATTCGCTGCCTTCATTACTGCGAATATTCAGTAGCAAGCCACAGTGAAGAGGGTGAAGATTAAAAACAGAAGGTAACTCAGCAAGTGACAGTCATTATGGCACAGAAGGATCCATTCAGCCCATCATATGCATGCCAACTGTTTATAGAGCAGTCTGATCTGCTCCGTTCCCCCGCTGTATGCCTGTAACCTTGCAGGCTTATTTCTCTCAAGTGTGAATCTAATTTCCCTTCAGAAATTATTCATTTTCTCCATTTCCACCAAAGTTTTAGGTCATTACACTTGTTGCATAAGATAAAGATGACACTGATCTTGGATTTAAATGTTAAATATTAATGATGACCTTTACTGGTCAATTTATTGGCTCTGCATCTTCGAAAACTCATCAGTCAATTGTGATTTTGAAGAAATCATGTCAGTACGCTCACCTCTTTGGACCTAACCCTCTTTAATATTGTTTTGATAGCTGTCTGCTTTGAAATAATATTTACAGAGTTTTCTGTACATTCACAAAAGGCCCAGAATTATGCTTTGTAGTCAGGAGTGAAATTTCTTGAATGCCCCGGTCCTCACTGGTGTTCCTTGGCTTAATGTTAGTTTACTCAATAGGGAAGCAGAAACATAGAAAACTGCAAAGCTGTGACCACAAGCCCCCCACTCACAAACCTCATTGCATAATCTAGGTCAACATTTCAGTGTAATAAAGAGAAGGCACTGCACTGTCAGAAGGTTTTTTTTTGGTGCTATGTTACACTGAGGCCAAGCTGTTTTGCTAGATGTAAAAGATCCCATGGCAAAAACTGAAGAAAAGCATTGGAATTCTTCTGATGTCCTGACCAATAGTTATGCTTCATCAAATATTCCAACATCACTAAAAGAAATTATCTGGTCAATGCTGTTTGTTTTTGAGACCTTGCTGTGCGCGAATTAGTTGCCACATTTGCTACATTAAAACAGTGACTACACTTCAAAAGTACTTAATTACCTGTAAAGAATTTTATGACATCCTGAGATCATGAAAGCTGTCATATAAATGCAAATTCTTAATTTCTTTATCTATCTTAAACGTGTTCATTTAAAAGTTTTCTCTAAGGAAATATCAAACTCATCCTGTAGATGTTTTTGGTTGTCTCGAAGGGAAACTTCCTTTTACTCCTTTCCTTCCAAAGCAATCTCATTTAGTTGTCTTTCTGTAATAAGGTACTAAGGAATCAAGCTCCAAACAATGGGAGGTGAGCAGACAATTCAGACTTCACACAGAGATTGGTGGGTGAATACGTGAAAAATACTGAAGAGGCACTGGAAGTGAATATTTCCAGCCAATGTGAGAGAGAACTGAATGGATATTTAGCTAGAGGAGGGATTGAGGTGTACAATAGAGGGCAGTATAGGGTCAGAGGGATTGGCCACAATGGCCTCTCCTGGTCCTGCTTGCTCCTTCATTCCCATTAAAATATTTAGACATCAACAGCAAATTGATAATTGCTGTAGTTTTACTTTCTTGAGCTCTGTGTGTGCAGGCAGTCTTGAATTTGATCCATTGTTACTAAATTAGAATGGGACACTTCAGTAAAAAGATAATAAACTCTCATTCTCTGCATCATAAACTCAGTCCCTGCCTTAGTGCAATGGTTTCAATGTGGAGTGCACAATATAACCATTCAGCTGATGGCCTATAAAACCTTCACTGCACATTTGAGGCTTTGCTGTCTATAATGACAATGGCATGTTGTAAGATGGGAGCTTTGTGATAAGCCCAGCTGATCCTGTTCAAGCTAACATCTTCCGAGGTGCATAGTGATGTCCCAATTTCATCAGTAGAGGGCAATAACATTCAATCCTCAGATAAGAGTTATCACCAATTCGACTTAAGTACCAATATCAACAACGTTTGATTGGCTACTGACACATACACAGTGTGTGTTGAGACTGAAACCTTTGCCAAGTAGCATGATAGACCTCCACAATCCCCACCCACAGCAGATACCTTGCCTTTCTGTCTTTACTGAGTGTGTTGTGTCTGTTGGTGCTCACTGTAAGATTCTGGTTGTTGATAGGTGGAATTATTCTGTTTGGGGCATGGAAAGTTTCAAGGGAAATTTAACAGAGACGTTCAAAATGCTGAAAGGTTTTTGGAGAGCAAGTAAACAATTCTGTTGGGGTCGGAATATCAGAGGACATAAATTCAAGGTGATTGATAAGGGCGAATGAGGAAGATGATTTCTGTAAAAGCCAGTTGCCATGGACTAACGAAAAGGATGGTAACCTTGAAGGAGAATTGAGTAGTGTATGTTTGAAAAGAATAGAATTGTAGAACAATGGGGACAGAGCAAGGGGCATGCAGTTAATTTGATAGTCCTTTCATAGACACAATCAACTCAGTGGCTTTGTTCAGAGCTGCATGAGTCAATGGCAGCAGCCTTTATGCCCACCCCATCCCCAACCTCGCTCCACCTCAATACCTCCACTTAATAGCCCTGCATTTCTGGACTCAGACACAAAGTTCACAGATTTTACTTTGCTTTGCCAATTTAATCTCCACAGGTTGAAGGGGCAGTAAAGAAGCAACTGTTTGAAAACTCAATTCCCTTTTGCTTCTGTCGGTGTCTCACAGCCTAAGATCTGTATTCCAATACATTTGCAAATGTGATGAACAAATATTAGTTACCCAGGTAATCTGATTGTTCTGATATTTATTGAGGAACGGGTTTTGTCCTGGAGACCTCCCCTGCTCTCCTTCAAATAGTGGCCAGGAGATGTTTCACAACCACCTGAACTGGTAGACAAAACTGTTTAACATCTCAACCAAAAATAGTCATTTCCAACGTTGCGGTGCTCCTGAGGTACTGCACTGGAGTGTCAGCTTCCTACAATACAGCATGACATACTCGTGGCTGAGGTGAAGGTTTATTCTCCATCATCATCATTCCCTCCCAGTTATTTTATATGGTTTATGAACTGTCCACTGAAAAGCGTTCATGGTGCAACCTTTATGTCAACTGTGCTGAGCAATTATTGCTGCACCTTTCCTTCTTCCAAAATTGTCCTTGTTTTTGCTCTTCCTCTTTTCAACAATGTCATCCTGATACTGCTGAAAAACTACACATTTTGTGAAAGCTCTTTGCTGTGCACAATCAGGACATTTTGCAAGATTATGAAGGCAAGCAAAAACATGCACGAGTGGAGAATGCCAATTGATTGTCATGTGGAGGCTGATTGGTAGATGTATTGACATGGAGAATACACCCATTAATACTGATTGACAGGTTGATTGATTGATTCCCAGGATCTTGGTGTTGTCCCAGTTGAAGTCGTGGTTCTCCTTGTCCATGTGGATTGAGATGAGTGAGTGAACACCAACTGGCTACAAAAAGACACGACCAATACTCACTCGTCTCAATCCACACAGACAAGGAGAACCATGACTTCGACTGGGACAACACCAAGATCCTGGGGCAGGCTAGGCAGAGACAAGCACGAGAATTCCTGGAAGCATGGCACTCCACGAAGCATGCTATTAATAAACACATTGAGCTCGACCCCATATACATTCCGCTACGGACGAAACCCGGAAGTGAGGCAATCCATCACAACGGACCCCAGAGTTTAAAAACCAGGCGGGAAAACGCACCGACGCTTCATCAGAGGCTGCACTGAGGATGGTACCCAGCACGGTAATGAAACGTCTGCGGAACAACAAAACAGCCCGGCGAGCCAACCAACCTCAAGATTCCTGTACATGCATACTCCTGATTTCCATTGGTAGCCAATTTCTCAACTGTTATAAAGTCATTGAGTCACAGAGATATACGGCACGGAAACAGACAGTTCGATCCAACTCATCCATGCTGACCAGATATCTTAATTTAATCTAGTCCCATTTCTCAGCGTTTGGCCCAAATCCGTCTAAACCCTTCTTATTCACATACCCATCCAGATGTCTGTTAAATGTTGTAATTGTACCAGCTTCTATCACTTCCTCTGTCAGCTCATTCCATACATGCCCCACCCTCTGCGTGAAAATGTTGCCCCTTAGACCCCTTTTAAATCTTTCCCCTCTGCCATTAAAAATATGCCTTCTAGATTTGGACTGCCCCACCCCAGGGAAAAGACTTTGTCTATACTCCCTACCCATGCCCATCATGATTTTATAAACCTCTATGAGATCACCCCAAAGTGTCCACACACCAGGGAAAATAGTTCCATCTTATTCAGCCTCTCCCTGTCGCTCAAACCCTCCAAACATCCTTGTAAATCTTTTCTGAACCCTTTCAAGTTTCACAACATCCTTACTATAGCAGGGAGACCAGAATTGCACACAGTATTCCAACAGTGGCCTAACCAATGTCCTGTACAGCTGTAACATGACCTCCCAACTCCTACACTCAATGCACTGACCAAGAAAGGCAAGCGTACCAAATGCCTTCTTCTCTATCCTACCTACCTGTGACTCCACCTTCAAGGAACTATGAACCTGCACTCCAAGGTCTTTTTGCTCACAACACTCCCCAGGACATTACCATTAAGTGTAAAAGTCCTGCCTTGATTTGCCTTTCCAAAATGCAGGACCTCACATTTAACTTTGGAATTTCAGCCCTGAACCTAGTAATCTTTCTACCACATTCTTAAGGTACTGTTCAAAACCTGACTCGCTCCTCTGAATATTTCCTTAGCAGTTTTGTGTCAAGTTTCCTGTACTGCTGTGAAGCATATTGGGATGTTTTGCTATGGTAAAAGTGCTAAATCAATGAAATTACTATTGTTGTTCCTCACCTCTGCTGTAAACATGCACATGTGTAGACACTGAGTGCAGAGAAGATAGACTTTGGATGTCCATCGCGCTCCATGCTCAAAGAATCTACTGTTGTGCATTACCTGAGCCCATTCTTGAAAAAGTTGGACCCGAAATTGCTGTACTGCAGGTAACTAAGAACCTGCACCCCAACAAAGACTCAATGCCTTCAGGACCCACCGGTTGATGAGGGGGCAGAGTACAGGGAGCGAAGCAGTTAAAAAGATCTTTTTCATTATCCTTTTCTAGCTCAATCATTATTGCTCAGAACTGTGAAAGAAGCCGGAAAAGTTGAAAATGGCATTTGCAGAAATTACAGCCTTAAATACCAGCTACCATCTGGTGTCTAATCTCACCCAGTCACATGCAGATTTTGTTTTTTTTTTCCCCTTTGCTCAACGAGCTCTCAAATTTATGAATTTCTTAGTTCCCAAGAACTGCTGGTCAGTTCTAATGTTTCTAATGTGTGGAGTTGCAAAGGTCCAACTGTCAGGAAATAGCTTGTAAAATTCATTAGTGTAGCTCCTCCTCCTCATACTCATCCTCCTTTTCAAAGGTAACATGCAGCGTTAACACCAGAGTTAGACAGGAAAGTTAACACTGTTTCACCCAGATATTGCAACACCAGGAGAATGGTACTAATGACTGCACTGAACAGACAGCAACGTTGGGTGCATATCAATGCCTTCAGCACAGCAGACAATGATGCATATTCTACACAACTTGCACAGTAAGCCAGCAAATTTGGTGAACATTTGGACAAACACAGTTGAAACTTCCACTTTTAGCTCAAGATAGATGCAAACAACAAAAACCATCTTAAGCAATCCATTCAGACTAGATCTTTGAAGATAACAAGCATGGGGCTGGATGAACACAGCAGGTCAAGCAGCATCATAGGAGCAGGAAAACTTGACGTTTCGGGCCTAAACCCTTCATCAGAAATGGGGGAGGGGAAGAGGGTTCTGAAATAAATAGGGAGAGAGGGGGAGGCGGATAGAGGATGGATAGAGGAGAGGATAGGTGGAGAGGAGGCAGACAAGTCAAAGAGGCGGGGATGGAGCCAGTAAAGGTGAGCGTAGGTAGGGGGGTAGGGAGGAGATAGGTCAGTCCAGGGAGGACGGACAGGTCAAGGGGGCGGGATGATGTTAGGAGATAGGAGGTGGGGGTGTGGCTTGAGGTGAGAGGAAAAACAGGTTAGGGAGGTGGAGATGAGCTGGGCTGGTTTTGGGATGCGGTTGGGGGAGGGGAGATTTTGAAACTTGTGAAATCCACATTGATGCCATTGGGCTGCAGGGTTCCCAGGCTGAATATGATTTGCTGTTCCTGCAGCCTTCGGGTGGCATCACTGTGGCATTGTAGGAGGCCAAGGATGGACATGTCATCTGAGGAATGGGAGGGGGAGTTGAAATGGTTCGCGACTGGGAGGTGCAGTTGTTTGTTGCGAACTGAGCGCAGGTGTTCTGCAAAGCGGTCCCCAAGCCTCCGCTTGGTTTCCCCGATGTAGAGGAAGCCACAACGGGTACAGCGGATGCAGTAT
>JAHRHZ010000046.1:9492687-9553127 GCA_024137785.1 Ginglymostoma cirratum
GGGTCCCCAAGCCTCCGCTTGGTTTCCCCGATGTAGAGGAAGCCACAACGGGTACAGCGGATGCAGTATACCACATTGGCAGATGTGCAGGTGAACCTCTGCCTGATGTGAAATGTCTTCTTGGGGCCTGGGATTGGGGTGAGGGAGGAGGTGTGGGGGCAGGTGTAGCACTTCCTGCGGTTACAAGGAAAAGTGCCGGGTGTGGTGGGGCTGGAGGGGAGTGTGGCGCGGACAAGGGAGTCGCGGAGGGAGTGGTCCCTCCGGAAGGCAGATAAGGGTGGGGAGGGAAAGATGTCTTTGGTGGTGGGGTCTGACTGTAGATGGCGGAAGTGTCGGAGGATCTCCAGCATCTGCAGTACCTTTTATCTCTAGATCTTTGAACAGTTTTGTCTGTTTCTGTATATTTACTGAATTCATTTTAACTTGTCACAATCCCAAAAGGGTTGCTATACTAAGAATGTTATTAAACTGGAAAGGGTACAAAAAAGATTTACAAGGCTATTACCAAGACTGGAGGGTCTGAGTTATAAAAAGAGACTGGATAGGCTGGGATTTTTTTCCCTGAGGGTGACCTTATAGACGTTTATAAAATCTTAAGGGGCATAGATAAGGTGAATAGCAAAGGTCTTTTCCCCAGGGTAAGGGAATCCAAAACTAGAGGGCATAGGTTTAAGGTGAGAGGGGAAAGATTTAAAAGGGACCTGAGGGTCAACTTTTTCATGCAGAGGGTGGTCCATATATGGAACGAACTGCCAAAGGAAATGGTAGAGGTGAGCACAATTATAACATTTAAAAAATATTTGGACTGGTACATCAATAGAAAGGCTTGAGAGGGATATAGGCCAAATGCTGGCAAATGAGAGTAGATTAATTTAGGATATCTGGTCAGCATGGACAAGTTGGGCCAAAGGATCTGTTTTCATGATTCTATAAAAGGATAAAATGCTGGAAATGCTTGCATGATATACATGTCAACGAGAGACAGGATTAACACTTCAAGTCAACATTTCATCAGAACTGGAAACAGTTTAATTTTTTTAAAAAGTGAAACACTGTGGATGCTGAAGATCTGTAATGAAGCAGAAAATGCCGGAAATGCTCAGCAGATCAGAGAGCATCTGTGGATGGAGACAGAAACAGTTATCTTTTCATTGTGAAAATACTTTCATTTAAATCTGTCATGGTACATTGTGTTAAGTCATACAGAACAAGCTTCAGACAGAAGGAAAACAGCCCCAGAGATGGAAAGAAAAGGAAGCAAATCCTGTCCCTCCAACTTCATGAGGCATTCAGTCCAGTGTTCCCAAAGATCTGTGCATTGAAAACCAACCTTTTCTTTTATTCACTCACAGGACACTGGCGTCGCTGTCTGGCCAGCACTTATTGCCTGTCCCTTGCTGCCCTTGTATGGCTTGCTGAGCCATTTCAGATGGCAGTTGAGAGTCAACCACATTGCTGTGGATCTGGAGGCACATGTAGGTCAGACCAAGCAACAATGTTAGAGTTCATTCCCTAAAGGACATTGGTGAACCAGATGGGTTTTTCTGACTATCTGCAATGGTTTCATGGTCATCAGTAGATTCTTAATTCCAGATTTGTTTTTATTTGAATCCAAATTCCTGTTCAGTCACATAAAGAACCTTGGCCAAATCCCAAGGTGGACATCATTCTCAAATCAAGGGACAGCTGATAACATCTAGAGCCAAGGGAAAGGTTAGGGTCCAAATGGAGAAGAAAAGAATGGAAGTGAAAGTCTATGGACAGAGAATGGGGGGAATTAACTGAAAAAAGGGGATTGCCAATGGACCAATAAAGAAGCAAACAATGGTTGGAGAGGAGGTGTAAATAGTTCAAGCAGTAACCACACCAGCAGCTGCTGGTGATGTGAAGCTGGGCATTGAGTTTGGAAGACTAAGTGATCTCAAGGAAAGAAGTGTTGCTGTCCCTCAAGCTTGCAATGAGCTTCATTGGAACAGTGTAGGAGGCTGAGGTAAGTGAGGTGAGAATGGGAATGGGGTCAGCAATTCAAAACATTTATTGAAGCATCCGGCCTATTTTTCGTTTTCTCTCTCTTCCCCTGCCACCACCAATGCTGGATGTTACCAGCATTTACTGTTTTTATTTCACATTCCCAGGGTCAAGAAATTTGCTCCGGTTTGTGGCTGTTTTTGCAAGCGGGCGAGAGTGCACAATGCAGTCCATTACACCAAAGCCATTTATGTGCTTATGTGACTTATTCCTGTGAGGGACAGTGAGTGCTATTATTTGTTCAGTAGAACCATTAGTGTCATTCTGTCCGGCAGCACTGCTGCTGTGAGTTGACTGGAGAAGTGTTTATTTCCTGCAATCTGGGGTTAATCAGAGTAGTTTGGAAGGGATCAAGAAGTCAAATCATTCTATTTAATTACAGGAATATTGTGCCTGACACCACCTTGTGGTTCGGACAATTGAAAAGAACATCTGGACAGTAGCCTACGGAAATGTAGTCAGTCTGAAGCTGAGGAAATGTAGCAAACTCACAGGAACAACACTCTCTGTAAGAAATAATGAAACCAGACTTGAAAGGGTTAGCTCAGTGTTGGAGTTTTGAATGAGAATTAGAATTAGGTTTATGGTCACATGTACACAAATAAAGGGATACATGAGTATAGTGAAAAACATACAGTCACTGTTTCTGACGCCACCTTAGGTACAAAGATACCTAGGTACAAAATCTTATGTATAAGTGAGAAAAAAAAGGTAAAAGTTCAGTGTTACAGTCCTAAAGTTCTAAAACAGGAGTCCACACAGGGCTCCACCTCGAGTCTGAGAGTTTGCCCTCGGCTTCATTGAGGCTAGGTGTAATTTTGATATCTAGAAAAGAAGAAATTTGTAATTAATGTAAAAGATTGTCTGTCCTGTGCAATGTTCTTTACCTGTTTAATGCTTATTTGGTTCCTGACTGTGTTAAAGCCTTAGTCGTAGTCAAAAGAGCTGAGATCCAGAGGAGTGGTGAGATGACAGTTCTTGACATCAAGGCAGTATTTTACCGTGCGTGGCATCAAAAGGTACAGAGAGAGAAATTACAGGTCCAGGTGCCACTCGTGGCCTGGGTTTCTGTGCCTCCCCCTCAACAACCGGGCACTAAGGCTCAACCTGACCCAATCACAGCAGACCCCTAGACCTCTGGGTCCTGGTTGTTGGGCCCTGATGTACCCCTATCCCAAATCCTACATGTCATAGATGTCCCACCATAGTCAACCTTTTTTCATCATGCTTCAATTTCTTTGCCCAACTGTAAACCAGAAGTGTCACTGTTGGCTGCCAGAAAGACATTGTTCTCCCCTACCAGTGGTGAACTCCAACAGGTTTGCTGCTGGTTTTCTGGGTTGCTGTGCAAGCTCCATCAATGAGAGGAACTAGCACTGCCAGCACAGGCAACCAGTTACCCAAAAGCAGGCAGAGACATACTGATAATGTCAACAGACTAGTAATCTAGAGCTCCGGGGTCACATTCTGTGAAGATGGGCTCAGATCCCATCATAGCAGAAGATGAAATTTGAATTAAGGAAAAATAATCTAGAATTAACAGGTCGTCTTATGTCATCATAAAACACCCATCTGGTTCACTGTTGCCTTTTCAAGAAAGAAATCTTCCATCCTTACCTAATCTGCCCCACATCTGAATCCAGATTCGAAGGAATGTGTTCACTCTTAACTGCCTTCTGATTTCACTCAATAATCCACTCATTTGTATCAAACTACTTAAAAGTCTTAACAACAAAATGAAAATAATTAAATTACCCAGCATTAACACTGACACCCGAAACGACAATAGCAAACACAGCAAGGTCCTTTTTAGAAACACCTAGGGGCTTCTGCCAAGAGTGGGACAGCTGTCCCACAGAATAGTCAAGACGCAGCCTGAAATATTCAAATTTACAGAATCATACTCTCCAGCCAAAGCCCCAGACACTGCCATCACCATTCCTGGATCTGCCCTGTCCCACCAGCAGGACAGACACAGAAGATGATGGTGGCAGTGGTGTACAATCAGGATGGAGTTGCCCTGTGAGTACTCAACATTGATTCTTAATCCGATGAAATCTCATGGCATTAGGCCTGCCTTGGACATGGAAACCTCCTTTCAATTCCCACCCATGCCCTCCCCATCTCCCCCACACCCCCTACCTTCCCTCGGCTGTTGAATAAGTACTCCGCCATGTCAAACACCACTTGGAGGAAGCACTGAGGGTAACAAGGGTACAGAATATATCCTGAATGTGAGTGCTCAATGTCCATTGCCAAAAGTCGCTCAGCCTCACCACATCCTAAAGGACATGGTCTGCAGCAGGTGGTGATAGAACCAGCAAAAGGAAAAAGTCAATTTAACCTCATCCTCACCAATCACTCTGCCCTGGACATGAGTCCATTCCTGACAATGTTATTAGGAGTGACAACACCAATCACTGTGGAGATGAACTGCTGTCTTCACTTTAAGGGGACCCTCAGTCATGTTTTATGATAGTACCACTATGCTAAATGGGACAGACATCAAGAACATCTAGCAACTCACAGCTGGGCAAGAAATGCTGTGGGCAGGGTTGTATTTAACCACAACCTGTAATCATGGCCAGGCATATGCCCCATCATACCATTACCATTAAGCCAATAAATCAACTCTGGTTCAATGAAGACTGCAGGAGGACATGCCAGGAGCAGCACCAGGCATACCTAAAAATGAGATGTCAGACTGTTGAAGCTACAACAGAGGACCACGTGCGTGCTAAACAGCATACACAGTAAGTGATAGGCACAGCTAAGTGATCCCACACCAACAAATCAAATCTAAGTTCTGCTGTCCCATCACATCCAGTCATGAATGGTGATGGACAATTGAACAACTCACTAAGGGTGAAAACTCCACAAATATCTCCATCCTCAAAGATGGATGATCCCAGCATGACAGTGCAAAAGACATAGCTGAAGTATTTGCAACAGTCTTCAGCCAGAAGGGCCAAGTGGATAATCCATCTCAGCCTCCTCCTGAAATCTCCAACATCACAGATGCCAGTCTTCAACCAATTCAATTCACCCTACATGATATCAAGAAACAGCTGAAGTCACTGCATGCTACAACATCTATGAGCCCTGACTAAATTCTAGCAATAATAACGAAGATTTATGCTCCAGAACTGGTCAGACCCCGAGCCAAGTTATTCCAGTACAACTACACTACTGGCATTTATTAAACGATGTGGAAAATTTCCCAGGTATATCTTGGACACAAAATGCAAGACAACTTCACCCTGGCTAATTACCACCCTAACAGTCTACATTTAGTCATCAGCAAATTGATGGGTGTTATCAATAGTATTATCAAGCAGAACTTACAGAGGCATAATCTGCTCACAGGCACTCAGTTGATGCCAGATCACCTTGGCTCCTGACTTCATTTAGCCTTGTTCTAAACATGTACAAAAGAGCCAAACTCTACACATGAAGTAGAATGATATCACTTGACATATTATAGAATGACAAAATTGCAGTGGTGCAGAAGGAGGTCCTTCAGTCCATTGTGTTTACATCACTCTTAGTGCCAGTTTTCTGCCTTTTCTTTTTATCTCTGTATACCATTTCTATCCAAATAACCATCCAACGCCCTCTTGAATGCCTCAATTGAACTTGCCTTCACCACATTTCCAGATAGTGCATTCCAGGCCCTAATTACATGCTGTGTGAAAAGGTTTTTCAGGCAGCAAATGAAAAACCTTAACTAAACTGGAGGCAATGGGAAATCTCTCTGCTGTTTGGAGTGATACCTAACACAAAGGACAGTGATTGTGGTTGCGGGATGTCAATCATCTCAACTTGACGCTAGTCCAGGAGCTGCTCAGTGTTATGGGCCAGACCAAACCCCCTCAAAATAAATTCAGAAGATAGTGTAGATCCTAACTTTCTCTTATTTTAAAGGTCAATGTAAGATGTTGCATTCCAGATGCAATTCAATTGGTCTCGATTTTGAGCAAAACATACTTTATTCATACGCTATAGTTAAAATACAACAAAAAAAAAGAAGAAATTTGAATAACTCACCTCTTTTGGAAAACTTAAGAGAATTATAGATTATTTTACTACTAAACAGTAACCGTTCCAATATAGTAACATCCCATAAACACACCCATGGCAAAAGGCAAGTTCAGAAAAATAGATTGTCTCACAAGCAATTCTCTTTTCCAGGAGGGAAAGACACATCAAGAGAAAACTCTGAGAGAGACAGAGTAGCAGAGATGTGCTGCATCTTCTAAACCCAGTTTCAAGACACAGCAACAATCACTACTGAAAAGTAAAACTAAAAATTCCTGGCTCTGTGGGAGCTTGACCCCACCCATTCAGGATGCTTCTATTGTTCCAACTTTAAAAAAAACCAAGGCCTCACAAACTGTTTGCTAAATTGGATCCAAATAGACAGCTCAGCACTTCCGTCTTAAAACCACTCTTCATTAAAAAAAGGGACAAAATACACCTCTTCCAGTCATAGTATTACCACATCAGTGTAGATATTTTTCACCAACCTGTTCAGGACCACCTCTAAAGCAGGTGGAACTTGAACCCAGGCCTCTGGACTCAGGTAGGGACACTAACTCTGCACCATAACAGCTCTAGCTCCTAAGTGTCAAGTCCTCAGCTCAACCATCTTCAGCTGTTGCATCAATGATTTCTCTCCATCCTAAAGTCAGAAGTGGGAATATCTACTGATGATTGCAAAATACTTGCAACATTTGTGACTCATCAGATACTGAAGCAGTCCATGCCTATGTGCAGTGATACCTGGGCAACATCCAGACTTGGGTGAGAAGTGACAAGTAACATTCATGCAACACAAATGCCAGTCAATTACCACCTCTAACAAGAAAGAAACTAATCATTACCCCTTGATAATCTATGGCATTACTATTACTGAATTTCCTACTGTCAACATTTTGGGAGATTAACCAGAAACTGAACTGGACTAGCTATATAAATCTTGCAATAAAGTGTTGCCACTGAGATGAGGCAAAATTTCTTCTCTCAGAGGACACTGAATCTGTGGAATTATTTACCACAAAAAACTGTAGAAGCTGGGTTATTAAGTATATTCAGGGCTGAGGTAGACAGGTTCTTAATCAGTAAGGCAAACAGTCTTCACATGGAGCCAGGTCCCACAGGTCAGAAAAATGTGACTAGTCCTTGTGACGAGCTAATCGTGTTTGAATCAACGACTCCTTTCTATCACCTTTTAACATAATAAAACTTCCCAATGTGCTTCACAACAGCATTGTAAAATATATGCCACAGAAGAAGATATTAGAGCTAACAGCCAAATGACCAAAGGGGTGGGTTTTAAGGAGTATCAGAAAAAAGGTGAGTGGAAGTAATGAGGTGGAGATTGTTAGGGAGGATATTCCAGAGTTTAGGCTCCAAGCAGCTGAGGGTACAGTCACTGGTGGTAGATTAATTAAAGTTAGGGATACTCACGATACCATAATTAGAGGAATGCAGAAATGACAGAAGATTGTGCATTTGGAGATTACAAAGATGGACAGCGGTGAAGCCATGAAGGGATTTGAAAACAAGGAGGGGCATTTTAAAATCAAGGTGGTGCTTGATCGGAAGCCAGTTCAAGGCAGTGAGCACAGGAGTGACAGAGGAACAGAATTTGGTATACATCAAGACATGAGCAGCTGAGTTTTGGATAAGGGTACAGTGTCCATTTTGTATTTCCATTGGTGCCCTGAAACTTGAACTGTCTGATTCTGAGAACCAGTGACAGCTCTGAGAATGCCAGAATGTTATAGAAATATGACTACGTTTTTTTTAAAAAATCTCATTACTTTAGTAATCATCAAAATCAAACCTGCAGATCTATCATTTGCAACAATGTTCTCCCACTCTTTATTACATCACATTTGTTAACAGTTGCTGCAGATTAAAAGAGGACATCTTTATGATAGAATTATCTGAGGGGAAAGTGAATAAATGTCCTATTAAGACATCATTGGATTAACAACAGGGAGCACATGTCATGACAGCTTAGTAACTAACTAGATTGGCAAGGGACCAGCTTGCTGTTTCTTGCTCTCTAGCTTTATAATGCCAATAAAATGACACCATATGTGCACTAAACATGATTGCGCTAGGGATTTAGGTTAACAGACTAGATTATCACCTCTATCCAACAAGCTAGTGGGGTGAAAGACTTCTTTGGTGAGGTCTGTCCTTCTTGTCCTGCAAACCACTTTTTCACAAACATTACAGAAATGTAAGTTTCTTGTGGAGAGTTTAATGGACATTGACCATTTTGAGATGCATTGCCTATTTTCTGTTCTTGAAGTGCTAAATTATTACCTTTGTATACAAGCTATTAATCTGGGGAGGTTCAACCCAGTTCCTACAGCCACAAACTAACTGAGGATATGATGCCAAAATTGAATTGCTACCTGGAATGTCGGTCTGAGCATTGAGGAAGTGGAAAGTTGGGATAATATTGCATTAAATGATGGATATGAAGAAGTTAATCTAAGATCTTAATTGAAGCACCACCCAATCTGATACGTATCAAAGACACTGGGTGAAATTTCGGGCTGTCAGTCATTCAGTTTGGAGTGAGGTAGAGGCTGTCACTATTTCTTGATGAAGGCACAAGTACCTTACCTAGCCTGTACTAGTAACAATTCAAATGCCTAAGACTTTCTGTAATGTGTATATGGTTACTATGATATAATAAACTACTGTTCAGCTGAGATTTACTTTAAAATGGATAACTCATGGACAGCCCCAAAGATTAATCCTAGGGTGTCAATTATTTCCTATCCACATGGAAGACTTGGGGTGGGAGGCAGAGTGTCATGTATCCAAATTTGTCAAGGATACCTAAATAAACAGGTTTGCATGATGTGATCAGGGCATAAGGAATCTGCAAAAAGGGGCATAGATAGGTTGAATGTGCTCGCATAGAGCTTAATGTAGGAAACTGTGAGACTATGCACTTTGGTATGAAAAATCACAAGGCAGACTATCATTTAAATAGAGAGAGACTCTAAAAAATTACAGCATAGAGGGATCTGGGTGGCCTTGTGCATGAAACACTAAAATAGTTAGTATGCAGGTGCAACAGGTAAATAGGAAGGCAAATGGAATTTTGTCCGTTATTACTCGGGTTTGGAGTTTGAATATAATCATGACTTGTTACATCGGGACAGGTGTTTGTGAGGTCACACCTTTAGTACTGAGCACACGTTTGGTCCCTTTGGCAATGTCTCTTACCAAGTGCGACATAGTTAACTAGTCTTAAGCTAATGTAACCTGCTGTCAGGTATGTATAATAAACATATTTTTATTACTCAAGTATGTGCCAAAGACATCTTAGTGGTTAATCATCCATCACTTGATACAAGTAAGCCCCACTGACAAATATTGCAACAAGGGTTGTTGACAGCATAGCTAGCCAAAGGAAATCTAGCAGAACAAGCTTCAGGCATCTCTTCAATAATGGTGGCCTGCAGCAAGAGACAAAGTGGCCTGTTGAAAAATAAAATGGCAATGTAGAACCAAGGAATGAAAAAAGCCACCACATGAGTTGCATTCTTCTTTGGAGATTTTGTTTTACTCAGCACAAGGCAAGCAGCTATATATCAGCACCTTAGCAGTGGGGAATCATACCATTGTTTGGAATACTTATGTATGCATTTTGTTTGTGTGATTATTGCATGGAGGAGTACATCAGCAGTGTGTGCAAGTTTCCTGCCATGACTGTGTTTGTCCTGGGAGTAATGCAGCTCAGAAGGTTGGAGTAGCTTGTTAGGAGAAATATAGTAATGGTGGTGCTGATGGAGGCCATTTGGCCCATAGTACTGACGCATGCCAATTAAAAGTTAGCCAACCTAGTGCCAGCTTCTAGATGTTGATTCATAGCCTGGAGGGTGAATAGCACATTTGAAGTGAGATGAGGGTTTTTGCCCCTCTTGCATTCCCCCTTACATTCCAAACCCCCAGCATCTACCAAGTGAAAATCCTTCTCCTCGCTTCCCTCTAATTCTTCTACTGCAGTGGTGTGTTTATGGAAGACACAAAGCTGAGTGGATGTGTGTGTTTTGAGGAGATGTAAAGTGCATTCAGGAGGATTTGGACAGAGTTAATGAACGGGCTAGAACATGGCAGATGGAATAGAATGTGAAAAATATGAAGTTAACCACTTTGATAACAGAAACAGATGCGCAGAGTATTTCTTAAGTGTTGAAAAGTTGGAAAGTGTAGATGTATAAAGAGACCTAAGTGTCCTTGTCGATCAGTCACTGAAGGCAGGTGCAGCAAGCTATTAGGAAGACTAAGGGAATGTTAACCTTAATTACAAGAGGATTTGAGTATTGGAGTAGTAAAGTCTTGCTTCAATTGTCTCGGACCTTGGCTAGACTGCACCTGAACTACTGTGTGTAGTTTAGTCTTTTTATCTTAGGATAGGCAATAAATACTAGCCTTGACACATCCCATGAATACATATTGTCAGAACTAGATGAGGAGGGATGAATCAGCTCCCATTTTTCTGTATCTTTCGGTCAGTCGCAACAAATATTTAAAATTATTTTTAGCACTCAGCGACATCACACTACAATAATTCATAGTACCAGTTAACATCATGGAGCCAATAATAAGGTTTTTTAGATGAAAAAAAGAGGAATTTTATTATTTTTTAACCCCGAAAAAAAATTATAAAATGCAACATCAAACACAGATGCACACAGATTTAAAAGGGGAGAGAGTCTAGTACAATAAGAAGATGAAGAATACATATTTTTAAACTTATTGAAGAATCCCTCAGTTGTTACGCTTGGACCTGAGACCATGGCTGTTTAGTTGATGTCTTGAATTCAGAGCAGTATCAAAATTTGTAGAGTTCTCCATGAATTACTGTTTTTTTTCTGATTTATTCTATGACTAGTGCCAGCTTTAGGGACATTGAGAAGGAAACAAGGAGAGGAAGTTGGTCTTTCACTCCTTGCTGTTACTAATAATTCTCCTCCCTTTCTCCTGCCTAAAAGCTGTTTACCTTAAATAAAGTTTGTTTATGTTACCCCCATGTCTGCAGTGCTTTTTTTCTGACTGGATAATTGGCAGGTGACTGTGTCTCAGTACAAGAAACTTTCAGAGAGGTGTAAATCAAAAACAGGAAACAAGGCTTTTTTTTCCTCGCACCTGTCTGATATTTGGTGCCTTTTGATGAAATGTTAATTTTGGTTCAGACTGTCTTTATCTCCCATACATTTCAACCTGGTCAAGTGACCACTTCAGCAATCTTAAGTCCATATTTCTTCCTTTTATAAACTATATTTTTCATGAAGGTCTCGGATATTAAAATCAGGTGATAATCTAAAACAATTGCAGGGACCATGACAGTGTTAAGTCACTGTTCAATGCGCATCCAATGCTGAACATGCCAACTTAGAATGAGCCTGAATGAACCCGCATACACAAGAGTTTGTACAGAGTCTGACATTTGGTGTGAAAGTCTAAAGTGACCTCAATGGCACTTCGGATCTCCCACCTCAATGGCGTGTGGCTCCAAATCCAGGCTGCACACCCTCTGTAGCAACAGCTCCAGTGCAAATGAAAAACCTGCCAACACCACAGTTTTACTATTAAAGAAACCCTGAGACTTTAAAGACAGGTAAGGCCACATTCAGTAAATCATTTTCTAGCATAAGCTGGTTCATTTGTGCCCAATGGCACTGCATAATTGTTTCAAATTATGCTTCAAAAAACCTGTTAGTTAGTCACCTCTGATACACTTTAATATGAAGCAATCATCGCTGAGCACAGTAGAGATCCTTCCCCTCCAGTAGGACATTTTTAAATAGCCTCTGTAATAATGGATGTGCCTGAGGGACTAGTTCACAGACAGCGAGATAAAAAAATCTAACACCGAAGAAAAATGAGAAGTGTTATATTTTTTCAATGAAAAACAGTGGCACTTCAATAGATTTTGAGGGGATGACGGCAGGGCTGCTCTACCTCCAATGATAATACATCAATCCTGTAAAGCATTTTGAAATCTTCAAACAGAATGCAGCAACTGTAGTAGAATCTAATTGAAAAGTGCTTCAGTTATGGATTGGAAACAGAAGATTGTGAAGCAGTGTGAAGTGAAAAACATTTGAAACGTTTAAAATGTGGCTGGATGCTGTAAGGGGAGATGTAACCTACTTTGGTGAGAGTGGACAATGTGAACTCTGATGGGCCAAATGGCTTCTAAAGCCTTGTTTTTCTTTTATTGCTCCTGTGGCCTTTACAATCCAGTGTCTGTTAAACTCTATCCCTTTATACCCCAGATATACATGTAATGATAACTCAATGAACTTACCACTGACCTTATGATCCAGAAACCTAAAGTCTAAAATTTAATTAAAGAACCAATTTCTTTTTAATCAACCTGTTCTGAGGTGTTACACTTCCCTTTATTGGTCAGTGCATTGTGTATAGGAGTTGGGAGGGTCATGTTCTGGCTGTACAGTACATTGGTTAGGCCACTTTTGGAATACTGCATGCCATTCTGGTCTCCCTGCTATAGCAAGGATGTTGTGAAAGTTGAAAGGATTCAGAAAAGATTTACAAGGATGTTGCCAGGGTTGGAGGGTTTGAGCTACAGGGAGAGGCTGAATAAGCTGGGGCTATTTTCTCTGGAGCAATCAGAGAGCTGAGGGGTGACCTGATAGAGGTTTATAAAATCATAAGGGGCTTGGATTGGATAAATAGATGAGGTATTTTCCCTGGGGTGGGGGAGTCCAAAACTAGGGAGTATAGGTTTAAGGTGGGAGGGTAAAGATTTAAAAGGGACCTAAGAGAATTTTTTTTCACACAGAGGATGGTGGGTATATGGAATGAGCTGCTAGAGAAAGTGGTGGAGGCTGGTACGATTACAATATTTAAAAGGCATCTGAGTGGATATTTAAATAGGAAGGGTTTAGAAGAATATTGGCCAGAAGCTGGCAAATGGAATTAGATTTACTTAGGATATCTGGTCGACTTGGACGAGTTGGACTGAAGGGTCTGTATCCGTGCTGAATATCTCTATGACTCGACTGAATGACACAGCGCTGAAGCAGGTGAGACTTGAACCTGGCTCAGAAGCAGGGACACTGCCCGTGCAGTTAAAGTTATTTAGTATATGAAGTGGACATTTTCCTCCCTTTCATACAGTTTTTTTTTAGTCTCAAAAAGGAGTCACTATCATTACCAGTATTAGCCCCCTCTAAGGTACAGATCTCAGTGAGTCAATAAACTGAGGGGCTGCTTGCTGCAAGTCTTTACTTTAGAAACAAACACATCTATGAAAATGTGGAGCCTGCGAGGAAAAGGTTAAAACATTACCTCCGGCCCCACAGTACTTGCAAGTTATTTTTCCCTCTCGCCGTTAAATAGAACGTGCTGCGTTGAACCCCATTCCGATGGTATTAACTGTTGGTAATGGTTTGTATAAAACTACACACGCTGAGGTGACAGCACAGACTGATTGCTGGGAGGGTGGGGTTACAAAAAATAAACAGAAGCTTCGGCAGGACTGAGATACCAGATAGCAAATGTTCAGCATGCTTTCTCCCTTTCTCTTTGCTGTCTCTGGCAGAAGCTTTTCAGGAAAGCCGCAGGTACTCAGGAACCCAGTGGGAAGGGAGGGGCGGGACAAAATAATGCAGCACTGACTTGCACTGACAGCTAAAGCAAATTACTAATGAAGCCCTATTTATGGTGTGTGTGTGTGTGTGTACGTCAGTGTGTGTGTGTGTGTGTGTGTGTCTCTGCAGAACAGCTGAAAGGTTCCAGAGTGAGAATTCTTAACAGTCTCCATTTGTTTTCACTCCCCAGGATACAAACAAAAAACAAAAAAAAAGGAAGAGAAACCTATTAGAGTAACATTTATTTGAAGTGAGTCTTCAAGAAGAGTCTGGTAAGACCGAATTTATTTCCTCTTTTTAAATGTTTAATTGCATTTCCATGGTAAATATATGTTGTAGGCTTTGTGAATCTGTTAGAAACTGTGTGCCTCTCCTACTGTGATATTTCCGAGCACCTGATCAAGTTGGTAAGGGGGGGGGAGGTTGGTGATGGTGAGGTGTCATTGCCATTTATCTGACCTTTGCTTCCCACTCATAATAGGTGATAACTGCATTTGTGTCATTACTGATGATGTATCTTTCAGCACTGACTTGTCTGCTGGGTGTAAAACAAGGAGTAGACTTCTCATTCCTGAGAACTGGCAGGCATTTGATGCCGACTAGTCCCCGTTTTATTTAAGCAGTATTTGTTTTTTTTTGCGTGTAACAAGCCTTTTGCTTCACTTTCCGCTCAGCAATTTGCAACAGCGATCTGATATTCAGTCACCTTGTTTGGAGGAGTGTGCGTTGTGGTTTGAAGTCAGTTTATTCGCTGTATTTATAATATTGTGCGCACGTATTCTAAGGATTACACTTGTGCCCCTCTCGTGAGGTTAGAAAACTCGCTGTAGACTGGAAAAGTGATGTTTTAACTTTGCAAACCAGTATGCTGTCTTTTGCTACATGTCTTGAAAATTACCCTTTTACAATGGAAAGAATATCCAGCAGTATGTATTTCATTTCAATCTTCCAAAAGATTATTGATAATCAGTTTTAAAGAAAGATGCTTCGAGTGTGATTCCAAGAAGGGAGTGTGGGCAGCTGTAAAAAGCTGGTAGTTCATGACAGACTTACGAATTGTCCCCTTTGTCTATCGTTTCTCAGACCTCAGTAATCTAAATACAGGGGCATCGCGTAGCGATCAGAATGGCTTAGTAACAACAACCGAACCTCAGTCTGTTGCTCTGTCAAGAAAAGCAATCTCGAAAACGGATTGATCACATTTTGAAATAACCCTCCTTTATATTTTCTTTACAAAGTAAAGCTCTGTGGGGAAAAAAATAGTGTCGAGCTACACAATGATTTCGCAAAACGTATTTAAAAATATGTTCAAAATTATATCACAAAACTTCAAAAAAGAAGGCACGTTTTTCACAAATTATTTACGAAAATTCCTGGTGTGTCGGCGGTCCATGGAGCATGCACAATGCAATACGCTGTTATTTCAATCAACTCTGCTCTTCATGTCTTTAAATAACAAAGGCACTTGCTTAACCCTTAAACACAGCTGAGAAGGCAGGGACAGTCTAAGGTCAAAACAAAGCTAAATAAACAACGGCGAAATATTTCACCTTGCCGCAGATTTCTAGGTGTGTATTTGTATTTCAGAGCGTGCAGAAGGTGTGAATGGGCTGGAGCTCACGCCTGATTCATTGTGTCATTGGCAGTGTTGTCAAGCGCGAATTGTCCAATCCACAGCGTTGAGCTCTCTCTGAGGAGGGTTGGATTGGAACAACTTCAGAGATGGGCCCAAATAGTGATATCCCACCACGCTTGCCGCCCTGTAGCGTGACTAGCGCCTACATTTTGTCCCATGGCTATTGACTTATTTTGTTACAGCTAAGTCGATTGTGGGCTACCCCGAACTTTCTGGCACAAGTTTGATTGTATGAAAGAGATGGGATAGCTAATGGCAGGCTTTTTAAAGAAAAAGAAACAAGCATTCTGTTCAACACCTCTCTCCACACACACACGTACAGAGACACAGAAATATGTTTCAGGTATAAGTCGTTCTGATGCTCCATTTACAACACGCACGAAGATGCTCCAAATAAAAACCGAAAGAACTGCGGATGCTGGAAATCAGAAACTAAGACAAAAGTTGCTGGAAAAGCTCAGCAGGTCTGGCACCATCTGTGCATAGAATTTAATGTTTTGGGTCGAGTGACCCTTCCTCAGAACTGAGCTGATGAGCTCTTCCAGCAATGCTGCTCAGTTTTGAGGAAAGGTCACTCCACCCGAAACATTAACTGTGATTTCTCTCCACAGATGCTGCCACACTTGCTAAGCTTTCCCAGCAATTTCTGTATTTGTTCCCGATAAATGTCGTTCTGTGTGAATCCGTGTACCCGGAGGCTGGGAGTGTGTTGCAACCTAGGATCGCTTATTGCAGCAGTTTTTTAAAAAATATCTTTGGTTGTGGTGGGATAGTAATCTAGGTAAAAGAGCACATATACTCCCAGAATTCAAATTTTTTAAAAAGTGATATTGTGGCTGATTGCACCCATACGACAATATTGCATTCAATATTGGTCACTGTACCTGTGATGTGGTATTATTTCCCTCGAGAGGGTGCAGCACAGAGCCAATACGGTGATGCTTGATCTTGTCAGTATAAATCATAAGGGACTGTGAAGGGAATTGAGCTTGTGTTTATTGGAAAAGAGGAGATTTTGATGTGGCCTCATAAACACCTCAAAAAATAAATAAGGGGATTGATGAGCTCACCCTGATAAAGTGTTCAGGTTCATGGAAAGCAGAGGGAATGTAAGTTTCAGATCTTAGGCGTTATTAGGACGGGATTGGAGACAAATGCATTTCACACATAGGGTTAAGCAGTGTGGATATTGCAGGAAGCAGCCCTTATTTACGTTTTGGGAACAAGTGACTAACGGTTCCCTGTCAATAATGTTTCCTTTAAGGTTGGTGTGAGGGCACAAGCTAACAAGGCAGTAAGATTGTAAACAGCAGGACACTAACAGGCTTCAGCTGTGACGTAAGCCTGTCTCAGAATTCAACCATTCAGAAGTCTTCATACTTACATAGCTGCTCTTGTTTTCCCAAAGGTTAGCCGTAAAGATGCATCCGACCTTCCCATCCGCCATTCTGCCATTCACAAACTTCAATTGCTGGTTTCCTCATTGGCTGAGGCCTAAGTTTAGATATAATAGCAACTGCAATATGCAAGAGATTGTGACTTTGCTGCTGAAGTTCTTGTGCAATTGTAAAGAATTAATGACTGTACACCTTGACACTCTCAAGCAACCGAATAACCTCAACTGATGGCAGGCTCTCCACTGAAAACTGAGGAGCACACACTGCATTGCATTGAAAAACAGCAAGCACCCGTGGACAAGAGGTAATGCCCACAAATTTTGACCACTGCAAACAGGATTTGAAGCTCAAAAGGCGATCCCTTACTTCAATTTAAAGAGCTCTGTTCAAGAGTGACAACCTAGTTCTTGGCCCATTCTCTGAAAATTCTGCAGTAAGAATCTGGGACACTTTTAGTCAATAAAAGCACTTTGCAAGCCTCCGAAATGTATTTACATGTCATTTCATATCAATGCAGCAGTTGAATACTCTATAAATACAGGAAGGATACTTGTATGTTAATGTCCCTATAAAGTTTCTTAGGATGCTGTTGCTATTAGTAAGAAAGCTACAGAGAGCTTATAACATAGAAACAGGTAAAATAAAACAAAAAATTGCGGATGCTGGAATTCTGAAACACAAACAGAAATTGCTAGAGGAACTGAGTTTGGCAGCATCTGTGGAGAGAGAAAACATTTCAGGTCCAGTGACCCTTCTTCAGAACAGAAACACATAATTTCATAGAATCCCTACAGAGTGGAAACAGGCCCTTCTGCCCAACAAGTCCACACTGACCCTCTGAGCTTCCCATCCAGACCTATCCCCCTATCACCCACCTAATCTACACATCCCTGAACACTACGGGCAATTTAGCATGGCCAATCCACCTGGCCTGCACATCTTTGGACTGTGGGAGGAAACCAGAGCACCTGGATGAAACCAATGCAGACATGAGGAAAATGTGCAAACTCTACACAGTTACCCAAGGGTGCAATTGAACCTGGGTCCCTGGCGCAGTGAGGCAGCAGTGCTAACTGCTGAGCCACTGTGTTGTTTTTGTTGGTATTTATATTCCACATGATCTTGTACCCACCTTTCTTCATCTGATCATATCTGTAAATTCTTCTATTTCTCCCTCATGTAGCTTACAAATCTGAGTACAAGCAAAATGAACAGAAAGAGATGATCATGGGCAGAAATTTACTGGTGGTGTTTGACGGTCCACCTCAAATCAAATCAGTAAAATGTTCATTGGAAGCCCATCCTGCAATCATTACATGCTGTAGGCGACTTAATTGGCTAACTGTGGAAACACCACTTTTCACCTGGGAGGTAGTCTTGCCCTGAGGAGCTGCCTGCCAATCTGCCTCCTCCAGTACTCTCTGGGCACTGCCAGGGCTGTGGGAAAAATGATCCTGGCTGCTGTTGAAAGATAAATCTCAGAGTTTCCAGGTGGGGAGAGATCCTAGAGTCCAGGGAGGGTAGGCGGGCTGTGCCAGGCTCTGTTCAGACAGATAGGTTGTGTGGAAGGAAGGGGTGAGGTGGCATTGGGAGTCCTGCCTCAATAAATGAAGGGCACCCACTGAATGATGACTCCCTCACTTCTTTCCCACCTTTCATTCATGTAGGCATTTAAAAACGTGTTGCCCACTCCCATCCAACTTCACACGCCAGCTATATTTTGGTATGACCTTTGTATTGTCAATTGAGCATTTCACACGCTGAATTGACCCTTAATCATCTCTTTAGGTAGGAAGGGTGTGCTATCAATTCCAGCATTGGCCCAGCTTCCATACTTGGGGGGGGGGGGGGGGGTGAAAGGTATTGATCTGATCACCTGCCCCATTTTACATGCTGTCCCCCATCAGAAACACACCCCAGGTGCGGGCACATAATACCCAGGTCCATGTTATCACCATGAAAACATGGGCATACTCAACAGGTCAGGCAGCTACTGTGGATAGGGGATCGGCATTGGCATTTTCAAAATTATGACCTTTTCTCAGAACCCAGAAAATGTTACAGGTATGCTGCTTCTAAACCACTGGAAAATCAGAAAAATAGCAATCAGTAAGGGTGGAAAGTAGCAATAGGGAGAGGTTTATGACAGGGTAGAGGGTAGATGAGATTAAGTGATATAAAAGATGGGTTAAAACCAATGGGAGATAGCAATGAGACAAATGTGGAATGCTAGATTCGGTCTCAACGTGGTCTAAATGGTCACTGCAGTGTGTAGAAAACAGAAGCCTCGAGAGTATGGGTAGGAGGAGAAGGTGTTTTATGGCTTAGGAATCCAGCTGAAGTAAAGCAGATGGACTCCAGTAGTGTGGACTACCCTACAGGCCGTGTATAAGTTAGGGGCAGTACAAGATGCAACCCACACCTCCTCCAGTTCCAGTGCCTATGGTGAACCTCAATGCAGGTGAACTGACACAAATAAAACAAATGGAAATCACAGAAAAAAGCTTAATTTTATTCATGCATTCATTTCACCCAAAAGCCTCGAAAGCCAATGTTTTATGTCTAATGCTGAAATTTAGTGTCATTTCAGCATTCTAACCTAAAGTAGAATCCCTTTCAGGCATGGCTGAAGACCAAATGCAAATATCGGAGAAAGATATTGACATTTCTTTGAAATAATTGGATAATGGAAATTCACAAGAAAATAATGTCACGTATAACTTCAGACAGAATGGTGTAATAATGTAGATGATAAAACAGGCAGTTTAACTATTAATATGACTGATGTGAAAGTCCAGATACATTACACTCGGCTTCAATGATGCTGGGTGTAGATACATTGACAATTAGTCACATTTAACAAGGTTACAAGACCCAAATTCTGGCAGTAGACTTCAGTATTGAATCAATTGCTTTTAATGGACATTAATGCTGCTTTAAGTAGACCTTACAAGCTATTGATTTACTGGAGACCACAGGTTTGGAATTCACAATTTTTTTTAGAATATACTTGTGCATCTTAGCTCCAACGAAACAGTCAGGGCATACAAGAAAATCATCAATGGAAGTAATAGTCGGTTAATACGAACCAAACAATTAAAGACGCGTCATTTATAGGCAGCTTGTACCATAATCAGGAAGAAATTCTGGCATAGTATCAGCATGTCTTTACCTAACTGTAGCTTTCAGTTAGCTGCCCTGATACCTCCTTACATGAATCAATGGCAGACTTTGATTGATAATGCTCCTGGGTAGGGTCTTGGGACATTTTTACTGCATTTCTTGTGAAGACCTTGGAGCAAGTCTTGCCACACTCTCCCTGATTTCAACAGCCTTCATTGATGATACTCTCAGTTGAACCACTCTCATCTAGCTTGTGCTTTACCACTCCACAACCTTTTCCCCTACTCTGTAAGGTGGTTTAGACAGCTTCTATGTTTTTTAATGGGCTATTTTCAAAATTGTGCATTGCGTAGGCACTCGATTCTGAGTAGCCGTTTGCAAGAAACAGAAGGATTCTGTATTCACACTTATGGCTCTTTCCAGTTACTTGTATGTACTTTAATTGACCTTCGCAAAGGGAAGATATGCCTTGTGCATCAAAATTCCCAGCTGTTGCTATGATGATGGCTTTCCTATTTATTGACCGAAACCAGAAACAAGAACACATAAGGCCATTCAGCCCTTTGATCAAGCTCCATTATTGACCAGCCTTCACTCCATATCCTTTGATACTCTGAGCTAATAAAAATCTGTGGTTATCTATTGTTATGGTCCTGGTAGAGACTGGTGATTGTTATAAAGAGAAATTAATTTTACACTGATCAGAACAAGATAATCAAATGACAAGATTGTACATTTCTAAGAATATTACTATAACAAACTAAAATAACTGTTCAATTAATCCCTATTTAATAGGTAACCAATGAATTAAAGTACTGGAAATATGTTCACAATTAATTTCTGAAACTCAAAACCCCATGCCATGTTTATACACTACACCACATACTCAATGAAAATATAACATCTGTACAAAGTCCCAAGACCCTCCCAGCTTTAACATCATGTCTTCCCCCTGCCCCAGCAGGATGAATCTTCAAGTCTTGTGGAGTCATGGTGGTGTCCCTTCCTTTGGGCCAGAAGACCTGCATTTCAAGTCCCACCTGCTCCAGAGCTGTGTCATAACATCTCTGAACAAGTTGATGAGAACGTAGTTTTAGGGGCTGTTGTGTGTACTGGTAGTGCCCGTACTTCTGAGCCAGGAGACCCAGGTTCAGTTCCTACCTGCTCCAGAGGTGTGAAATAACATTTCCGAACAGATTGATTGAAACAAGTTCCTTTTGGAAGAACTTCCCTCCACTCTCTCATTTACATATAATCAGATGGATTTCCTGTAACAGGGCACCTTTGATGATTCATTGACCTTTAACTTTACTCAAGTTTCAATTCTTCAAACAGAGGATCCACCCTCACCTGCTCCTTACTCTTGATTAACTCCAGTGTGGTCCTTTTTGGCTTCCTCTATGGCTTCCTCTATGGCTTCCTCTCTCTCTCTCTCTCTCTCTCTCTGTCTTCCTGTCTATCCAATATGGTCCTGTCTGGCATAGCAACTGCCATTGTGGGTCATCTTCCCCAAACCTCTCTCTGATGCTGATTTTCCCTCATTAATTGGGTGTGCTGTGACAGGAGAATTCCTGGCTCGACAAACTCAACTTTTCAAATAGCTGCCCAGAAGTCAGCTTTTTATTCGCGGTGAGGAAGTCTGGATGGATGACCACAGAAAAACCAAGGAGGCTGCCAGGTGCGGAAGCAAGCTGAGCAGAGAGCTTTCCTCAGAAATCTGGCTTTGTGTCCAAAGTTTAAAAGTGAAGAATAAAACATGAAAGACCCCCTCCAGCTACCAAACAAACCCTCCCTCCAAACAACCCTCCCATACCCTACATGCCAATCATGTCCGCCACCCATCCTCTATGTTCCCTCATGACCCTCATGCCATACCTGTTCCCTGTACCCACCCCATTGTCCTTATAGTCCCATGCCAACTCTATCATGCCAACCTATCTGTTATTCACCATGGGCAGACCTTAGTTTCACATGCAGCCATGTGGTAAAATAAAGGTCTGTTAAATAAAATTTAAGTACCTATTGCAAATGTCACTATGTCGAAAGGAAACTTCATTCACAAAAAAAATGCTTACTACATTTATATTTCATCATCTAAACAAAGCCTTAATAATTACTAACATTTAATTAAAGCCCATAATCCCTGATAACAACAAGCATTGGAATTCAATTTCCCACACCAAGCAGTCTATACGCACTTGTAGCCATCAATCGAGCTGAAATGGTGGCAGCCTGTTGTGATGATGGATGGTCGTGGCCTCAGTCTGGTCACACTAATCCAATAATGGAAGCTGTTTTAGGCTTATTCTGACAGACATTTTAACGTAGCGAGCTATCGTTATTTATAACACTTCAGACAAAATATTACAAGAAAGGTCTTTTAAATAACTTAACATTTCCCTTTGTCAGGTCCCTCTTGACACTTTTTGAAAAGCCCCTTTGGCAGTGCCTCTTGACACTTGTGACACCTTCATTTGACAGCTCCCCATGACAGCTTCTTTTTCCATTTCTGACAAGTCACTTTCACAGCTCCTGTTGATGCTTTTCATAAGTCAGTCATCAGATCCAATGAGCTTGTTAGTAATGAATTGATACACTTTTAACCCACATTAATGCCTACCGTTAACAATTCCAAAGGGAACCTTGCCTGCTCCAAGAGAACTTGACCTCTACCAAAGGGCACCTTAGCTTCCCTAAACATGTCCCAGGGCCAGATACAAATGAGCATCCTACGTCTCCAAAGTGGCATGTTAACTTTCTAAAGAGATGCTTAAAGTTCAGACCTTCTTTACGTGGTCTTCTCTGCACACTTCTTGGGTCCCCAAAATCCCACTTTAGTGGAGCTAGCTGACAATTTAATTAGCTAGCTGCCTTGCTAACCCTGTGTGCAGAAATTCTGACCCAAGCTCCTTCCTGCCTCTGTGCGAGTGGGTAGTGTCATGGCCTGTCCACCATGTTGCCATGGTGAAGAGGCCCTATCCGAGTGAAATTCCGGGCGTGAGAGTTTAAATGCAGGAAGAACAGCTACCTCCTAAAAGACCATTAAGACAGAAAGGGTTCAGAAGAGATTTACCAGGATGTTGCCAGGTGTGGAAGGCTTGAGTTATAAAGGAAGGCTGAATGGGCTGGGACTTTTCTCATTGGAAGATTGCAGGTTGAAGAGGTGACCTCATGGAGGTTTATAAATCATGAGGGGTATAGATAGGGTTATTGGTAGGTGTCTTTTCCCTAAGATGGGGGATTTCAAGACTAGGGGGCATATTTTTATGGTGAGAGGAGAGAGATTTAAAAAAAAGACATGAGGGGCGGAGGGTGGTTCGTGGTTGGAATGAACTTCCTGAGGAAGTGGTGGATACGTGCACAGTTACAACGTTTAAAGGACATTTGGATAAGTACATGAATAGGAAAGCTTCGGAGGGATTTGGGCCAGGAGCAGGCAGGTGGGGCTACATTAGCTTGGGATTACGTCCAGCTTGGACTGGTTGGACCGAGGGTCTGTTTCCATGGTCTATGACTCTAAACCATAAGAACTAGCAGAAGGAGTAGACAATTTGGCCCCTGTAGCCTGCTTTGCCATTCAATACAATCATGTCTGATCTCACTTCAGCCTCAACTCCTCTTTCCCGGCCACTCTCCACAATTCTTCAAATCATGACTAATTAAAAAATCTGTCTATCTCCTCCATAAATTTGCTCAATGTCCCTGCAATCCACTGTGCTCTGGGGCAGTGGTTCCGTACATTCACAATCCTTTGAGAGAAGTAATTTCTCCTCATCTCTGTTTTAAATCTGCTATCCTTTATCCTAAAATCTCTCGTTCTAGATTACCCCACAAGAGGAAACACTCTCTCTTTGCCTACTTCATCAATGTAATAATATATTTTGCATTCTGTTCTATCATCCTGATGTATTCATGCAAGGTATGATTTGCCTGGATAGTTGCAAAACAATACTTTTCACTGTATCTCGGGAAATGTGTCAATAATAATTCAAATCAACTCAAAATAAAATCAAATCGTCTTTACCATCTTCTACACTTCATTTCAATCTCCTGTTATTCTTCTAAACTCAAATGTTAAAGCTTGCACCTCACTTTCAATAAACTTTGACCTATGTCCCCAAGGTAATAAGGTCTCCAATCAGATTTCATAAGAGATCACACTGCTTCCTCCAATCAGTTCATGTTGTCTTCAATTAAATGAGACAGTTTAAAACAGGGATAAAAGGTACTGCAGATGCTGGAGAATCTGAGATAACAAGGTGTGGAGCTGGATGAACACAGCAGGCCAAGCAGCATCAGAAGAGCAGGAAAGCTTGATGTTTCGGGCCTAGACCCTTCATCAGAAATGGGGGAGGGGAAGAGGGTTCTGAAATAAATAGGGGGAGAGGGGGAGGCGGATAGAAGATGGATAGAGGAGAAGATAGGTGGAGAGGAGACAGACAAGTCAAGGAGGCGGGGATGGAGCCAGTAAAGGTGAGTGTAGGTGGGGGCGTAGGGAGGAGATAGGTCAGTCCAGGGAGGATGGACAGGTCAAGGGGGTGGGATGAGGTTAGTAGGTAGGAAATGGGCGTGTGGCTTGAGGTGGGAGGAGGGGATAGGTGAGAGGAAGAACAGGTTAGGGAGGCAGGGATGAACTGGGCTGGTTTTGGGATGCAGTAGGGGGAGGGGAGATTTTGAAGCTTGTGAAATCCACATTGATACCATTGGGCTGCAGGGTTCCCAAGCTGAATGTGAGCTGCTGTTCCTGCAGCCTTCGGGTGGCATCGTTGTGGCATTGCAGGAGGCCCAGGATGGACATGTTGTCTGAGGAATGGGAGGGGGAGTTGAAATGGTTTGCAACAGGGAGGTACAGTTGTTTATTGCAAAACGAGCGCAGGTGTTCTGCAAAGTGGTCCCCAAGCCTCCGCTTGGTTTCCCCGATGTAGAGGGGGCCACAATGGGTACAGCAGATGCAGTATACCACATTAGCAGATGTGCAGGTGAACGTCTGCTTGATGTGGAAAGTCTTCTTGGGGCCTGGGATGGGGCTGAGGGGGGAGGTGTGGGGGCAGGTGTAGCACTTCCTGTGGTTGCAGGGAAAAGTGCCAGGTGTGGTGGGGCTGGAGGAGAGTGTGGAGCAGTCAAGGGAGTCACGGAGAGAGCGGTCCCTCTGGAAAGCAGACAAGGGTGGGGAGGGAAAATTGTCTTTGGTGGTGGGGTCGGATTGCAGATGGTGGAAGTGTCGGAGAATGATGTGTTGGGGACCTCTCTGTCTCCATCTCGGGTAACCACCTAGAAACCGACATCCGTTTCAAGCCCATCAACTCCCACAGCTACCTAGAATACACCTCCTCCCGCCCACCTTCCTGCAAAAATGCTATCCCCTATTCCCAATTCCTTCGCCTCCGCCGCATCTGCTCCCAGGATGAGGCATTCCATTCCCGTACATCTCAGATGTCCTTGTTCTTCAAGGACCGCAACCTCCCCCCACCCCGCAGTGGCTGAGAACGCCCTGTTCTGTGTCTCCCGCATTTCCCGCAACTCATCCCTCACACCCCGTCCCAGCAATAACAACCAAAAAAGAATCCCCCTCGTCCTCACGTACCACCCCACCATCCTCCGGATCCAACGCATCATCCTCCGACACTTCCGCCATCTGCAATCTGACCCCACCACCAAAGACATTTTTCCCTCCCCATCCTTGTCTGCTTTCCAGAGGGACCGCTCTCTCTGTGACTCCCTTGTCCGCTCCACACTCTCCTCCAGCCCCACCACACCCAGCACTTTTCCCTGCAACCGCAGGAAGTGCTACACCTGCCCCCACACCTCCTCCCTCACCCCAATCCCAGGCCCCAAGAAGACTTTCCACATCAAGCAGATGTTCACCTGCACATCTGCTAATGTGGTATACTGCATCCGCTGTACCCGTTGTGGCCTCCTCTATATCGGGGAAACCAAGCGGAGGCTTGGGGACCACTTTGCAGAACACCTGCACTCTGTTTGTAATAAACAATTGCACCTCCCAGTCACGAACCATTTCAACTCCCCCTCCCATTCCTCAGACGACATGTCCATCCTGGGCCTCCGGCAGTGCCACAACGATGCCACCTGAAGGCTGCAGGAACAGCAGCTCATATTCAGCCTGGGAACCCTGTAGCCCAATGGTATCAATGTGGATTTCACAAGCTTCAAAATCTCCCCTCCCCCTACCGCATCCTAAAACCAATCTGGCCAATCTGCAGTAATATATTTGTTTTTAGAATTATTGAGATGGAGAGAAAGCTGGAATGTTGTAGAATTGAGAGGTTAAGTTAATCATTAAATCCCTTCAGATACACAGACCAAAACTCACATGCCACTAATTCAAATGCAATCTCTCAAATAAATGATATTAAAAGATAGATAAATCATACACCTTTCATCAGAATAAACTACGTCATCTTAACTTCCCTACAGAAGGACATATTCTTATTCTAGGTCCATAGTGCAGCATTCAAATATAAGGTTCAAAAGACTAAGAAAGAACATTAGATAAATTATCCTATGCTGAACAGATTGGTTTCAGCTTGGTTCAATTGTTTGCCTTCCGGCCTCTAATTCAGAAGGATGAACATTCAAGCTCGGCATTGGGCTCACAATCTAAGCATGATGCATTTGAGCAATTCTCAGGAAGTGTTATATTGTCTCATTTGTCCTTTCTTTTGATGGGTTATTAAAGAAACCAACTTCATAATTTGCTTTTTCCAGCGTTATCAGTGGTAATCGATGTTTACATGGCATGGTGTGATGAAAAGTGGAATGTTGCCTTGGTGGCCTGGCCAGTCTTTGTCACTCAATCCTAAGTAAAACAGTTCAACAAGTCAGCCATTGTTACTTCCTGTGCACAAGTTGATGTTCTTTTGCCTAAATAATTACAGCCACTGCACTACAAAATAATGCATAAGTAAAACATTGTGAGATGCTCATGAGAAATGTGATGAAGTACCATATCAATTCAAATCTTTCTCTTTTCTTTCATAGGTGACACCAAGCTTGGGGTTTGTAGCTTGTAGGAGGAAGGGAGAGTTGAGGGAGGTAAGGATTTTCATGGTTTAAGGTGCTGGAAAACGAATAGGCAGAAGAATAGAAGTTGATCCATTGTCACTTTGATGTTTGAATACAAGTGAGAACAGGAAGCCACTTTGTGACGAAAATAATAGGTAAAGGGCAGATTAGATTTTAAAAATTAAGCAACTTTTGCATGTTAAGAGATATTCACAAATGGATGTATGTATTTTTTTTTCAAAATTACAAAATAAACTTATTCAATTGCTTGACAAATTCTAATGTATTTGGAATACATATATAGTTGAAAAGTGCTTTAAGAATTTTGGTGTTTGGAAAAGGTGCTACATAACTGCAGAACTTTCTTTAAGCACCCCGTGGAGACCCAATAATATATGAGTAATGGCATCAGAGCGGAGCCAACTTTAAATGGCAATTAAACACTCCAACACAGCCTCCGTTTTTGTTTTATATGCTTGTTCCGCTTTTAATTAGTTTTACTCTTATTATTTTCTGATTGATCTAAAAAATTCCTCGCTCAATTTAATTCATTTTATGTCTGAACAAAGCCATCATTGGCCTGATTTCTTTTTCCTGGCTTTAACCATCCTTTTTGAAGCTGACTGCATTTTCATTAAACTGGTACAAGGGGTGAAAGTGGCCCCTAAAAAAAGATTTGGGTTCATTTTGCAATGAATTGAGTACCAGTACAGTATAGATTTACCCAGGCACATTGCAGATGTACTAAAACCAGGAAGGCTTGTCACTGAATGAATTATCATTTCATCAAATTCCCAGGAGCCCAATTGTGCTTAGATTAGATTAGTTGTCTCTCAGAAGGAAAAGGTTGAATGTCTCCAGTTTATTCATAAATCTGCGTGGAATGGATTTCAGGATTGCAAAAGAATCATCTTCTAATCACTGTCTGATGCTGACTCCTGGATGAATCATCCAAAACTTCAAACTGATGATGGACATAGTGTAAACTTAAGCAGATTGTTTGATTTGAACTGTGAGCATAGGCATTGAATGCACAGGAACAATATTAACTGAACTGAAACACAGCTGAAGTTCATCATTTCTGCCCTGACACACTTTAGAACAGTGGATATGCGGATAGGTCCCCAACAGAAGTAGTACTGAGGGAGTGCTGCATTATTCTTGGTGCTGTGTTTCAGGTAAGATCCAGGTTCCATCTGCCCTGTAAAGTGAGATTAAAATATTTCATGGCTCTATTCAAAGAGAAGTAGGAAAGTTCACCACTGTGTCCTTGCAAGTGTGTATCTCTCAACCAACACCACACAACAATTTGTCATTGTAATACTGTTTGTGGGAGCTTGCAGTGTGTAAATTGGCTTTTACATTCCTCAACATAATAAGGACAGCATTTCAAAAGTACTTCACTGACGGTCAAGAGTTTTGTGACATCCTGTACCTGTGAAAGGAACTATATGCGTACAAGTCTCTCTGTTTGTCAATTGACTCCTTGGTAAATACAGCAGGTAAATAACAGATTGAGAATGGGATTGGCAGTTCAAAGAATACGATGGACAAAATTGACCACATCAAACTGTGACAATAACTGGAACAGGTCCAGATTGTCCCATGCCAGAACCCACAAGAATGACATTGCTTCCATAGGCTGTTTCAATCATATCTGGAAGTGCCATGCAGAGACCAAAATAAAAGCACAAAGATAATACAAGAAGGAATGGAATCAGGAAAGGACATGTGACTATTCCATACACTAATCCCAATCAGCAATTTCACAAACACCAAACTATCCCTAAATAATTCTCAAAGGGAAAATAGTGAGAGTTTTCTTTTTATTTCTGCTGCTTTAATTACGTAATTTTATTCAGATAGTGTAGAAGGTCAAGCAAATTCCACATATTAACAAAGAAAATCCATAAAGCTATTTTTCTTTCCAGTTTTATCACATGCCTTTCTGTTATTAATTAAGAAGTGCAGACACAAATTTTGTGAAATGATGCAATAATTTGTTGCAGAGTGTACCAAACGAAGTTTGTACCTTTGAGGGCCCATGATGTCGTGCACACATTGGGCCCAGACATTGTTTGGGGGGATGTCAGAATGGTTTAACAATGGTCCATTAACTTGTAGATATGTGGTGTGCCCATGTCTTGTCATGTAGCTGTGTAAATTCTTCACCCATCCTGACCAGGCTGTGTCTCGCTGATGTTTCCACTTTTGGTGATGGGGAGGGTATGATAATAGCAGTAGGTGCCGAATTTTGCATTAATCTGTGTACTACAAGGAGGTTGTGGTCCTTGGTAGTGAAGCCCAGGCAGAGGGTCAGAGCATCGCCGAGAATATTGTGGCCATTACTTTTTTGTTGAATTTGAATGATTTATTGTCACCTTGCATGTTACAGTGAATGATACAGTGAAAAGCTTCAACTGTTGCCGCAATCTGGTGCCATTTAGAATAGCTTAAGAATAGAACGATGTAACAGGAAGAGAGTCTACCTTCGTTCTGCCACTTCCACAATGGGTCCTGAGTTGGCCCACCAATGATACCTGCTGTGCCACCCCTCCTCCACTGCCTTGCCGCTGCCTGCGCTGGACCCACCACCGTAGGAGCTTCCACAATTGATGGGCTATCTCTTCGCCCACCTCGCCGATGATGACAGTGAATCCCATGCTGAACCTATGCTCACACTGCAACCAGGGGTCCTCAGCTCTGCTGCAGCCGCCACCTTGCCAATGCCAGGAGTCTATGCTCTGTGCCTACTGCAGCCAGGAGTCCCTGGCAACCGTTGCCAGAGCAGTGCTGCCACCACTTTGCCAAGGATCCCGCTCCAGCCGCCCTCCTTGAGGGTGCAGCCTTGCTAGCACCGCCATCTTGAAGGGTCCTCTGCTGCCACCTCCTCCAATCACTGGAGGAGCTTTGCCAGGAGGACATCCTTGCTGCCATTTCTGACAGCCACTCAACGCACGGTCCACTCTCACTACCACACCAATGCTGCCGAAGAAAAGAGAAAGGAGAGGAAAGAAAAAAACAAAGGAGAGACAGCAAAAGTAAAAAGGAAAAGAAAGTGGATGGGAGCAGATGAGCCCCTGGCAAGAGCCCGCACATATACCCGCCGCCACCTTGGACAGCCCGAATATATTGGTGCCATGTCGCCGAACTGAAGGCAGTGGCTGAGAAAACTGTTGACTGTAATTTATTCTGTCCTATTGAGGGATATTTTTGCCTGCAGTGCAGCATTTGACTAAACATTGGTAACACATTGAAGTGCTGTGAAAGGAGAAGGAAGGAACCAGGTCGGCACTTTACTGTCATGCCTTGGGAGTACATGCCTACTGGCTTGCCTTAACATGAATAGAACTTTGTTTCTGAGCAATCATGGAGCAAATTAGCGATGGATCAAAGAAAAGGGAGCACATGGCCTCTTGGCTCTCAACAAATCTCTTAAAAGGTTTGTGCTTTAAGGAACTTACTCACTTCCTTTCTAACCCACAGTAAAGAAGCTAATTCTCCGCAGTTACATGTCCTAGGAATACTGCGATGAAATAAATCCGAAACTCTTGCAATAAATTACTCTAATCTCCAGCCTGACTTTGTGCACTTCAGCACAACTGCTCAAGGGTGGCATTAAAGACTAATAGATGCTTTATTTGGATGAAAGGCTCTTTTTAGATCGAAGTGTTTTGGGTAAAGCCAAGAAGAAAATATTCGAGCATTGCTGGCAACGAAACTGAGTGTGCTGAAGAGGTATACTCCGGAGTCAAGTTTCTTTGAAGTCTTCAGCTAATGCATGTAAAAGTCATTTGAAATTAACAATTCCACTAAGGAATGCATTTGCATTCTCTCATGAGCAAAGCCGTTGCTTTCTGTTTATACTTAACACAAATTAGTCTAAACGTCGTCTATGTTCCAAAGGTATGCTGTTGGGACATGCTGTAATTTCATTTACCATCTCCTCAGAGGAAAGCAGCTGAGGTGCTTCCTCAAGTAAGGTGGGAGGTCACCGGCAATGCTGAAACACTCCTTTATGACAGAAAGCAATACCATGTGCCAGTCCTCCCAAGTAACCATAACATCTCATTTTGCCAGCATGAAATAGGAAGACTTTACCATAAGTGGATAGATTAGTGGATATAGTGGGTATTAAATAAGATTTTCTGAAGACAGGTTCCAACATGAAGAAGATAACTGCTACTGTCAGGTACAATTGAGCAAGTATGAATCTCAAATGCCCTAAGTGTCCATGTCAGCAAAAGGGATAGAAAAGGAACCTCGTACAACCTAAGACTTGTAGCAGACTCGAGTAGATACACTCTCCTGTTGACAGGATAAGAGAAAGACCTAGAATCGAAGATTTCTGTTTATTGTACAGGAATGATTGTAAGTTTGATTGTGGGTGTGTAAAGTTTGATGTTTTTTTTCTGTATGTGCTGGACAAATATGGTACAGATATTGGGCGGTTGTAAGACACAGCCAGGACAGAATATAGGACAGATTTCTGTTTAGCCACTCCAAGGCTGTTTGAATGAACAGAAAGTTAACCTGCATACCTGAGTCCTCCATTCTCAAAGGGTATCTAAACATTGATAGTTTCACAACATTACCCACCTTCACCTGAAAGATTAATTCCAATTGTGAAGGTATAATTTTACACCATGTAGTAGCCTTCATGAAAGCATCAACACTTAAGTTTGCCAGATTCCCTCATCCCACTGAAGTTGGCTTCTCATTATCTGGTTGTGATAGCAATGTTTAAATGTTGATGGAACTTTGTCAGGAACAATCATCTGGTAATCCATCTGGCACCAGTTATTTCCCAGCTTTAAGTTAAGCCAAGCAGCATAAACTTTGGTGCCTAACCACTACCTATTTGTTGGTCCTGCTGCCTGTGATCATTGACAGACCATTGGGGCTGATCTCTCTTACCTGCTCAGGTGCTCCAACTTAAGCTTTGTCCCTCTTTAAGATTTTATTTTTTTTCTGGTTAATATTCAAGAGACCATATTTGAAAATAAAGTCCCAGTCATTATGAATCACCAATGTCCTAAAGCTAAAAAACTCATGTGCAAGTAATGTATTTTTCTGCCTCAAGATGTCTTTTTTATTCTTTCACGGGATGAGGGCATTGCTGTCTAGGCAGCATTTATTGTCCATCCCTAATTGCCCAGAGGGAAGTTAAGAGTCAATCACATTGCTGTGGGTCTGGAGTCACATGTAGACCAGACCAGGTAAGGCTGGCAGCTTCCTTCCGTAAAGGACATTAGTGAACCAGGTGTATTTTTCCTGACAATCAACAATGGATTCACAGTCATCATTAGATTCTTAATTCCAGATATTTATTGAATTCAAATCCCACCATCTGCCGTGCCAGGATTTGAACCCAGGTCCCCAGAACATTATCTGGGTCTCTGGATTAACAGTCCAGCAATAATACCACAAGGCCATCACCTCCCTGCTTGCAGTCAGTAAAGTATTTTTCAAAAGTTGTCACTGTGGCAATGCAGGAAAACACAGCAACCAGTTTCTGCACAAAAATGGCTATCTGTTAATAGAATCCCCAGTGTGGAAGCGGGTCATTCAGTCCACCGAGTTGGGCTGAATGGCTTATTTCCACACCGTGGGGATCCTATGGTCTCATTGGCCATCCTGACTCCAGCACTGCTCCACATCAGGGATGAACTGGGGAAATGGGAACTTCAAGTTCCTTGCCCTTTGTGGCAACACTTACATTGCCCAGGGCTTCTGTGGCAATAATGCAACTTTAAAAGGTTGCAGCCCCTTGTTCTCTTCTTTGTGGCTGGTAACCAACCCTTACTAATTGTTTGGCTTCCAACACTATTGAGTAAAGTGCTGCTGAAACACCAACTTCTGTCATCATCTGCCACACATCCATTGTTTCTCCCTGAGTTTGTTGAGGCCAGTTCTGCTGTACAGAAGCAGGAATCAAAAAGTCTGCAGACCTGAATCACAGCACTAATTATATTGGTTAAAAACTACCTGCCAGTGTTACCACGTTTTAAGGATTTAAAGCATGTTCGTATGCACCCTTTCAAAATTTACAGATTGTGAATTTTAATCAACATTGATACAGAATTTATAGTCAGGAAGGTGGGTGAGGTAGGTGGTAACCCTATCAAAGAGAAGGACAAATAACTTCTTAAATCAAATGAAGGAGCAAATTACTGCAGATGTTGGAATCTGTACTGCAAACAACAAATGCTGGAGATCACAGCGGATCAGGCAGCATCCATGGAGAGACAGCAAACTAACATTTTGAGTCTCTGATGAAGAATCATCTCGACTCAATGTTAGCTTGCTCTCTCTCTCCATGGATGCTGCCTGACCCGCTGTGAGCTCCAGTACTTCTTGTTTTCTGTCTTAAATGTTGCTTTGTGTAGGGAGTGATAACGGCAGTGTTTCAAGTACTGAATGGCAGGGCGAACGAGACTAAACTCCAGCTCAGGATAGCAAGCAACAAAAATTAGACAATTGGAAGCATTTTGTATTGCACATTTTGTAATATTTAAACCTTTACGCCATGCCAACTCAGAAGAATGGGGTGAAGGGGTGAGTGTGGGGGTGGGAGAGAAAGACACTCTCTCAGTCCACAATGTCAAGGGCTCGTATGTGGTAGTCATGGTTACTGTGCTGTGACAATGCACTCCAGTGCACCGTATGTCATTGCACTGTCATGTTTTCACCTGTCTATTATTCTGTTTGCTTTTGTCATTGGGAATGTAAAATAACGACAGGAAAAAAAGTGGCAGCCCCAAGTACTATCATGTTGCAGCATGTAGACATAACATCGGTGTTTAGCTTGGCATATTCCCTGCTATGGTTGCCCAAGGGGTAACTATCATATCATAACCCAGAAGATAATTGAATGAAGAATTGATTTTATTGCCTGTAATAAAAAGCAGGTCCTATTACTTCTACAAATTACTTGTAATTACAATTGTCTAGAGGACAGCTGATCAATTCAGCAGGGACAAATTAAACAGGAATACACAAGACCACTTTCCTCCTGTGATTTAACTCCTTTCAGTTCATTGCTCTGGAGATGCAGTGAAATGATATTAAAACCTATTAAAGAGGCAAACCAAAGCTTTGCTTTTAGTCATCCTGGTCCATGTCACAACTGGAAATTCATCGTCATGCTCCGCTGTTTCCAATCAAATTCCAAATGAGTGAAGTTTCTACTTGCCTGACACCAAATACCCAATCTCTCCCATTATGAATGCAATCCACGTTTCTGGTATCAGGGGACTAAGACTGGCAAAGTCAAAGCTCAGGCCCTTATTGAGGCACAGCCATGCTTTCACTTTCCAATACAGGTAACCTTCCTCATAGTTTGGTCAATCAGGACCACCCTACCAGTTGGGACACTGGCTTGAGACAAACAGGAAGAATTCCATCCTCCTTATCCTTCCTGATCCATAAAGTCATAGGGTTGTACAGCACAGAAACCGTCCCTTTGGTCCAACCAGTCCATGCTGATCATAACCCCAAACTAAATTAGTCCCAACTGCCTGCATTAACCCCATACCCCTCCAAAGTTTTTTGTTCATGTACTTATCCAAATGTCTTTTAAATGTTCTAACTGTACCCACATCACCATATCCCCTGGAAGTTTATTCCTCACACGAACCACTGTCTGTGTAAAAGAAAAATTGCCCCCATGCCTTTTTTAACTCTTTCTCCTCTCATCTTAAAAATATGCCCCCAGTCTTGAAATCCCCCACCCTAGGGAAAACACACCTGCCATTCACCTTATCAATACATCTCATTATTTTATAAGCCTCTATAAGGTCACCTTTCGTTATGATCCTGTTAAATATGTCCATCAACTATGGACCTGCATGGCATCTGTACTGAATTCCACTGAAACTACCTTTTCCAATCTTCTACTTTGGAATTATATCCGCTGCAAACTGAACCACCGTATCTTTCATCCTGTCCCCAATGGAGGTAGATTTGAGTTGAAGGCAGGGCTAAGAGTTTAAAGGGAGCATACACATAAAACAAACTTCACATAGAACTACAACTAATAAGGTGTAGATTCTTCTTGATAAACATCACCTCATGGCATCAAAGTTAATTGGCCTCAATGTGTGAACACCATCAAAGGGCTTATGGAGCAGAAACTGGCCAAAAAAAAAATCTAGGATACACTGAAAATGCATAAATAAGAAATAATGAGTTACCAGAGAATGATATAAATTCAACTGCGATCTACTTGGGAGGATTTTCTAATGGTCATAAACTGCTCAGGTTTCACTCTGTTGTTGACACTCATCTCAATCTTTCATTGGAATTTTGCTTTATAATTGTTCCAAAGGATCCATTGGTTCTTCAGATATGCTTTTAATAAGTTGCTCATTTTAATAATCAATGTGGAGAGAAGAGTTTTCTTTTGTGTGTGTTTATTCAGTTTTGAGAACTCACTGAATAAAATAGATCAATGATTTTGTTGCGTACTTGCACTGCCTGTTGATATAGAGATGCATTCAGTTCTTGTCCCCGCTGCGGACAGCAGGGTGGCTCAGTGCTTCCTCACAGCGCCAGAGACCTGGATTTGATCCCACCCCCAGGTGACTGTCCATATGGAGTTTGCATATTCTCCCCATGTCCATGTGGGTTTCCTCCGGGTGCTTCGGTTTCATTCCACAATCCAAAGATGTGCAGTTTAAGTGGATTGGCCATACTAAATTGCCCATAGTGTCCACGGATGTGCCGGCTGGGTGGATTAGCCATGGGAAATGCAGGGTTACAGGGTTAGGGTAAGGGGTTGGGTCAGGGTGGGATGCTGTTCAGAGGTTTAGTGTGGACACAATGGGCCAAATGGCCTGTTTCTGCACTGTAGGGATTCTATGACCTATCATTTTGGACACAGTACATCACAATGCACTAAGTAGGGTGATAGAAGCCACATTTAAAGTGCCCCTTATGTGTTGTTGCAATTGTTTTGCATGTTGATTGTCATGAAATTCAAATTCACTAAAAGAATTAGGCTTCAGGGAGGACTAATTCTCTGGATCCAGTGAAGCCTGCATCCTGTATAGAGAGCTGGGATGTATAGTGAGGGTAGGATCTGAATCATTGAGCTACTTCTGTGGTCAAATACTGAAAATCAAGGAGCTTGTTGGGGTCGGTGGTGGTGAGAAATGCTTTCATCACTTAAAGAGGGCTTATAATGAATTGGTCAGAATCAGTCGTTGGTCAGCGAGCAGCAATCTCACCTCCGGTCCGAACAGTGTAAGTTCAAGTCTCACTTGTGAGAGTATGTCGATTAACACTGCAAAGGTGCTGTCATTCTGATGGGAAATTAAACCAAGATATTGTCTCACCACTCAGGTGGTTGTAACTGATCCCATGATTGTGTACAAAAAGCAGGGGAACTCCCCCCACTATATTGGCTAAACTTTGTCCCTCAGCCACATTGGCTGGTCACATTGGCTGTCACATTTCCTACATCACTACAGTGACTACGCGTCAAAAAATTTACTTAATTGGCCATAAATGCTTTGGGACCTTGAGAGGTCATGAAAGTGCTATCAAAATGCAAGTCTGGCCTTTTATTTGAAATCACAGTCTAGCGCAACAAGCTGCTGATTGTCTATGAGCCTGCTTTGTAGTTCTGTCATTGACCAATTTCACTCCCACTGTTAACACTCAGTCAAGAGCAATGGTCTCTACATTAAACCATGACAGAACAATGACACTGCCTAGAGAACCACAAGACTCAAAAGATGATGCAATCAGCAGTATGAGGAAGAAAACCCTTTTCAAGGCTAAAATTAAGATCTGGACTTCAATCAATAAGATGACCCAAATTCAAACTATGAAGCATTGAAAAATTGATGACAAAATAGATTAAAGTGTATCAGATTTCAATGAAATTTCAAAAGCAGAATGTAGAAATGAAGGCAGTTCAGCAGTTAGATGACAGAGATGTGGAAACTACATTATAAACCTTGTCAATGATTGTAGCTTGCAATTATCCGTATCAGCGGGGAAGCTCCTATTCTGCATCTAGAAGTGCAAATTAAAGCCTCTATCATCCGTCATTTATATTAGGGGAGGTGCAGTGACTGGAATAAACTGACTGCTTTATATGTTTTTTTTCCACATAAATGACGTTTTCCATTCCATCAGGACACTGTGATTGGTTGCGGTGTGCTGCCTAGCCCCATAATTTTTGTGTGTAGAAAACCAAAGGGTTCCTTTTGCACTGGGTCGATGCCAGGTTCCAAATCAGTTCTAACAAATATTCGGTAGAAAGTGAATGAACAAGCACCTTCTTCTTCTTTCTTGGTTATAGAGTCATAGAGTTGTACAGCATGGAAACAGACCCTTTGGTCTAACTTGTTCATGCCGATCAAATATCCCAAGTTAATCTAGTCCCATTTGCCAGCATTTGACCCCTATCCCTCTGAACCTTTCCCATTCATACACCCATCCAGAAGCCTTTTAAATGTTGTAATTGTACCAGCCTGTATAACTTCTTCTGGCAGCTCATTCTCTACACGCACCACCCTCTGTGGTGAAAAAGTTATCTATTAGGTCCCTTTTAAATCTTTCCCCTCTCACTTTAAACCTTTGCTGTTTAGTTGTGGACTCCCCTTCCCTGGGTAAAAGGCCTTGACTATTCACCCTATCCATGTCCTTCATGATTTTATAAATCTGTATTAGGTCACCACTCAGCCTCAGACACGCCTGGGAAAAGCTGAGCTGCGTGGTCCCAAACCCATGATGAAGAATGCCACAAGGCTTAATACAATAAAGATGTAGGCAAAATGTAACCTGAGGACTTGTGGTTAACCTAAGGATGGGTTTTCTGGGTAGGGAAAACCCTGTAGTTGTAGGACGGGAATGGAGACCAGAGTCAGGCAAAGATTTCCACGTCTTGGAGACCACAGAAAGCAGTGATATTGGGCAGGCCACAGAACAATAGGACTTGATTTGCAGATAATGATAACCTCCTGTGTATTAGCAGCAATTTTCGGATCCAGATAGTACAAACTTATTAAGCCACAAAATGGGTTTTATAAGAAAAGATTATGATGTTCTTCATGAACTTGATTTACAGCTTCATAAAGTTGTACCCTTGATAGTGAATTTTGAATTTCAAAATACGTTCAACAAAAGTGGGAGTGAATTCCAACTTCAGTTTCACCAATATTCTCAATATAGCTCAGATCGCAATTGTACACTGCTTGTTGTATCCTTTCGTGAAATATAATGTGGATTACTGCTCCTCAGAGTCCTAGCTGTGTACTGTTTTCTAAATAGGTAGTTAGGGAAAATAAAGGAACAAAGCATCTACCTAATAATCAAAGTAGATAGAGTAAATTTCCCTCTTCAACACTTCTGCATGTTAATCTCTATGATGGGAATGCTAAAGTCTGAATTTTATTGTTCCTCCATGTCTCTCCATCCATTGGCCAGACATTTGAAATATAGACTGAACACTGTCAGATAAACATAACAACTTCTAACAGCTCTTGGGCCGACAAGAGTGCTGACACAGGCCTTGATGTTCCTTGTGATTATAATATTGAATGACATTTGCTGAGTTACCTCTTGCTACGGATATCAGACAATTGGGCGACTTCTGTCAGTGGGGCCAGAGTTCATGAAAAGAGAGTGTGCAGCTTCCATCGTGTATCACAAGAATTCAACTCCATTTAGCTGGAGATTCAAAGCTATAAAGATCCTCTTTCCCACAATATGTCAGATTGCATTCACTTTCTTAGATGTTTGTAGAAAATAGGAGAATAGCAATTATAACTCTGCTGTTTTTGTAGTGATCCTTAAGACATTTGTGCCAAATTCTTTTCTGTGCTTTCTCACCAAAGGAGAAAAATGGTTTAAAATAATACAAAAAGGAATCTCTAAGGTGTATTTTCCGCATTTGCCCCAAAAACAGAGCCCATCATAATTTCTGCTCTTACAGAAGAAGGAAATTGATTGAAATGCAATTTTTTTTAATGAAAACTGCTAAGTCTGAGCCTTGCCATTTATCTTTGGGAACTCATTTCACATTTTGCCACTGAGTGATGAGATTAAAGCCCTCCCTGTCTTCAGGTTGTTGAGGCCCAATGTGAATTAAATTTGAACAGTCTCTATCTCTAACCTCTACATTGCTGAGACCTACTGCATAAAACCAGTCCTCACTCAGCATGAAATTGGTAATGTCACTCAGAGAGACCATGGGATAGATGCCTAGGGAAATGGAAAATTGTTGCAGCCAGTGACGCTTTTCTTTTGCTGGGGCTAAGGAACAATGCTGGAGCAGAGTGCAGGAGACGTTTACTTTGTATCTAACTGTACTGTGTTTGATGTGAAAGTGTTCGATACGCACAGTGAATACCCAAAAGGGATGCCAATCTACTTGCCATTACTAGTATCATTCATGGAGTCATAGAGTCAGACAGCCATACAGCACAGAAACAGACCCTTCGGTCCAACCAGTTCATGCCAAACATATTCCCATAATAAACTAGTCCCAGCTGCCTGCTCCTGGCTTATATCCCTTCAAACCTTTCCTATTCATGTACTTATCCAAGTGTCTTTTAAATATTGCAACTGTACTCACATCTACCACTTCCTCAGGAAGTTCATTCCACCGTCTGTGTAAAAAATTTACCCTTCATGTCTTTTGTTTTAAATCTCTCTCCTTTCATCTTAAAAATATGGCCCCTAGTCTTGAAATCCCCTATCTTAGAGGAAAGACACCCACCATTAACCCTATCTATATTGACACCCTAGAAATATTGTGGCAACCTGCAGGAAATATCATAAGTGACAGAATGTGACACATGGTATTGTTTAACAGTCCTCTGAGAGCAATAACGTTAAGGACAGATTAGAATTCTTCCTAAAGGATGAAAATTATTTTGCAATTATATATTCTCTACTGCACCAGTAACAAGGTGACAAGATTGGACACAGTTCAAAAGCATCAGAAGTTCACAAAAGTCTTAACTACATTTGTAATGAAGGGAAGAACACTTACAGATTAATTGGAATGGAGGTAGACATATAACACAATTACAGTAATTTCTGCCTGTGGAATATTGTGTTCAAGTTGAGCCAAGAGATAATTATGTGTTGTGAAAAAAAGGGGTGTTTACTATTTGATGTGCAGCCACAAAAATTGGAATCTGTTCTGATTTATATTAATAAAAAATCAACCTTTGTTTCTGGGGCACAGTTGGCATTGTTTGCTAAAAGAATACATGAATGTGTCTGTCTCATGAATGTTACACTAACTAATGGAGGGCCTGAACGTATTTCCTGAAAAATCAAAAATCAAGCAGACTAGTCTAGAAAAATGTGAGATTATTCGATTAACAAAAGAGTGAAGGAGCACGATTTAGAAGAGATTTGTTCTGGCCTCATCGCTCGGCAAGAGAAGGCTAGTGGGAAACCTGATGGAGATCTTCAAGATTATAAATGGACTTGGGTAAAACATGGATGTCCCCATTTGTAGGGGAATCCAAAATTAGGTGTATAATTATGAGATGGTCTCTAGCAAACCCAGTAAGTCATTCAACAATTTATAAATAAAAATTTTTGTTGTTGAATTTTTTATTGGATTCAGGCAAAACATTTTTCTTCAAAAAATTGTTAAAATGTGAAACTTGGTGCCACAATAAATAAATAAAATTAAAACATTTAGCAGAAACACGATAAATGCAAGGGAGAAAGGATGAGAAGGTTATATCGTTAGAGTTGAATTAAGAAGTCCAACAGTGGATATTAAACATTGGCATGAGTTGATTGGGATGAATAGCCTATTTCTGTCTCATATGTTCCATGTAATTACTCGAAAACCATGATGAAAATTCTGATCGTTTTTACCCTTTAATTTCTCTCTGATATTCCCTCTATAATGCTCATTCTATTCCACCCTACTATGCAGCTTTAGTTACAATGGAAACTGAGATGATTTCCAAACAGCACATCAGTGATATGCCTTCAGTTCAAGAACCATTGAAGAACATCCCAATTTCTATCCTCTTGGATAGAACATTGGAAATGAAAATATTTACATCAATTAAGATACAATTAGATGACACAGCTGGATAGAATATATGCTTGTTTCCATATGGATAAGATAGGCATTTCACACATTTGTCTATTTTGTGAACTGTGAATGGATTTTTCACCAGAATCCTATGTAAATACTGCCACACACCAGCATTATGCAAAAACTGTATTAAATGAAAAATAATCATAAGAAAAATAATCATGAGAAAGCAGTTACGGAATGTTCCTGGTGGGCTCATGTTCTTTCTGTCATGTCAGTACATCTCAATAATTTTGTGTCTGTTTATGATATGTAAATATCAGGCATTTCACTGCAAAGGGAAATTTTAAGGCAAGTTTATTGATAACAAAGCATTGTTTCACACAAGCTGTTATGATTAAACATTTTATCTCTGGTGACGTGGGTGCTCTGTGAGCCAGCCAATTTGTTTAATTAGTAATATATCAAAGATTGGTAAATTGATCTTTGGAGAAAATAATTGGCACACCCAATGTGTTCCAAATGATCCGCTTCCAAATTCCAAATTGTAGGGATCACAAGGATAACAACTAAGCTCATGGGGGTGATATTTGACTAAAGGACACAAATCATCAAGGTGGTTGCAATTTAAAAAGGTATGCTAAAACGTTAGCACTGGTGAGCATCCAAAATGTTGTTTTAATGCATTCAAGGTAGATAACTTAGTCTCATGTATCTGTCAGTGAGCTGTATAGCATGCCAATCTTACATCACCATTGAACAATTCATTTTGTTTGACAGGTCAAGTTAAACTATCAAGACAAAGAATTTTTTTAATTACCGTCTCCTGATTAGTTTCAGCTCCCTTTCACAATCAGCTCTGTCGGATTGTAAGTGTTCTCTGTATTTTGTCGATCATATTTACCCTCCTCTGTTCCTTTACGTTTTTGTTTCTCTTTAGTGCTTGTTGTTTTTGAGCTCCACTTGCACCATCTGGACAATCTTCCCCCTCCGTTTGCTTTCAAACCAGATTTATACTATCTTCCTGGTTCTAAATGCTTCCAACGACCTGAAAATTGCAGATTTTGTCTTATCTCTTTTCAGAGAATCATAGAATTCCTATAGTGCAGAAGCAGACCATTCAGCCCATCAAGTCCACACTGACCATCCAAAGAGCATCCCACACTATCCCTGTAACCCGACAATTCCTGCGGCTAATCCAGCTAGCCTGCCCATCCCTGGACACTACAGGGCAATTTAGCACGGCCAATCCACCTAACCTGCACATCTTTGTACTGTGGGAGGAAACCAGAGCACCCAGAGGAAGCCCACACGGACACGAGGAGAATGTGCAAACTCCACACAGACAGCCACCCGAGGGTGGAATTGAAGCCCTGGCGCTGTGAAGCAGCAGTGCTAACCACTGAGCCTTTTCTTCCTCTTATGACCTGCAAGCCCTTAACGTTGTCTAATCAACATTTTCTTTACACCCTCTTCCTATCTTTTCATGCTAAGTATGTGTTGTACAAATAGGTATTCAACTATAACCTCGCTTATTTGGAAATCTGTTATTCAGAAACACCAGTTGTTTGGAAACCGTTCAGAGCAATCCCATGTCACTCATGGCATAATTTGTAGTCGAGCACTTTGGGAGCAAAAAGATAGAAGATGCAGTAGTTGGATAATCAAAACATAATGTTTTGCAATGTTTTATCACCGTTTTATGTTTCAGTTTAAGGGTTTTTTCCAGTCCACACACTTGTGTTAGGCAATTCAACATTATTCTGTAATCTAGAAATTTCCATGATCCAGAAATGACTTGGTCCCAATCATTCATGTAGGGAGGTTACAGTGTAATTAGGTGTCCACCTCCCTTTTGTTTATAATGGGGAAAGGTTTGGCAGGAAATCCATTTCCAAAATGCAACGTACAGTTTCAATTCCAGTTCCCTCATCTGCATGACTTATTGTATCATTATGTGCTGTTCACCTCAGTTATAAATTAACCCATCCAGACCCAAACAGTTATCTGGAAAGCATTTTAAATATTTGTAACTAACTGACGTGGTAGACTGTAGGAACAGGAGGACTCCATTCACCCCCTCAAACCTGTTCTATCATTCAATTTGATCATGGCTACATAGCGTGACCCCATCCACCCACCTTGTTTCTCTGACTTACTAGGATATTCACATGAAGAAAACAAATGGCAGGGAAAATTACAGGGAAAGAGCAAAAGATTGGGATCGGTTCAGTTGATCTTGCGAAGAGCCAGCAGTATTTCAATGGGCAGGCAGTCCTCCACTTGCAACCAATCTACAATTGTATGATTTTAATTTCCTTATCTATCAAATCAAATTCTAAGGGTAGAAAGACCCTAATGGGAGTTATCTACAGGCCCCCAAACAGTAGTCTGGATGTAGGATGTAAGTTGAATCAGGAGTTGAAATTGGCAAGTCGCAAAGGTATTACTACAGTTGTTATGGGGGATTTCAACACGCAGGTAGACTGGGAGAATCAGGATGGTACTGGACCCCAAGAAAGGGAGTTTGTGGAATACCTCCGAGATGGATTCTTAGAACAGCTTGTACTGGAGCCTACCAGGAAGAAGGCAATTTTGGGTCTGGTGTTGTGCAACGAACCGGGTTTGATCAGGGACCTCGAAGTAAAGGAGCCATTAGGAGGTAGTGACCATAATATGATAAGTTTTAATCTGCAATTTGAGAGGGAGAAGGGAGAATCGGAAGTATCAGTATTGCAGTTGAACAAAGGGAACTATGGAGCTATGAGGGAGGAGCTGGCCAAAGTTCAATGGTGCAATACCCCAGCAGGGATGGCAGTGGAACAACAATGGCAGGTATTTCTGGATATAATGCAGAAAGTGCAGGATCAGTTCATTCCAAAGAGGAAGAAAGATCCTAAGGGGAGGCAGGGGCGGCCATGGCTGACGAGGGAAGTTAAGGACTGTATAAAGATAAAAGAGAAGAAATATAACATAGCAAAGATGAGCAGGAAGCCGGAGGACTGGGAAACTTTTAAAGAGCAACAGAAGATAACTAAAAAGGCAATACGCGGAGAAAAAATGAGGTACGAAGGCAAACTAGCCAAAAATATAAAGGAGGATAGTAAAAGCTTTTTTAGGTACATGAAAAGAAATAAAATGGTTAAGACTAAAATTGGGCCCTTGAAGACAGAAACGGGTGAATTTATTATGGGGAACAAGGAAATGTCAGAAGAGTTGAATAGGTACTTTGGATCTGTCTTCACTAAGGAAGACACAAACAATCTCCCAGATGTAGTAGTGGCTGCTACTAGATCTAGGTGCAATACCCTAGCAGGGATGGCAGCGGAACAACAATGGCGAGGGTAGGGTAATGGATGAACTGAAGGGAATTTATATTAGGCAGGAAATGGTGATGAACAGACTGTTAGGTCTGAAGGCTGATAAGTCCCCGGGACCTGATGGTCTGCATCCCAGGGTACTTAAGGAGGTGGCTCTAGAAATCGTGGACGCATTGGTAATCATTTTCCAATGTTCTATAGATTCAGGATCAGTTCCTGCGGATTGGAGGGTGGCTAATGTTGTCCCACTTTTCAAGAAAGGAGGGAGAGAGAAAACAGGGAACTATAGACCGGTTAGTTTAACGTCAGTGGTGGGAAAGATGCTGGAGTCAATTATAAAAGATGAAATTACGACTCATTTGGATAGCAGTAATAAGATAGGTCAGAGTCAGCATGGATTTACGAAGGGGAAATCATGCTTGACTAATCTTCTGGACTTTTTTGAGGATGTAACTATGAAGATGGACAAGGGAGAGCCAGTGGATGTAGTGTACCTGGACTTTCAGAAAGCCTTTGATAAAGTCCCACATAGGAGATTAGTGAGCAAAATTAGGGCACATGGTATTGGAGGCAAAATACTGACTTGGATTGAAAATTGGCTGGCTGACAGGAAGCAAAGAGTAGTGATAAACGGGTCCCTTTCGGAATGGCAGGCGGTGACCAGTGGAGTACCGCAAGGTTCGGTGCTGGGACCGCAGCTGTTTACAATAAAAGGGAAGTACAATGAGATCTAGGTGTTCTTGTACATCGGTCAATGAAAGCAAGTGTGGAGGTACAGCAGGCAGAGAAGAAAGCTAATGGCATGCTGGCCTTCATAACAAGAGGAATTGAGTATAGGAGCAAAGAGGTCCTTCTGTAGCTATACAGGGCCCTGGTGAGACCGCACCTGGAGTATTGTGTGCAGTTCTGGTCTCCAAATTTGAGGAAGGACATTCTTGCTATTGAGGGAGTGCAGCGTAGGTTCACGAGGTTAATTCCCAGAATGGCGGGACTATCATATGTTGAAAGATTGGAGCGACTGGGCTTGTGTACACTTGAGTTTAGAAGGATGAGAGGGGATCTGATTGAGACGTATAAGATTATTAAGGGATTGGACAGTCTGGAGGCAGGGAGCATGTTTCCGCTGATGGGTGAGTCCAGAACCAGAGGATACAGTTTAAAAATAAGGGGTAGGCCATTTAGAACAGAGTTGAGGAAAAACTTCTTCACCCAGAGAGTGGTGGATATATGGAATGCTCTGCCCCAGAAGGCAGTGGAGGCCAAGTCTCTGGATACTTTCAAGAAAGAGATGGATAGAGCTCTTATAGATAATGGAATCAAGGGTTATGGGAATAAGGCAGGAACAGGATACTGATTGTGGATGATCAGCCATGATCATAATGAATGGTGGTGCTGGCTCAAAGGGCCGAATGGCCTACTCCTGCACCTATTGTCTATTGTCAATTGTCTATAAATCAAACAAAAAGTTCTGGAAACATTGAGCAAATCTTTTGGTACTAATGGAGAGAGAAATAAAGTTAATGTATCAAGTCCGTAAAGCCCAGCATGTTCATAAAGACTCTTACCAATTTTTATAGATGCACCATAGAAAGCACTCTATCCAGACGCATCATGGCTTGATATGGCAACTGCTCTGCCCAGGACTGTAAGCAACTACAGAGAGTTATGAAGACAGCCCATCACACAAGCCAACCTTCTATCCATTGACTCCATCTATACTTATCGCTACCTCAGAATGACAGCCAACATAATCAAAGACCCCTCCTAACCTAGTTATAATTTATTCCAACCTCTTCCATCAGGCAGAAGATACAAAAGCTTTAAACATGTGTACCAACAGATTCTAGAACCGCTTCTTTCCCACTCATATTGAACTTCTGAATGGACCTTTCAAATTTTAAATTTAATGTTGATCTCGCTCTTTGTGCACCTTCTCTGCAGCTGTTCTCTGCAGAACATTCTCTGCTCTGTTTTATTACCCTAATGCACTTTGTGTGGTATGATGTGCCTGTATGCACACAAAACAAAACTTTTCACTGTACCTCGGTACACAAGACAATAATGAATCTAATCAAATCACATCAATTCAAGTCAGTGACCTTTCATCAGAACCAGAAAATGTTGGGCACATAACAAGTTTTAAGCAGGGAAAGAAGGTGTGCAGCAAAGAACGGAGCAGAAGGTCTCACAAAAACGTATCACTCTCTGTTTTGAAATTGGTGTTACATGTGGTTTCTTTGCCTAAGAGTCTAGCTTTTGCCCAACTCAATTTAATTTAGAACAATCTGCCCATGCATTGATTCCACCAAGCTGTATTTTATTGGGAATCCTCTCCATCCGCTCTGGCTTCAGCTCCTGTCTAGTGCTTTAGTACCGTAGTTATAAACTGTGATATACCCCCACCTTCAGCAAGCGCTTTCCACTTAGTCTTGACTGGCCTGTACTTTAAGTAATCAAAGCACTTGACTCTAGGCTTAAGAAACTATCACATTTTACTCAATTGCTCTGTTTCATTTCATCACCACCATGGCTCATACCAAATCTCAAATTCCTTTCTACATAGAGAAAAATAAATCATTTGCTGTACTTTCTTATTTCTGATTTATGGATGACACAATAAATTGTTGGAGACAGAATAATCGGAGGATGGATTTTGAAGAAGGTGCAATTGGTCTGAATGGTTTGGAGTTTGCTTCAGGAGCTTTACTCAGTGGTGATAAAACATGTTTAATGAGTTGAGGCGAAATACCATTTCAAAGGACAACTCTCCCTGCTCAATTTTAACAGCACCTGAGGATATCTCCAGTTTTTGTACATTTTTATGTTGAACAGTGGGATCAATCTGAAGGCAATGATATCAGCAAGAGATCAGTTGACAGTGTAATGTGCCCTGAAAGCCCCATGATGAGACGACAACATTTGAAACTACTCCCATCTGTCCATTAATTGTTTTGATTTAGACTACGGATATTTGCAAGAAGCTTGATTCCATTTATGTGATGCCAGCAACACTGTGCTTTGTCAGATAAGACAATGTTCTGATCGCAAAGGCACTGATAGAGAAATGTCAATGACAGCCAGAATGTTGTGAAATGAATGTGGAGTGGCTAATTTCTGAGATATTGCTGTCAATCCTGCCAAAAAATCAAAGAGAACAACCTGCTCTGTTGTGGAAGGGTGAGCCCTCATTTGAAGTGGAGGTGCTGGTGTTGGACTGGGGTGGACAAGGTCAAAAATCAGACAACATCAGGTTATAGTCCAACAGGTTTATTTGAAACCACAAGCTTTTGGAGCATTGCCTCTTTGTCACTGAACTGAAGAGGAACCATCCTCTCCACATCCAGCTTGTCAAAACCATTCAGGATCTTACACACTTCAATCAAGTCACCCCTCACTTTTCCATGCTTCAGTAAGATTAAGCTCACAGCCCACACATTCCAGGTGTAAATCTTGTCAATCTCCACTGAACTGCCTCCAACAGATGTACATCCCTCCTTAAATAGGGCAACCAAAACTTTTATGAAATTATTTATTCATAGTTGTGGGCATCACTGGCTAAGGGTAGTGTTTATTGCCCATTCCTAATTGCCAAAGAGTCAACCACATAGCTGCGGGCCTGGAGTAATGTCTAGGATCTCTTTCCCTCAAGAACATTAATGAACCACAGACGATCAAGACATGGTCACCATTAGTCAAGTGGTTAATTGAATTTAAATGTCACCAGCTGCCATTGAAACCCATATCTCTAGAATTTTAATTTGGAGTTCTGGATTACTAATCTAATGACAATCCCACTACACCATCACTTGAACAAAAACTACACACTGTGATTGAGATGTGGTCTCACCAACATCCTGTATAACTCAAGCAGAATAATGTTCAAATCCCCTCATAATAAAGGATAGCGTTCCATTAGCCTACTTCATGGTGTGCTGTACCCACACACAACCAAAGTAATAGAACACCTAAATCTCTCCGTATCCTTGAATTCTGCAGGTTGTCTCAATTTAACACTCTGCTTTCTTATTGTTCCTGCCAAAGTGAACAACTTTACACTTGCCCATGTTTACATTCGGTTGGTCAGGGTCTCATTAGCTGTTTTGGCTGGACAGCTGGTTTACAGTGCAGAGTGATTCCAGTAGCAATGGATTTAATTCCAAAACTGGCTTAGGTTCCCAAGAAGGATTTGCTTTCTCAAGCTCTCCCCTCTCCTTACACACGGTGACCTCAGGTTAAACCACCACCAGTGGTCTCCCTCTATTAAGAGAGCCGTCCTAGGTCATTTAAAAAAAAAGACTCCATCTCCCAGACTTTTTATAGAATCCTCAGTGTGAAAGCAGGCCATTCTGCCCATCAAGTCCACACCAAGCCTCTGAAGAGCATCCTATCCAGACCCAACCCCTACCATATCCCTGCATTTCCCATGGCCAACCCACCTAACCCGCACATCTTTGGACTGTGAGAGGAAACCGGAGCACCCAGAGGAAACCCACGCAGACACGGGGAGAATGTGCAAATTCCACACAGACGGTCACTCAAGGCTGGAATCAAACCTGTGTCCCTGGTGCTGTGAGACAGCAATACTGTGCCACTATGCACTCACTTAATCCAGCTATGCCTATCTGCAATTTCCTTATGTCTTCTTCATCACATACCTCTCCTACCTACCTTGGTGTCATCTGCAAATTTAAATGGTATGCGTTCACTTACCTTATTTAAGTCGTTGATGTAATTTGGACGTAGTTGAAGCTCTAACATAGACCCCTACTAGATTCCACTCATCACATCCTCAAAATCAGGCAATGATCCTTTTATGCATGCTTTCTGTTTTCTGCCAGCTAGCCAATCTTTTATCCAGACTCGTATGTCCTATCACAAATATAGATAGGTTGAGTGAGCCCACAAAGATCTGGCAGACGGAATGTAATTTGTTATTATGATCAGAGTCTTACCAGCACCATAGGGCTATTCTCTCCTTACACTCTACACTATGAGCTTTTATTTTCCACAACATCCTTTGATGTGGCACTTTGTCAAATGCCTTCTAGAAATCCAAGTGTTTATCTCTATAGGCTCTCCTTTATCCACAGCTACTCCTTCAAAGATTTTTAATAGATTGGTTAAACATAATTTCAGTGTCAAAAAACCATGACTCTTCCTGAGTACCTGGAGTTTTTTTCAAGTATGTAACTATAATCCCTTTAATGATCGATTCTAATACCTTCCCCATGACAGAGATCAAGTGAATTGGACTTTAGTTTCCTGTTTTCTGACTCATTCCTTTCTTGAATATATTTGCAATTGAATTTGCCAAGTTTGCTATTTTCCAGTGTGCTTTCCTAAATAATTTTGGAAAATTAACACAACTGCATCTACCACCTCAATGGCAACCTCTTTAAAAGCCTAGGGTGGAAGTCCATTTAAAATTGGAGACGTCTCAGCCCACAGTTGGCTTAGTTCCATGTCCTTCATGATTGAAATTTCACTAAGTTCCTGTCTCCCTTCCACCTTCTGATTACAGCTGTTATTGAAATGTTTTTTGTATCCTCTATGGTGAAGTCAGAAGCAAAATATTTGGTCATTTCATATGATTTGCTATTAACTCCCCATTTGCACTCTTGAGAGAACCAACACTCACTTTATATATACATTTGCTTTCTAAATTCCTATAGAAACCTATGCTATCCTTTTTTAACATTCCTAGCCAGCTTCCCTCACACAGTTCAAGAGGCAAATAGGGATAGTCAGTAAATGCTGATCCAACCACATCTCACGAATGAATAATAATTTTTGAAAATGAACCCACATCTCCATCCCTGCAGCAACATTGCCAGCTACCTTCAGCCTCACGAAGACCTGCCTGACCAGTCCTGCACCCAGACCCAACGTACCTGACCTAGAGGGTTGTACGGCCAACAGAGTGACCTCATCCTGCAAGTGCAGTCCCAGCAGTCACCATACCTCCTGGTGGCACTGCCGAGCAGCTGGCCAACTGATGGGGCCAGCAGCTGTTTGGGGCAGTCCACTGTCCTCAATCAAGATGGAAGCACTGGAGGCAACAATTATTCGGTCGCCACCAAGAAATGCAGATCCCACCAGCCACTTAGCAGGTCCACACTTTCAAGACTAGGGGACATATTTTTAAGGTGGGAGGAGAGAGATTTAAAAAAGACACGAGGGGCAAATATTTTACACAGAGGGTGGTTCACGTATGAGATGAACTTCCTGAGGAAGTGGTGGATACGGACACAGTTACCACGTCTAAAGGACACTTAGGTAAGTATATGAATAGGAAAGGTTTGGAGGGATATGGTCCAGGAGCAGGCAGGTAGGACTAGGTTATTAGGGATTATGGCCGGCAAGGACTGGTTGGACTGAAGGGTCTGTTTCCATGCTGCATGACTCTATGAATATAACTCATAAAATCCAGCTCTTAAACCAAGAGTTTCAGCATATTCTCACTCAATATCTAATCAAGCAACTTCTCAAAAAGTGTTAAAATCACATTCAGGCTAAACTGTTCTAATTAAGGCTGTTTGAAGCATAGTAAGCTCAAGTCGCACAAGGAATAAGCTTTATATTAAAAATGTTTTGAAAGAGATGGATTCACGACCACCTTAGAGTTCTGTAAGTCAAACCTTTCTTGGTAGGATTTTATGAGCTACTGAGGCATTTCAAGAGTGTAGTGAAGTGTGCGTGTGAGTCACCTGGACATGTGGATGACCATGAAAACTTGAACAATCCCATACCAGCTTCCCAACATGACTGACACTTGAAGAAATGGATATCAGAGGGGTTTTTATTCCCCAAAATATATGTGTGTCATTTGGTAGCCATTACACAATTAAACTCCAGGTTTCTTTTTGTAGCACAGCATACTGAATAGAATTGGAAGAGTTTACCGAATATTGCCTCATAAAATATTGCTGTCTTTCTTGGGTTATTGCTTCTTTCTCTGTGAACAAATCAGAGTTATGAGTTAAATAATTGATTTTTAATCCAATACTTAAGTAACTATGCAACAAGTCTATGCACATAAAATGCTTCAATTTTTAATATAGCTGAACTATAAATAGTATATTGTGCTTTGGTGCACGATTGAAAAAACAATGTGTAACAATCCCATAAAACTAAGCAAAGCAAAGTTTAATTTGAGAGAGGTGTTTGCCACTATTTTATTTTGCTTGAACACAAAATTAACTGGAGGGGAAAAATATAATTACTGCTTATTTAAGTCATTGGAAACTGGTGAAAAACAATAGTAATTAATGGGTGTCATAGAGATTTTACAGAGAAGCCAAAATGAATCAAGGTACTGTGAGACTCAAGTTTGGATTTTAAAAGCTTGTCAAAGAAAGGGACAACTGAAGGAGGTAAGGAGTTCCTCAGGTCTGACGGCCTAGTGACAGCTAAGTTGGAGGAGACAGAGAACTGAGTTTTGATTCCACGAAGATCCAAAAAGCATGAATTGCATTAAAAAAACACAAAGACCTGCAAATGCTCGAAATCAGAAATAAAAACAGATTTTGCTGGAAAAACTCAGCAGATCTGGTCGCATTTGTGGAGAGAAAGCAGAGTTAACCTTTCAGGTCCAATGACCTTTCTTCAGAACAGGTTCTGAAAAATATGGATTCACCCCGACAAATAATTACATATTTCGAAACATGCAATAGACATATCCCTCAAACTGTCCCTTATAACTTAAAGCTTTTACTTGGAAGTCACCTCCAGTCCCAAGGTTAGGCTTAGGATATTTTTACTGACAACTCCGATTGTGTGATCAGAATTTTACTCGTGTCATCTGAGCATATGCTCAACAGCAAATTTCACAGGGCCACAGAATCACAACAGCGCAGAGGAGGCCATTTGGCCCATCAAGCCTGGGCAAGCACAGATTCTGAAGAATGGTCACTGGACCTGAAACATTAACTCTGCTTTCTTCCACAGGTGCTGCCAGACCCACTGGGTTTCTCCAGACATTTCTGTGTTTGTTGAAGACGAAATGCATGTGAACTCAGAGTTTTGCGAGAGGATGATTCATAGTAATATTGACCACCGCATAAGGTGGTGTCCATTGTGCTTCTAGCCCTTCACTCCTTCTGAAATATTTGATAAGATAATGGCTGATCTGTACCTCAATTCCATTTTCCTCCTTATGCCTTTGTCCAACAAAAACCTCCTGATACTGGTCTCAAAAGCTCCAAGTGTGCCAGCACCAAGAGAGACTTAATGTCTAACTAACACAACCATTTGTGTGAAAAGATGATATCGTGCCTAGTCCTTGAAGTTTGTTTCCCTCATTCTTATTTCCCCATCAGAGGAAATAATTTCACTCTATCCATTCTGAATTATCTTGACGCTTTGATCAGGAAATCCCTCAGTCATTGCACTCTGAGGAATTCAGACCATGCTATTCAATCTATCCGTATAACTTAACTCTCTAAGCCCCACCTTTGTACCATCAATAAAATAAGGAAAGGGAATTGAAATAGAGGGAATAGATTAGTAAGAACTGACATATCAGATGTCTGACCTTTTCTCCCGTCTGTTTCTCAATTGAACATGAAATGAATGCATTTTTAATTCACACAATGACTTTATGCCTATTTTATGCTGGTATGAGTAGCTTTCTTTGACACCAATATTATTCACTGTCTGACAAATTCACTTACTTTTTTTTCTGCATTCTCTGGAAATTCTGTCATACAACATCAGCTTGACCAATGATAGAATCCGGAGATAATCGATATGAAAGCACTGGAGCTGACAGAATGAGAGCACGTCGTAGTAAAGATGTTAATCAGCATAGTTGCCCTCTGTATACTTACGCTGTGCTACCCATGTTAATGAAGATAGAGTGGCTAGGGACTTTTTCCTTTGAGGGTTTCTGGTGAAGAGATACATGTGAAGCATCATTGCAGGCAGTATCTGTGCTTTGGAGATTGGGCAAGGAACAAGGGTGAAAGAAAATCTCATCTCTGCACCACAATTGTAAATGTGGTCTTTATAAACAGGATTAAGATTTCATTACCGATACAGTGCAAGAGAAATCATGTCCAGCAGTGAGAAATTGTCAGAAAACATTTCAGGTAAAGAAAACTTCGAAGCAGCAATGTGACAATCTACTGTATATAAAATATGATATGTGGAATGCAAATTTCATTGACAACTCCTTGGAGGCACTTTACTCCTGTAGGTGGCACTGCTGTGCCTATTCAATGTTGAAAATGTTGAGATGGTGTAATATTGGAAAATAGTAATTACGCAATGTGCCAATAATGCACAATCTGGGCAGTTGAGTCCAAAAATTCATTCTAAAATGCGTTCTGAAATACGTTTCCATTGCAATCTTTGTCAGTCACTGAATTTTGCAAAGACGTTCTTTTTCAAAATGGTACTTTTCAGTGTACTGTATCTTATAACAAAGCTTTTAGTTGTAGGTCATCTTCACTCCCAAAAGCAGGACTTGGATATTTATGCACAGAGCTGCAATTGTGTGATCAGAATTTGGTTAGTGTCCATCTGAGCATTTACTTGATTCTGAAGTTCATGGGACCACAGAATCACAGTGGCGTAGAAGAAGGCCATTTGGCCCATTGTGTCTGTGCTAGCTTGTAGGTGGCAGGGTGGCTCTGTGGTTAGCACTACTGCTTCACAGCACCAGGGATCTGACTTCAGTTCCACCCTCAGACAACTGTCTGTGTGGAGTTTGCACGTTCTCCCTGTGTCTGCATGGGTTTCCTCCCACAGGCCAGAGGTGTGTAGTTTATGTGGATTGGCTATGCTAAATTGCCCATAGTGTCCAGGGATGTGCAGGCAAGGTGGATTAGCCATGGAAATGCAGTGTTACAGGGATAGGATTGGGGGGGTGTGGGTCTCAGTGAACTGCTGTTTGGAGGATTGGTGTGGACTCAATGGGCCGAATGGCCTGCTTCTACACTGTAGGGATTCTCACCTGGTTCTATTGTCTAGTTCCAAACTCCTGCCTTTTTCCTATTTTTCTCCGCACCATTACTATCCAAAAAAATATCCACCGCCCTCTTGAATGCCCTCATTGAACAAACCTGCTTCATTTCCAGGCAGTGCATTCCGTACTGCATCAGCTCTGTGTATAAAATTGTTTCATTTACCTCACATCATCCTTACTTCATTTGCACCTCACTTTAAATTTTGCCGTCTCCTTTTTATTCCTTTTGCTAGTGGAAACAGCTTCACCCTATCTGTTCTATCCAGCCCTCTCATAATGTTGAAAACCTCAATCAAGCCTCCTCTCAGCCTTTTGCTCCTCTCAGCCTTTTGCTCTCCAGGAAGAACATTCCCAACTTGTTCAATCTATCCTCATCACAGCAGTTTCTTCTACCTGGAAACATTCCAGTGAAATTGCTCTGCACCCTCTCTAATGCACTCACATCTTTTCTATACTGTGGCATGCATAACTGTACACAGTACTGCAGCTGAGGTCTAACTAGGGTCTTATTAGGATGCTTCAGTTTTGTTAAGCTACATGTGATTACCTCCTAGCACTTTTTGTTCAACAGTTTACTTTGAACTGAGCGGACAAATTTCAGAATTCTGGTAACTTTTACATTGAATGTTGTGCTTTCTTTTGAAAACGAAAATAGAATGGTTGTCAGTGTGCAGGTGAGTAAGAATACAAATGGTGATATTTTTATTAGACAGTGATATTCAAACTAAATTGAAGGTCCAAAATCAATGAAGTTCTTTTCAAAAAAGCACCCAAGGAAGGAGAGAGGGAGGGAAGGAGACTGTTTCAGCATGAGGACTCTCTATTCTCTTTCAATCTATGTCTGATATAAATCTCCCAAGCAGATGGAAATAAAGGACACTAGACACAAAGCCAAATAAATAAGAAGGGAGAATACGGGAGAAGACTGAAGTTTTCAAAGAGGAAGAGGTCGTTGTTGGAAGGTGAATGGGCAATTGGGCACTAAGAGGGTTGGGAACAAAGTGAAAGTGAAGATTTGGGGAAAGTACAATGAAACAAGAAGTCTGCACCAACGCTGCGTCACCTCCCTCACCACTCCAAACTTCATCAGCTGGTGGCCCCTTTAGCTCCACCATATAATGTTACATGATCCACTGCACCCACCCAAAAAGAAAGGTGACAGTGATAAAAGGAAAGACAGAAAAGCATAGAAAGAAACAAGAATAGGAACAGGGGATAGAGAGAGAGAGGCATCAGGGAAGAGAGAGGCAAAACCAAAGGAATAGAAGACAGAGAAGACAAAGACATCAAGGAGCGACAAAATTGAGCCTACATCTCTGACCAACCATTTGCAGAGAGAGGGTCTAATATCAGAATAACAGTTGGAATAATTGCTCTATTCATTATCATGTCTATAATATACCAGTTTTAAAATTCATTCATTGGACATGGATGGACTGGCTGGGCCAGCATTTATTGTCAATTAGTAATTGCCCTGCAGAAGGTGATGATGGGCCATTTTCTTGAACTGCTGCAGTATTTGGTTTGTAAGGGCACCCATGGAGTGCTGTTACAAAGAGAGTTTCAGAATTATGCCCCAATACAGTGAAGGAATAGCAAGATACTTCCAAGCTAGGGTGGTAAATACCTCGTGGTAGGTGAGCACTGGGACCATGCAGCTCCCTGTATCAACTATCATTGTCCTTCTACATGAGAGGCAATGTGTGTTTGGAAGTTGCTGTCAGAAGAACTTTGAGAATCTTGTAGATTATACACACCACTGTCATTGTGCATCGGGGTGAAAAGAATGTAGTGGCATCGTGGTAATGTCACTGGACTAGTGGTCTAATCCTGAGCTAATATCCTGGGTACCTATGTTCACATCCCACCATGGCAGATGGTAAAGTTGGAATTTGATAAAAAATATGGAATAGAAAGCTAGTTTAATGGCAATATGTAACCATTATGAATTGCTATAAACTATCTTATGGTTCAGTAATGCCATTTAAGGAAAGAAATTTGCCAACCTTAGCTGGTCTGGCCTACATGTGACTGCAGACCCACAGCAATGTGGTTGGCTCTTAACCATCCTCTGGGCAATTAGGGATGGGCAATAACTGCTGGCCTAGTCAGCAATGCCAACATCCCATAAATGAATTTTAAAAAAGAATGTTGAAGGTAATGGATGTGGTGCCAATCAAGCGGATTGCTTTGTCCTTGATGGTGTGGAGCTTTGTGAGTGTTGTTGGAGCTGCATTCATCCAGGCAAGTGGGGAGTATTCCATCCCACTCCTGACTTGTGCGTTGTAGATGGTGGACAGGTTTTGGAAGTGGTCAGGTCAGGAAGTGAGTCCCTTGCTGTAGAATTTTGACCTGCTCTTGTACATAAGTACGTCTTGATGCAATTCAGTTTCTGGTTAGTGGTACCCCAGATGTTGATAGTGGGTGATTCAGTGATGGTAATGCCATAAAAGGTGTATCAATTGAGATTTTATCTTGACCTGGCACATGTGTATATAAATGTTACTTGCCATTGTCCACTCAATAATGAATGCAGTCCAGCTCTTGCTGCATACAGACACTGACTGCTTCACTATTTGTAGAGTTACGAATAGCGCTGAACATTGGGCAAACTTCAATGTATATCCTCACTTCTGACCTTACAATAGAGAAAAGGTCATTGATGAAGCAGTTGATGATGGTTGAGCCGAGGACACTACCTTGACGAGTTTGTGCAGTAATGTCCAGCTGCTGAGATGATCAACTGCCAACAACCAAACCAACTTCATTTGTGTTAGGTATGACTCCAGCCAGCAGAGAGATTTCTCCAACTCTCATTTACTCCAGTTTTGCTCAGGTTTCTTGATATCACACTTGGTCAAATGCTGCCTTGATGTCAAGGACACTCACCTCATTTCTAGTTCTATTTGAACCAAGGTTGAAACGAGGTCAAGAGCTGAGTAGCCCAAGTGGAACCCAAACTGAGCGCCAATGAATAGGGTATTCCATGGCAAGTGACTTTTGATAGCATTTCTGACAACCCCTTTCATCAGATTTCTCTTGATCAAGAGTAGACCAATAAGGCAGTAACTGGCCAAGTTGAATTTGTCCTGCTTTCTGTGCACAGGACATATCTGTGAAATTTTCATAGTAGTTGTGTCAATGACCATGCTGTAGCTGTAGTTAAGCATTTATTCCAACCATTGATCTATTCATAGTTTATTTATTTAACCAGATAAATCATCAATGGAAATAAATGCTCATCTACAGCTATGACACTATCATTAACACAACAAATCTGAAAATTTATTAATCTATTTGATTTGGAACTTTTAGAGTTAATCTTTAGCATGTTTGCCATAAAAGATAATTATTTTCTTGTTTCTGAGATTCTGGTTAAATACATGACCTAGTTTTTATTAATCTGATTTCTAGGTGATATCTCAAGGTTATCAATCCTTTGCTGCTCGTGGAGTGTTGGTAATGTTTATGAATTTATGTATGCTGTGTACTCTGCTCCATAGGATGTTCTCGTTTGTAAGCTTGGTTACACACTAGTGTTCTGAGTTCATTGTAATGTTGATATAGTCCTGTTGCTCTGTGATCTGACTTTTAATGACCTTCTGTAGACAGGTTTTCTGTTGACCCGTTCTGACAAGTGGTTCACTAGAATGGATGAAACAGTGCAGACGATTGGTGGCTTTACTTATAGTTTTGTTTTTAAAATTTGGATATCTTTTGACATGTGCAAACCGACTGATGAAGTGATCATTCTTACAAACCACTGAATAATGATAGTTAAGATTCACGTGGAATAATAAATATGGAAAGAAGGACTGTATAGGTTTTGCTTCTTCAGACTGGAGTTGTTGGTCACTGCAATTGTAAGGATGCACCAGGGCTGTAATTTGCTCTGTAGGCAAAGATGCTCTGTCGTAAATAACGTATCAGGGTTATAGCATTGGGTTCTGTAGTAAGACGAATAACGTATGAAAGCCAAAATATAAAAAACACTTTGTGTGCTTGATCTGCCTGTACTGCATGCTAAACAAAACTTTTCACTGTACCTAGGTACAGGTGACAATAATATATCAAACCAAATCAGATATAATCATGGATCCATGCAAGGTTTAGTGAAAACAGTTGGTGTAACTTTGTGCTATCAAAGGATTCTTGAGGCAATACATCAAGGCAAATAAACTGATTATCCGGCCTCTTATGAAGAAATATAAATACAAAAAAGTATTTTGTATCTTGTGTTCTCCCATTATATTCTCACACAGCCCATCAAAAAAACTCTGCGCTCTGTTCAAAACCAAATACCCGCAATTCCAGCATTGTTTCCAATCGCACACATTCCTGAGGGCTTGATTGTGAAAACCATATTTAATCACATTGGTCGTCCCCTCAGCCTCAACCATTTGCTCCTATCTCCCGTTGCCAACCCTTTCTGATCCAAGCTTTGTGTCAGAAAGAGACGAGATCAACTTCAGAGATCTTGGAGGATCAGAATCCAAAGTCTAGTTCTGGACTGTCATGAGAAGTGAAGGAAACAGGAGAGTGAAAGACAGGAAAGGTGAAAGACAGGAAAGGTGAAAAATGAGGATGAAAGGAGAGTGGAAGGAACATATAGGAGGAAGCAGGAAAAGGTACATGATGCATGTAAAGAGATTGGCAGACAGAGGGAAGAAGTCACTTGCAGGAACAGGGAAGTAATGGTTGGAGGAAAGCAGAGGCGTTCAGAAAATAAAGGCAGAAAGTTGATGAAAACCATACAAAGAGGAAGGTTCAGAGCTAGGAAGTGGAATTCGTGTAGATTTAGTTTATTTTTGGTGGTACAGACTCAATGGGCCAAAGGTCCTCGCCTGTGCTGTATGATTCTGAGGAACTGAGTCAATGGAAGATAAAGAGCCAGAGAGAGGGAGAGAGAAAGTATCAGTGAGAAGCAAGTAATGTTAGAGATTCAGTGGCATACAGACTCAAAAAAACTTTTATCTTGATAGTGGGGAACAGCACAAACAATTCTTTCTATTCATGTAAATGTTCCAGTGTGATGTATCCTCCTGCCTCATGCTTTCTACCAACTGCCGAGGGGCAGAGACATTGTGTGCAGAAATTTTCTTGAATCACATCACTGAAACTCCCCTCCAGCAACTCCATTAAAGCAGAACAAAGGTTACAAGAGAGGACTTTCAATTAACCGTTGAGGAGGGGATTATAATCTAAATGTCTCCTCACAGGCTGCCTGTCAACTATAGTTCAAATGCATGAATACCAGGTACATTGAAGGGTTGGGGAGCACCAGTAAGTGTATAGGTAGCCTACTGGTTATTGCTGTAATCTAGGATTTTTAAGAAAATGTTTGGATATTAATGAGATCATTACATCTGGAAGTGCATGATTCCACCATCCCCAGAGGCAAGCTCTTTAATTCCATGAAGGCATGAATGCACTTCCAAATCATCCAGCCAAACGATATTGGGATGATGTATGTCAAAAGTCATAAAGGGTGTAGGTGAAGCTTAAACGAATGCTTGAAACACTTTCCCCTATAGTGACGGTATCCTTCAGCGATGATGCAAATGCGTTTGTGCTGCCTTCCCATAGAGAATAAGGGAAGAACTTGAAAGATATCAACAATGTGGCCTTCCCTGACTGAAGCAATAGATTGCAAGCTTTCACTAGCATTTGGTGGGTTTCCCAGCTGTGTCCACGCTCTTGCCTCCTGCAGCACTATCAGTTCATGCTGGGACAAATTTGACAACATTTCTAGTTTATTTTAAGCTTTGACCAGGTCATTCAATCACAAGAAACTGTCTCCAGCAGAATGGGGTTGCAGTTCAGAGAATACAGAGGTAAAGGTCTTTGACAAAGCAGAAACCTAAAGGCAACATGAAGACAACTATTTCACGCAGTGCGTTGCAAAGTCTGGGTGCCCTGCCAGAGAAGGAGGCAAAAGCAGATTTAACAATAACTTTTAAAAGGAAACTTAATAAATATTTGAAGGAAAAAATCCACAGGATTGTGGGGACAGGACAGAAGAAGTACCATTACTTTGATAGCTCTTTCAAAGAACAAAAAGATTATCAAACTTCTGTGCGGCATCGTTCATAGAAATCATTAAAAACTGGCAGCAGGGAATAAGAACATTCATCCTGTTGCGGCTATAAGAGCTGACAAAAAGCAATCTGTGAGCCTGATAATTGATAGTGGGAATGTCATGGGTAAGATTGGTGGGAATATCATGGGTAAGGATGGTGAGAATGAATGGGTAAGGATGGTGA